>CM063498.1:61590282-62202782 GCA_032207245.1 Pardosa pseudoannulata | reverse complement strand
TCTCCTTCGTTCCAAGCGGGCATGTCCTCTACAGCTGGTGAGGGCGGGGGTGGCATCCTTTCCCCTCTTAGTGAACATTCACCTCCCACTGGTACAGCTTTTCTACCCTCTCTCGTTCTGACCGTATTTCGGCACTTTCTTAACACTTGTCTAGAGTCTAGTGTTACAGTATTAATAACACCTTACGACAGTCAGGTGGACTGAAGTGAATTATCCGGTCTCAAATTCTAAAATCCTGAAACGGTTCTATAGCTGAATCCCATCATTGGCTTTTTGTTCTATCTTTCAAAATGTTTGGGAGCTCGGAATCTGAGGGAAGATTAATGTAAAGGAAATCTCCAGCATGAGATCTCGAGGCCTTACACCCGTCACCGTAAGTGACAGGTAATAATAAATATTACTAAATATATCTAATTGCTTTGTTGCGACTTTATATTTGTTTCGTTTTCAATCATTTGATATATTCATTTGTTTAGAAAACAGCTTGAAATCATCCTACAATTGAGTTTTTGACTTGTTTCCTTTTATCTCTAAAACTGTCTTCATGAAACATTGTTATTATTAGTTTAGTTTTCGGCGTTATTTAATATCTAAGTTAGAACTTGATTTTCTTTTCATTCAAACTGATATGAAATCATGAATATCTTTTATGATGATAACAGTGTAAAAATTTTCAGAAAGAAACCAATAAGAAATTGCCTTACCATTTGTTCTTCCAATTCAAAAATATCGGGGTGTGAAATTGCCTAGGTCAATCGGGACGAATCTATAATACGTGGGACAAGCACTGAACTATAAGTTGATTTTTATTTTTTAAATCATGATATAGAGTAAATATATTTGAAAATTAAAGTATAAATACACTTTAATGCAGAAACAAAAAATAGTTATCTGATGTCGAATTTATATTAAAAAAAAAAATGTGTGTGGTAACTTTTTCGTGATATCCGCTCATTTCTACCAATTTTTGAAGTTTTCTGCTCTTGTCTTGCAGAAGTAAATATTGTAAAACAAGAAGGGAATATATATACTTTTTTATATATAGGATATTAAAAGAGAAAACTAAAAAAAGTGAGAATTGCCAAGCGTTCTTGTTTAAAAATTTTCGAAGTTACCAAATGGATTCGGAGTTACCACAGTCCGACAATAGTATCAAAAAGAACCATGGTAGCTCAGTCGGTAAAAGAAGCGATCTCGACACAAAGGGTAGCAATATCGAATCTCAAGACGACCACATTGTCATTAATGGTGGCTGGGTTCACACAAAATACAGATTCGTGGGGGCAATTTCTTCCAAGTTCCCAAATGATACCTCTTGTGTCAAGCCATGCTTCAGGGTCTTTTGCTTACTCCCTGCTTCTTCATTACGGGGACCTTCTCTTTGAAGTTCAACCTCTCGAGGCAATGGAACTCATCTTTCCGTGATAGTCATAGGAATTCTAAAAGTCGTCACGACACAAAGCAACTAAGCTATAATTAAAACAGCAATGAACAAAACTCACTTCTACAGAAGGTTCGTCATCACTGGTTCAGTTTGCCATAATTAAAAAAGTATTTGAACCAAAATAGCGTCAGAAGACGGTTTTTAAATATTTGGTTAGAAAAAAAGAGTACTCATTGTGAGTTACTTAAACTCGTGTTATCATCCCTGCCAGCAAAAACGAAAAATATAATCAAGTGTTTTTTTAGTTATTCGAGATATATGCTGCAACTAGAGTAGTCAGATTCATCCCCGATACTCGAAGAAAGTACATCCTCGTAATTTGGAAGTCGAGACCAAAAAGAAGGCCCTTATACTTGGCCTGCTACCCCAAAAAAGTATCACTTGAGAGTAGAAGACACTGCGGCTCCGAACTTTATTTATGTGCCTCAGACGCCATTAGCGAACACGCTGTCTTTCACCAACTGAAGCCTCGAACTCACAATCATCCGGTTCTGAGCTTGACATCTTTGATGTCTGAGCTACCGCTGTTCAATTATCAGTTGCATTTACTTTTTTACTTATAATACTTGTGATTGTAGCGCCGCTAATCGAAACCTATAAAAACATAGAAAATTCAAAACTTCATGTGGTTATTCACTATAAACTGTCTTAAGTTAGTTTACAGTAATTAGATTATTTCTTTACAGTTCTTTCAGTAGATGCACAAAAAATATGATTACACCGCTATCTAAATCAGTTATCTAACACTTGTCTAAATTAGCTTAAAGGAAGGGGTAATACTTAAGAATAGGGTAGCCCTTGGCAAATTTGGCAAAATTATTGGCGATGTTTACCACAGAAATTGTAAACTAAACAAACTGTTAATGGTTCACTATATCTTTTACGACATTACGGGAATTTAATGCGAAAGAAAAGAGTTGCTCAATGTGAGTTGGATACCAATATAATATAAATCAAAATATAGATACAGATCGTGTGGACATGGTCAGATCAGGAGAGAATGTTAGGCTACTATGCTTCGATCTTTATTGCCAAGTTGGCGGGAGTACCCTGTTCTTGTGTCAAACCAAAGGGGGGGTTCAAAATGTTCACTACATAATACGGTTCCTTTATATTAATTCTTTTCTTTTTCATAACATACTTGTAAATAGATTACACCAGATATTCTGTTCTTCAGAATGATAACACTAAAGGGAGTTCGTAGTAAATAAAGAGATCGGATCATGTGTTCTTTTGGTTTCGAAAGTAGTTAGGCGTTATTCATTTAAACCGCTACCAGTAGGCTAAATATATTAAACTTTTTGTTTTTTTTTTATTTTGCATAATGGGACACCAGAATAATCATTCGCACTGCGGATGGTGGGTGTACGATGAACACGATAATATTATACACCATCTCCGACAATTAGATACATGTGGTCATTAGTGAAGAAGGTCGACACTATAAATAATAACTTAACAAACATTTAATAAGAAATAAAGATAAACGTGCACGAAGGATAGTGCTACAGATAGAACTGCATACGGTACACTAGATCACCGTAACAAAGCAGAATGATTCCTTTATAAGTGAAAGTCAGTTACGGTTGCCACACCAAGATTCCAGTCAAGCTGCAATCGTGTATTATAATTCCGTCAGATCAGGAGTTGCGATATGTGGTGATGTAATTGTTCATAGACACCTCAGCGCTTTAGGAAAAATGAAGTGGAGAGATGATAGTTAGCATTCTATCATTCCTCCACTTTATTTTTCCTTTCCGCTATCATGTTAAACTTCTTCCTTTTATTTTTTATTTAATTTTATTATTATATATTTTTATATATACTTAAAAAACGAAAACCCACCAAAAATTATTAAAATTTTATAAAATTGAAGCTTGCATCTGCATAAAAACTCTCTATCTCTTTTCAAATTTCCTACTCTCTATTAATAACTTTTTACTTTACCACTTTACTATTTTTATTGCTGTCTAGGGCCAAATTGTTATTCCTTTTTATGTAATTTTTATTATAATTATTGTGTGTAACCCAAAATGAACTGGCAAATCCTGATTGATCTAAATCACTCTCACGACGGGGGATACAGCTTTGAGCTAAAGGGGAGTACTTAAGAATTGGGTTCCCCTTGACTAATTTGGCGAAAATATTGGAGATATTTACTAAAACACAAAGGTCATCCATCCAAACGTATCTCTTGCTTTTTCTGGCGACTTTAATGAATACACAGAACGCCATCGTAATAAAATTATATACCCTTACTTAATAAAATTAATACCCTTACTAAGAAAACAACTTGAAAACCGAACATTTATATTTATGGGCAATTAATTCCTTAACAGTTTACAAACGCAACAGCTCCAAATTATTAAAAATCAGCAATAGTGAACCATTAATGGTTTGTTTATCTAATTTTTTTAAGCATTTCGCACTTTTAATATATAAGAAAAGACTTACACAAGGAGAGTTGGATGCAAATATCATATAAATTATAATATAGATACAGATTGTTTAGATACGGTGAAATCAAGAGAAAATGTTAGGTGATCATACTTAATCGCCAAGTTGGCGGAAGAACCCAGTTCTTTAGTCAAGCCGAGCTAAGGAGCCCCCGATCAAACTACTACTCTGATCGTTTCTCAAGGTAACCGTGTCATAAGTAGAAATCAAATATTGCTCTCTGGTAGAGATAACAAGCATTGATATTCGTTAAATTCGTTACAGCAATATTTTGTTCTAAACCGAAATAATTTGCGATTACAATACATCTTTCACCCAGAACCAGGCTGTAATAAGCCATAAAATTTTTGAATTATATTCAATAATCAGTAAATTATTATTTTTGCTTTTTAAAAATATACTTTAAAGTATTGTTTCATCTGTTTAAAAAGCATTGTTACAAATGTATATCAATACGCCGATATATCTGCATTGTTGCAGATTGATACCAATATTAGCCGTTATAATGAAATTTTTCGTCACATAGATTACCGATTGTAGCTGTTATTAGAATATTAAATACAAAATTTCCAACTTTCCTGTGGTATTTCATTCCTTATCTATATCATCGTCAAGTATGCTAATTTTCTGACATACGGCATCTTAAAGGCTTTTTGAACTAGAGTTGTGTACATCATTTTTGTATACTGTTTTAAATATTTGGTACTTACGTATTATCGCAACCAGGTTGGCGCGATTTGTAAATTTGAGTAAGAAAGTATGAATAGAAAGAAAATGTACATTTATTAATGAGGAATTTTCACGTTTTCTAATTTTGATTTTAAACGACAGAAGACAAAAAAGTAAGCAGGACAGTAGCTATTTTTCTTTCATTTGGGGGCCTAATGAGTGATTTCTAATGGGTTTTATAGCGGACTCTTTAACGTCTCTCAAAAACGCTACTTTATCTCCGCCGAGTTTGTGACGTCATCGTTCATGTAAACACCGAGCTCCTATGCTGTTTACATGTTAAAAGGCGACTTTTAAATTTGTTTTTTGTGTAAAGTATCGCATATAATAGCATTTTTTTTGTTATGTCTGGCATTAAAAAATCATACTCTAAATATTGTATTGTGCCACTCTGTAAAAATACAACTAATTGCAATGAGAAGATATTTTTCAGCGTCCCAAAAGACCCACATACACGTAAAATCTGGACAACTGAGATGAAAAGGGATGAGAAATTAAACCTCAAATTATCATATAAATCATCTCTATGGGTTTGTGAAGACCATTTTTCGGTAAATAAATGCTTGCATTTGTTTAAATATTACTATTTTAGAACAATTAAAGTATATAAAATACATCTATACCTTTAAAAGGATTGTTGATTAACCACTGCTATTTAACTTTTAAAACTGCTAATTTTCGAGTATTATCACAGAGTTCAAGTACAATAAATATTTTATAAAGCATATAAATATCGAAAAACATATAAATATCTAAAGCATATAATTATCTAATAAATAACTCGGGGGAGGGGAAAGTTATGTATTTTCAAGGTATTATAAATATTTTCTTCAGAGATGAATACTTTCTTATGTATCAAATGTAACAGTGATATTTTTCGATTAAATTGGTGACTAATTTGAAAAAAAAAAAGTATAATATTTTTAAAATACTTAATAATTATATTACTTTAAAAATTAAATTTAATTTGAGAAATTTTATACATTTTTTAATTTGACATTAATATTAAAGGCAATAAAATTGTATTGCTATTTAAAAATGTATAAATAATTAAGTAAAGCCATTTAAAGATTTTAAATTTCTTTTCATCATATTTAAAATATCTAAGAATTGATTTTGTTTTGGTTTGGTTTTGGAATGCTACGGTCTACTTTTTGCAACACGAAGGCTAATGAGACCGGTCTCACAAAAAAAAACCTCCTCTAATTTTTATTTTAATATTACATCCGTCTCTATTTATAAAAAACGATGCAACTACAAATGTGTATGCATATGATATATGTATATTTATTTGACTTGTTTGTGTTTACAAACAAAAGAGCTGTGTTTAGCATGAATAAAGTACTAATACATGTTAAGTAAAATTGGAAAAAAATATAAATGATTTTACACACCTTTGGGTTTTAATTCCTCGTATTTCTGCTCCCATAAAATCCGGGTTTTTTGCCAAGAAAGAAAACATTGACATGCTGTCAATTTTCGGGAGGTTGTCTGATTGGTAAATCCAGGTAGAAGAGACATTTATGACAAATTGAGATAACTAAGCTATCTAGATCGATAAAATAAACCTTCAGGTTTAAATAAAAATAAATTTTGATAGCTAGAAAATTTCAGGAACTTGCAAAAACAAAATCGGAAGATAGTGCGCGCTTAAAAGCAATACAAAAATATTGGTCTGCATGAACGATGACATCACAACCAATCACGGAGCTTTTTGATGTCACGTGATTTTCGCTTAACTTTAAAATTAATTTTTTAAATGATGGACCCAGTTTTTTATATTTTTGAGGACATTTTTGGAATCTACGAGTCTGAAATTACCAGAAAAACACTAAGTTGTTCGAATCCCCCACATGTGCAAATTCCTCATTAGAGATAATTTTAATAGTTTTTTATATTATTTTGTTTTAAAATATAAAATAGCAATTAAACCCTTCCGGTTCCGAATTTGAATAAGTTGCAGATCCCAAATACCCATAGTTAAAGTATTTCACGGCATTCAATCTAGCCACTACGCAAAATAATTTCTTTACGAAAAACCATGTATAACACGTAGGGTTGCCGTAAGTAGAGTCGCCAAATTTGGCAATTTATGCGAATTTTGGCCTGGTTGTGTTAATACGTAAGTACCAAATATTTTAATTCTCATACTACTTATTTTCATTGCCTTTATCAAATAAGTACCCATTATTTACTGTAAAGTTTTAGTATAATTTAAAAATTGTTCTTCAAAAGTTTGCAAATTTAAAAATTTGGTACAATATGTGTACAGATTTTATCTATACATTTTTTGCTTCATTAATACTTATAATCAAGGCCGTAGGCAGGGGGAGTGATTTGGGGGACTGGTCCCCCCCCGAAATTTTGAAAGACCATTTTGTAGATAGATATTATCCCATGTTTGTGTATGTGTGTACCATCTGCCTAGCTGCTCATGAACATAAACAGTTATTCTCTTTAAAAAAAAAAAAAAAACGCTCAGACCATAAAAGTCTTCCTAGGCCGTTGGCCTCAAATACAGCACTGGAATACAGTGCTGTACAGTGCCGTACAGTCCGAAAATACAGTTCTTTTCCTTTCATCAATCATTCACAAATTAAGATGTCTTTCTCCCTTGGTCCCCCTCCGAAAATAATTTCTGGCTACGGCTCTGCTTATAATTTATGCTTTTTACTGCACTCATAGCTATTTCAAGGTCAAGGTCAAGGTAATTGGTTTTAACGGAGTACCTAGCGAAGTGTAAGGTCTTCACTTTAACCTCCGAACGTAAGCAGATCAAAACATAAATTTAGGCCTCTAGGCAAAAAGGGATCCAAACAAAAATTTAATACACTCCAGCTTACAAAGGAAGCGAGGATGAGAGGACGTTCTCATAAAACATTATGAGTAACCAACGAGTTGTCTAATTAGGGGATAATTAGACTGTAACCTTGACAATGACCATTCGGTATGGTTAACAGCAATGCATGAATTCAACAACATGAAGCTCAGAAATAATAAAAAGTAATACAACAATAAAAATAGGGACAGTAAGAAGTTGAAACTTGGTACAGCAAAATAAAAAATAAACAAAAAGTGACAACACTAACAAAAAGATATATTTTTGATTTTTATAAAACTTTTAAATTTTTATTAACCATTTTTTCAGTTTTTTAATTTTTTATAAACATAAAACAAGACAAAACATTACGCAAAGTAAAAAAAAGTAAACGAAAGCAAAGTAGAGGAATGATACGATAATCGCGGCCAACTTAAATGGCATGTTGACACTATTAGCGTTAAAAAAAATATCTAAAAGAAAACAAAAAACAAGGGGGCAGCCGTAACTGCATTTTCACCAAAGATGCAAAACTACATGGTATAATAGCTCCAAATACAAATTTCTACATTTTACAGCTAGTTGTTTTTGAGCTATTCAGATATAACAATAATTTCAGTATAACATACATTATTGCACATTATATTGAAATTTCTGTTTCGTTAAGGAATCTAAGAAGGAGGTGAACAGAAAGAGGATACAATAGTCCAAAATACTAATTTTCAACATTACTATAAGTTATATTGTAATTTTTCATTTCATAGCAGGCAGATTGCAGTCAAAAAGATTTATGTACAACTGGGTGTTACAGTTGTCTTAAACACATTTCAACATTTTACGGCTAATTGTTGAGATATTCGCACACTACGAAACATTTCAATATAACGTATAATACTGCTGAACATTATATTGATAATCTTGTATAGAGTCAGATTGCAATTGCAAAAAGATTAGCACAGACATGGCCCGACTAAGATACTTTTGTTCCCAGGGCACAATCCAATTTTTGTGCCTTCCACACTCATGCAAATTTATACCTACAAATTATTATCATTATTACAGTCATATAAAAATTATAACATTGAATTAGCAAACAGATTTAAGAAATTAGCATTACAGTAATATTCAAAATCAAAAACACCAAATTTTCATTTTACGTAATCATTATTATTTCTGTTTAGCCATGCTAAAAATTAAGGACTTTTAAGGACCCCACTTTTTTTATTTTCTACCATGTCATACTCACAAGCTCTGTGGTGCAGAAAATAAATATTAATAATAGAATTAAAAATAATTTAAATTGGTGAGATGATTTAATGGTTTATAGTGGTATGTTGCTAATAATCTGTCTTATAAATATGCAATAACTTATAGGATAGAAAGAGCACCAAGTTCGTCGAGGAAATTAATTATCAGGTAAATAACAGTACAATTAAAGTAGATAGGAAACAATATAGTTCATGACAAACACAATTACCTCGTACAATAATTTATTAATACTTAACGAAAGGGGAATTGTGCATGTGGATTAAAAATTATAGTCAGGAAGTTCAAATGAACAAGATATCACGAGGGAAATGAAATTACTACAATGACATTGATATAAAATTCAGCTGGAATGCACAAAATAATGTCAAAAGATATTGATCGAAATTTATCAGGACTAAATATTTAGCAGGTAAAATTTAAGCACAGAAATTGATATCAATTACTGCACATTATAATAACCACATTATAAAATGATAAACAAAGGTAAAAAATTATAAATTTCTCCAGGAGATGAATACAAGAAGATATGCATACAAAAAGCATTAACTAAAGCAGCATAATATACAGCTGACATAAGAAAAAAAGTCATCAAGTAGCAATATATAATAATTAGTGCATTAGTAAATTGGTGCAATTAGTAAATTTTCGTGCCCAGGGCACTTGTCCCAAGTGCCCATGCGATAATCAGGCCCTGGGCACGGAAAGATGTTTTAATGGTCCTAAATGTAAAATTTCAACGTTTAACGGCTAATCAGTTTTGAGTTAATTCTACACAAACTAAAGTTTCAGTATAACGCCCGTTACATGGAAATGTTTGTTAAATAGTGTTTAGATTGCAATTAAAAGAGCAAAGTCCATCAAGGTGTTATAATAGTCTTAATTACAAAATTTCAACATTTCATAGTTAATCGTTTTGAAGGTATGCCCACACAGTATTATAATATGTTATATTGAAATTTCTCGCTACATAGCGTTCAAACAGCAATCAAGTGAACAGGAGCTTAACTAGACTATATCATAGTTTTAAACACACGATTTTGAAATATTATGGCGATTCATTTGTAAGTTAAGCTCCACAGTTCAATTACTTGCTTTATTGAAATTTTTCGTTTTATAGAGTTAGGAATGTAATCCAAAGAGGAGGTGCAGGACTAGACGCTATAAAAATCTTTCAAAAAAATTTTGAACTTTGTACAGGACCACAGTTTTAGAGTTCTGGGAGATAAGTACACACACACGCACGCACAAGCGAAAGCTAGTATTAACTAATTCAGGAATAGTCAAAATAGATATTTAGCGTTTTGGAATTTCTAATACGTACGTACAGACGGAACACTTAAAATGTTCAAACTTTAGTCATGATGAAAATAAATATTTTTGTTGAAATTTGAGCTCTGAAATTTATCAGGATTATAACCCCTCCTTTTAATTTGTAAAAGGAAGTAGTGTGACCTTCTACGGGGAATAATTTTTTAGTTATGTCCGACAACGTAGTTATTCTTATTATTGAAATTTTTCGTTATATACAGTTTAGAACGCAATGAAAAGGAGGGGGGGGCGGTACATAACTAGATGTTATATAGTCCTAAATGTGAAATTTAAATAGTTTGCGGCGTTTCGTTTCAAAATTATGCTTACACAGAATTCATGCCCATTACATTGAAATTTTTCATTACTCATTTTTTAGACGTTATAACAGTCTTACGCTTTTACGGTTAATAGTTTTTGAGTTGTTCGACATACAAACGCACGTACGTATATACAGACGCAAAGAAAAAACTACTTATGGATAAGTCAAAATGGATATTTAACAATTCAAAAATTAAATTTCTTTGTACTTATATACAGTCGTAACACTAAAAATTCATTCAGGAATGATTTATATGAGTATGATTGTTGATATTTGAAGACTGATATTTTTCTTGATTCAATACTTTCTATAACTTCGCACAGAAATCATCACGAGTTTAATCAATATAGGTTTAAAACATCAGTTCTCGTACATTTTACGTACCTTGTGCGGAGTATACTTTAAATTTTTAGTGAATGTTGGTAGAAAAGTCAAATTTGGAATGCTTTTTTAAATTTAGTCGAAGGGCTTTAACAGTTTTTTTTCTGATTCAACTAGGAGATGCGTTATTCAAATTATGATAATAATAATAAATCTAGTGAAGCCGATATTAAAAACAGAAAGTGATACCAGATGAGAAGTCGAGTTTAAAGGTTTTATAATCTTTAAAACTTCGATTGAAGGAAAAGTCAACTTGCCTAAATGAAATAGCAGACCATAACGAGACAAAAACTGCACTTACAGTTAATAACGAATTCATTGTCATATCAGTTAAGTCAATTTAAATTTATGCGCCATGTAGTATGATTTTTAACGAAAACTGACTTATCTAACAAGGTTCTTCAAAATTCATGATTAAATATTGATGAAAGCAATGACCTTTAGCAACCCACTTTGAAATAAAAAAGGTCTGATGTAAACACCACAGGACTTTCTTGAACGATTATTGTATCTTATGCTTCCCACACTGTGGTCTATTATTGACCACTGAAGTGCTTGCCCTGATGGAGACATTGGCACAATGGTTTAAGGCCTCTCAACACTATAGTCTACTGGAAGCCATTACCACTGTGGAAGGGGTGTGGTTTACCAAGGTTGACGATAGTAGACGATAAAATGGCCTTCACGGAAGATGGCTTCAGCCGTTTTTCTCTAATGTAGCCTCCATACTACGGCTAATTGTTCACCACTTCCTGATGGTGTTTCTGTTTTAGGTAGGAAAATTCCACGGGTAAGGACTTACAAAATTCTAATATACGCTTTGCCTTCCAAGATTTCTTTTTGTAACTTTTTTTTATAATTTTACTTATTTCATAATTTTTTATTATATTTTATACTCCTATTTTACTAACTACATTGGTGAGTCAACTTTAAAGGCTCTGCGGGACAAAACTGGGCTACGGGTCCTAGTTTATGCATACTGCATATAACAATCACCTCCTAACCACCACCTATGTACAGCAGAGTGAGGGGGACCCGGATGAATGGGATGCCCTGGGCCTCCCATTTCTGTAAGTCGGGCTCTGCTTGTCTCGACTATCAGAATTTATTGTTTGTGTATTTTTTATAGCCCTTGCCTATCAACTGACTACGAGGAACGAATTTGCAGGGCTTTCAAGCATGTCTTTAACAAGATTCAGCAGGTTCTCTAGAATTGCTGTAACCTTGGAATTGTCATCAAGCTGAAGACAACCAACACGTAAGCTTAAAATACATTTCACCCCACTAAGTCCATGATACACTAATAGCTGTTTTTTTTTTTAGTATTCTCATTCTCTCCCTTACAAACATATATATATATATATATATATATATATATATATATATATATATATATATATATATATATATATATATATATATATTAAACCACCAGTTTTTTAAAGGAGCGTTATTTTGAAGTTTATCAGCATGACCACACTATAAATTTCTGATTTCCTGATTTACAGACAACATAAGTACTAATTTTTAAAGTTACTTATGTCATTTATTAATTTAATATTTTTTCGTAGACTTGATTTGTATTAGATGTTATAGAAATCTTAATTGAATCAGCAATTGGGAAAAGGAAGGAATGCAAAAAGTGTAATTTGGGGATAAATGATAAACTCACTTTTATTAACTTTTTACTTAAACAAACTGTTAAGTGAGATGCTTTACTTTAATGCGCTAATCTATAAAATTGGGCAGGTCATTTGGACTATATTGAGATATTCAAATAATGGTCAAATATTTAATTTTTTTTATTAGTTCAAATTAAAGCTATAACCTTTTTGTCCTATTGGTCCTATCCATAGCGAGGTTCCTCCAGTTTCCTTTATTTACAAGACTAAAGTTTCTCTTCACTGATTCAAGCCACCTAATTCGTGGTCTTTCTCGTCTTTTATTTCTCATGGAATTTGTAAAAGTGAGCTCGTCAAAAGCATCCACTGGATTCTTCATTGCCCTACTCTTATAAAGAGTTCCCCCATTCCATGTACAAATAATCATGTCCATATTTTTGCCAAGTCGTCTGGGTAGTTTCGTCCGTCATCAATCTTTTGAGATTTCTGAATTACATAGTTGTTGCAAAATGGGGTAATCAACCCCACACTCAACACCTAACCTGGAGGACCAGACCCTGAAAAAACACCAACAAACCCAGGGGCAGGTTGCCCAGCTATACTCCCGGACACTGGGTACCCATTTCAGTCGCCTTTACGACATTCATGAGCTACATTGTAATTATTCTTTCACACCGGGGTGAGATTATGAACTGCTCTGATAAAAACAAAGATAAAAAGATTTCTTATTTTTTCTAAAATACTACTTTAAATATAAATAATTAATATATTATACTAATAAATTAATATATTTATTTGTATTCTTAAACTTAATAAAGAAATGTAAATTTTGGAATTTATGAATACCATTAGTTTGTGTAGTCATTCTTAATATCAATTTAAAATCATTAATATTTAGACTTAACCCGTGTGGTGTTCGGGTATGAAAGAAGATCACCACTCTATCCCAATGCATGTCGTGATTGAGGCGATTATAAAATGGGGTTGGATGTAGGGTTAAAAAAAACACGAAATCCAAAGATAGTAATACTAGGTTGCCTAAAGGAAATCGATTTAGAAATGAACTGTGCTTTTGGGGACACGGAATGTTAGAACTCTCTACTACAGTAAGGGACTGAAAATCATTTATATCTATTCAAAGATTGAAATGAGCACGGCACTTGATAAGAATGAATAATAAACCAGCTACCAAGAGGATCTTCGAAGCCAAACTATTGAGAGCTCAGAAAAAAGAGAAGACCTAGGATCCGGTGAACTGACTGCCTTGAAACTGGAGGAATCTATCCATGAAAAAGGCAACCTGAAACACAATTATGCGGAAAGCCCACCCTGGGCTGGCGAACCAATGATGATGATAAATATTTAAGATTTTATTCAAATTATGCTGCATTCCCGGGAATGAATGTTACGTTCTTAGAAAGGATAAAAGACAGGAAAATCAGAAACCTATTGCTAATCGTTTTCGAATAATGTACGATGAATACATCCTAAAGCCCCCCGCCCCCTCCAAGCAGGGCCTGATTCCCGGCGAGGTATTCGGAGCCCCCCAAATTTAAAAAAATACATATTAATTTTTTGGTACATCTCAGAATTAGCTCCTGTTTTCCTGTCGGAAAACATAATTTTTCTTTTGTTAATGACAAACTGGAGTTTGTATGTTGGTGGTGGGTTTTACAAGTCAGCAAATTAAATTTATTCCATAATTTTAAGCCAAAAGTAAGCTTTTATTTGCTTAAAAATACTTTGAAGCAATGTTAACATTTTAAATGTGTATATTATTCAAAAGATTGAAATACCAACCATATCAGTGACACCAATTTACAAATTAATCTTTTCGGAGAGGGAAAAAAATCTTAACTTTTTTCCTTCTTGAAGTGGATAACAAGTCAGAGAAAATATATTTATCCAAAAGCATCTGATATTTATTTTTTTTCTCTTTTTAAGATTTAAGAATGAACAGAAAGTTTTAAAATTTGTAATTTAAGAATAAAAGAATTTAATTTTTCTAATTTTGTAAAACAAAGTCTCCCACGATAGTTTACATAAAATGGTAATTTTTATTAATTTAAACCAGTACGTTTTCCTTTAAAAAATATTACAGTTACTCTGAGTTTGACTTAAGAATATCACAGTTTTATCGTTAAAATCAGATACTGTACTTTGATTGCACAGACATCTGTAATATGTTTGAAGTTAGTTTAGTGGAATTCTAAATTAAAAAATAAAGTTATTTCATTTCATTAGATACACAAAATGTTTATGTTATGTATACCTGTCAGGAGTATTTAAACTGATATAGCAGCTTATAACATAAAATCACTCACGAGTTCGAGAAAGTAAGATGTATGGGGGCCCCTATATGAGGCTTTGGCCCGGGGCCCTCCGGGGTATAAATCGGGCCCTGCCCCAAAGAATAAAAAGGTTTCAGGAGCACAGGGTTCCTCAAAGCGTGTTCTGCAATGACTCTAAAGGGGTTCCTCAATAAATTTTTAAACACCATCAAAATTTTAAAGAAATTCATAAATTCATTGTTTGATTTTCCGCTGTCATAAACTATTTTTCAATAATATAAACCTTTCCCCCAGAGTTAGAGATAGAAAATAAGCAATATGATCATGTTACCCAATATTCTTTCACTGATTCTATGGACCAATACTTCCCTAAGAAGCAACACACACACACACACACACAAAACAAAAAAGAGAGAGAGAGAATTTATGGATTAAAAATTCATTTGTTATAAACGAAAAACCTTGCTTTTCGCGGAAGAATATGAAAAATGTATTGAATTGACATGACTGTTCAATATCATATCTTTATGAAATTGTTTCAGTGTCAGAAATCTGGTGCCATTGGAAAAGAGAGTATTATCAGAAAAGGTTCTACCTGTGCTTTTCATTTGCAAAAACCTATAATTGTGAAACTGTCTTTCCTGCATATACCTTAGTGAAAACGAGATAAGGGAATACGTGGATTCAGAGCATAATAAACTTTCTTTAATACAACCAAACCTTAAATATCTTTGTGACAGTTAAAAACCAATCAATTCATGTAATTGATACTTTTCATCTACGTATCATTTAATTAAAAAAAAAATCCTTGCTTTCATATAGCTTTTTGCAAATATTATCTACATTTTTGTACTGCTTTATATTGTTTCGTTTTTATGTTTATGTCTATTCAGTGATAAATAACAGGTTCTGGTTTCTTAAGTAATATTTATTCAGTAGTTCTTTTGCTATGTATCTGTAAGAAATGGAACCTGTGGGATAAAAAGTTTGAGAACCACTATTCTAGTATTCGCTCCAGACGTTCCATCGAAACTAATCAAAATTCAATCAGGAAGGTTCAAAACGAATGTTTTAAAGTTTCATATCACGTACGTAAACACGCAACGCCGAAATTAATCAAAAGGGTTATTTCCATTGAAATCTGAAAAACGAAACTTTCTTTTACTCTGTATAAGTAATAATGGTCATGTTACTTACTACCATAATCCCTGAAATATTGCGTCTAAGATTCTAGGATTGGAGTTTTCAAAATAGTATTCCCGTGTTAATTTTATAGAACACCCGTAGGATTTACGTATTCTTAAACGATAGGTATATACAATACTTGTACGTATCGAAAAAATCCTATTAACATCACATGTATTCTTGAACAAATCTGGCGAGGCAAACAAGCTGAAATGGAAATTGAGGAACTAACGTATATTTTGTGGAGGGTTCAACATATTTTTTTAAAGCCATTGCTTACAGTTTAAACATCTGCCCTTCTCTTTATATAAAGACCCAGTATTAGCTGGAAAACACATTTATCCTCTGTACCAGTTGAATTCTAGTACCAAACGGGGATGGGAAAGCGAGAATCTAGGTCAAAGGTTTAAAATTTTTCTCACCTGACCCACATTTTCCCCCTCCCCTTTTATTTAAATCCGTTATGTCGGTTCGATCACGGAACATTTCATGAAGACAAATGGTAAAAAAAAAAGAAAAAAAAAAAAAAACCAAATGTATCTTTTCAGTTTCTTTGGAAATTAAACATCTCGATCTTGCAAATTAGTTAATACAAATAATTGGGTAGTCATCCGATGTTTTATAGATAAACGGACATATATTTTTATTGAATAGACATATTTAGCAATAATCACATTTTGTGTAACAAACTATATAGACTAAATTGTACACCGGAATAATTTTCAGTTTATATTTGCATACAAATTAGGACACTAAACATATTACAAAATATTTTGACAGCGAACATATATACTTTAAACTGTGGCCTTACAGATTTTAAATACTCTTTTAGTTGAAAAAAATCTAATGAAAGTAAGAATATATTTTCTATATTGATAAAATAATACATTTGCGTTCATGGCATGGTTTCCAAATAAACCTAACGCAATGATCTGGAAATTTCACGATGGAACAAAATGTATATTCGAACGGATATATTGGAGCCACAATTTTAAAATCGAAATTTGATTTCTTAAATCCAATGTTAGATCGAATTTTTCAGGTGTATTCGTGTAACGAATATGGAAATTTGGACCAGAAAAAATTGTCCACAGTTTGGATCTATACATCAGAATGGTCACGGAAAGGAGACAGAAAAATTTAACTATGAAACCCGTAAACTAATTTTTAATTAAAAAAAAAAAATCTGGTAAAAGTTATCTTTTTAGCTTTCTACCAATGCTGACTTTCAAATACATTAAATGACACCCGGCGAACTAATTGCAATATCATTTCGAAATTTGAAATAATATTGTAAATTCGTACTCCCTTTTACAGACATTTTTAAAAATCACTCATTAAACATCCGTATTCAGAATAAGTTTAAATACATATCATATATTGTATATGAAGATTTTTAACATTGCTTTTTAAAAATTTATAACATATGTTTATACTCATTCTGAGGTCAAAGAAAAAATATGTACGATAAAATAAGATACAATGTTGACTTTGCCAACTAAATAATTGAGATAATTTCTATCTTCAATACATTCCAAACATATCTATAGTACAATTGCCACAAGGCGTATGCATGTTGCATAATTATATCTGACCACACAAAAATTTGTGTACTGCAGGTAGTGTGAGGAGAAATTATTTTCAAACAGCTTAATTTTTATTGAAATCAAATAAACAGGGTAAATACAGGTTCATAAATGCGAAAATTAAGGGACTTTTAGACATTTTACTCTCTTAACCCCCCTCCCCTCCAAAAAAAAAAAAAAAAAAAAACTGGTGACAAAAACTTGTTTATATCTATAGTTTAGATTACCCTCTTAATAAAATTTTATGTAATGTCGTTTCATTTTCATAAAATTGTCTCTCCTTGCAGGAGAACCTTTAAATAGCGAATTCAGTAACCTACTAATAAAGCATAGATCTGTAGTTAATGCCCCTCTACAGATCACAACAAATGCCTGCACATTACTTAGTTCCTCTTTTGAAAAATGAGTTAAAACTTCAGAAAGGCTCCAATTGGCAGATAGGCCACCCATTGATGCATGTAAAAATTTAGAAGGCAATAAAATTCACTCAAAATATCTCCTGTGATAGAAAGTACTAAAAAGGAAGAATAAAATAACTTGTTGAGACTTTATTTTGTGCTGGATCATACAATGTAATTTCTTGGCTTTCATTTTTATTGATTTCTAAGAAGCTGTTATTAAAATTAATTTTTTCAAAAATCAAGAAAATTAAGTGTTTTAAGGGCTCCATAAAAAGTGGTTTTTAATGACCACATAAAAGGATGTTTAAAAAGCCTCATCAATTAGCATTTAAATTTTCATTGAAAGAGACTATCATTTGCAGCATATTCTATTTCATTTCCTTTCAAGGTTAAATTTGGCAGACTTCTATGCATTAATGCACTCAAAGCAGCACTTGTTACTGCATGAAAGCTAAATCAGCTATTTAGTGACCATGCTCTGAATCTCCCGGATTTTCAAAGGTATATCAACAGTTATTTGTGAATTTCTATTTTACGGAAACCATCTCTTAGAGAACTGGGTGTTAAACAATAAAATGAATAAATTTTAAGATGAAAATTGAGCAAAATATCCTGATACTAAGATGAAGCTAAAAATATGCATGGCAAAACCAACTATTTGCAGAAAGTGCAACATCTGACTATCCTTCTGAAGCTTTCTTCCACCTGAAAACATATAGCAGTAGACTATGGCTTTGTCTACTTTTTAGGAGATTGGCCTCTATCAATAAAACTAATAGTTTCATTGATAGAGGTTCTAGGTTTTCTACATGTACATAAGATTAATGAAACACATTCAAGATATCCTCTATTGTAATATTTTTCCCTTTGAAGCTTAAGTACAATAGAGGTTAACAGTGAATTTAAACCTTTATACTCAAAACCTGATAGGAAACAATACAAGCTTGACCAGGTTTGATGTTAAATATTTGCTTAATCTAATAAAGTAGTAATTATTTTTTGAATTTATGATGTGATATTACTGCTAACGATTCACTCCAAAGCCTAGATAAGTAAAACATCTTCAAATTTTAAAGAGTCTATTTCCAAGTGAGTACAAAAATACTATTAATGCACTACAATATTTGTTAACTGAATGATACATTTTGTATGCTGCATTATCCTGTGTGCCAAAGATTTTTTAGAACAGTAGGTGTCCTTGGAATATTCTATTGCTCAATTTTGGAGATTTCAAATGTTGTTTTCACTGGTATTAGTTGAGTAATTATTTTCTCAACTGCTAAGTAAAAATATGCATAAAAGAGCATTTTTTCTACCTTACTTTATTTTTATCTCCAATGGACTTGAGCCTATAAGAGGTTTCAGAGAGAAATGCTCTATTAATGGTATCACAATGTGCCCTATTATTTCAATATTGCACTTTTGGTTATCAATAATTCTATTTTATTTATGGCAGATGACCATCATTTCCCCATATTAGTTATCCCCCCTCCCACTGTGGTTAGCAGGTAACAGATGTTTTGAACAATGCTTACAATAACAATGTCCCATGTATTCTTACAATAACTTTTATCGAAAATAGATTGTTAATATGTAAAAAAGAGCCATTGATTAGTAGTAAACACAGAGGAAGACTTTTGCATTCTCTTTAACAAGAAAATTATTTAAACTTTACAAGGACTGGTCTAGGGGAATAAATGGTTGAGATAGTTTTACAAGAGAAGAATTATAGTTTCCAGCATTGTATGGCAACAAATTGGGTAGCTTTCTAAAAATATTTTCTATTTTTGAGAACATTCCTTATTTGGATTACCCGCTTTACTCTGAGGATAATCAGATTTTCAATTATCAAGTAGTTATAGTGATTCTATGCATGTAAATTCATTTTACTAAAGAATGTAACTATTAAAAAAAGAAAATAAATAAAAGCTTATGGCTGTTAAATTTAATCTTCCTAAATTAATGTTTAAAGTTAATAGACAAAAATGCAATTCTTCAATCTAATTCCATACACTGTGTCAAATTTAAGTACTAGGGCTTTAATTGGCTACTAGGATAAACGCTTAACAAAGTAGAACCTGCTATAAAAACTTGGTTTAATAAAATGAAATAGGTAAATGTAAACATTGACAGCATTTTAAAGAAAAGACCAATCCCATACCAAAATATAATGGTGACAATTTTCACACACCTTGAAAATCCAAGATTAAGACCTTTAAATTGCTGTGCTTGCATGGCGTCATTCAAGACTATCACACCATCTGGGATGAAAAAGGGTTCTTTTATCAACTGATCCCCGAAAAGGCATTTTACATTCAAATGAAATACATGTCATGATGACAAGTAAGGAAAAGCCAAACATTCCAATATGTACAAATAGGAATGGATTTGAAAAATCTGACTAATTAGTAATCTAATAATCCAAAGTTTCAAAAATGCAAATTATCTTTTAGCTTTATGAATTAAAAGGCTGTCCCCTCATAATGTATCTATATGCCCTGTACATACAAATACATCTTTCACATCTACAGTGTGTAAAAACTATAAAAAACAAAGAAGTGTGTGCAAATAATATTCAAACTGTTGTAGTAGTAATATTTTTGAATGAAATAAATACAGAGGTAAGCACAGAAATTATTCAAAACAAAGCTATTTTACTGAAAAAAAGTATCAAAGCATTATTAGGAATGG
Organism: Pardosa pseudoannulata; assembly: GCA_032207245.1. Lineage (NCBI taxonomy): Eukaryota > Metazoa > Arthropoda > Arachnida > Araneae > Lycosidae > Pardosa > Pardosa pseudoannulata. The sequence goes on along the minus strand of CM063498.1, from coordinate 62,182,278 downwards.
AAAGAGAGGGTGGGGGAAGAGCCTAAAGCCATGATGTGAACAGTTGTTTTTCTAATCCATGAAATGTTTGCATGCATAGTAGTGGCACAGGAGGTACAGCTTTAAGTTCCAAGTGATGGTCTAGGATGGCACAGGGATGGTCAGTTGGAAAAGTGTTTATTTCTAGTTAGAATGAGTTATCAATTTTACACAATTTTGTAAAGCAAGATAGTTTTCAGAGCTGTGAGCAATCAAACCTTAAGTTTATAAAATTTATTAAACAAATCTAAACGTTTTTAGGGAAAAACCTTATTTATCCAGTTTATACGTTGGGCAAAGCAGCTTAACATACACACATATTTACGCCTTTATGTAATGTCTTTGACAATTTTTAAGATACTGCATATTTTCAATAACTAAATTCTAAAACTCATGTGCACGTTGAACTTATATTAATATAGCAGATAAACCTTAAAGTAGATTTGATAAGATTCAAGAAATTAAATAGGGCCTAATATGATAATTTTTTTAAATCTAATAAACGTGAAATGTAGAGAACAAAAAAACTTATCTGAATTCAGCTATCCATATCATTAAAAATTACACCTTACAGTTAAAGTACTTTTATAAATATCAAACATATGCCGAGAAGATCGCTTTAAGAGCAATATAAAAATCAGTATAAAATAAAGATAAGATGATAGAATAAATAAGAATTTAGAATATGTGTTTATATTTCTAAACTACTTAATAGTAACAGCTAAACCCAAGATAACATATTAAAGCATCCCCACCATGTAACTCATATTTAACATCCTTTAGTTTATTTCAGCTTTATTTCTATAGTCCTTTATAATGTATTTCAGAGGGAAAATTCAACTTGGTTTACTGAATATGGAGGGCATACGAAAAGCAATTTCATACTTTTAAGGAATGGTAAAAAAAACAAAAACAAGTTGTAAAAAATGAAACTGTTTCACAAAAAGAGAACCAATGAAGGTTTATTGACAACATTCAGTTCACTTTACAATGACTGCTAATGGCACAAGAATACACACACGTTTGAAGTTTATGTTCCTAAGTAAAAGCAATGACTGAAATACTTAAAAAGGAAGAAAATAAACCGAATGGTTAAAAGATACACTAAACTACAATAGTAAATGCATACAAATACACACACAATAACACTTAAAAACTTGCTAAAAAAAGAGGATTGAGCACACTAAAAATGGTATTAAATATGCAAAACATTAACTGTTCTGAATAAAAAGGAGACACTACATAAAAAAATGAGATTAACAAGAAAAAGCATCAGCAAGATGAAAGAAAACAAAAGCATATTTAGCTGACAACACCAAAGCAGTTGGATGTTTCAGTAGTTTGATTTTCAGTGTACCTATATGCTAACTATAAACTACTCCAATACAAAACCTCCAATAGCAAACAACATTAAAGATAACAAAATAATGAATTCCCCCAAAGTTAAAAAGGATATGATATCTTGAATTTGCAATGTTACAGCAGTTTGTCATTATTACTGAGCAAGGAATTTTGAGATAAAGAAAACAACCCCCATATTACTTAAAATTTTGTAAAAACTTTACATAGTGCAATGTTTAACCCAAAACCATTTGTCTTAAGAAGTTATAGCTATAAAACTAGTTATATTCAATAAAAACATCCTATTGCTTTTGAATAAAATTTACAAGAGAAATATGAAATCTTTTATATACACATTTCAATAATTTCACACTTTTGATTATCTCTCCCATTATATAAACATTCAGGATAATATATAATTAAAAAAGGGAAGAAACATCAAACACTTTTATGCACATATGCTTTTGTTTGGATTTCATTCAGCTGACAGCAAACAGTTATCATTGTACCATTACATTAAAAATAAAATAATTTGTGAGAAAACATATGACTGTATGTCTTTTGACAGCCTTCATGAGATGATCAGAAGTGCTGAGTGCATTACAAAACATAAATGTATGTCATGATTAACTGTTGGCTGATCATTAAGAGATTTTGATGGCTTCTCACAAACCTGCATAGAAAATTATTGATTACATATCAATTTTTAATTATATAAAATAATTACATAAAAAGTTGCTACTAAAGACTTTTTAACATAGATAAGGAAAAGTAGACAGGAATATTTTCTCTGAATTTGGCCAAGCATTAATAAGTAGATAAGTAATGTTAGTAAGAATAAGAAATGAAAGTTCTATCATCTACTGTGAATACAACAATCTGTTATTCAAGATAAAGAAAAGTTAAGAAACTTAGGATAAAACTTAAGAAAATATAATAAAATTTCATTAAGCTTGGTTTTAGCTGTTGCATTAAAAATTAATAGTAATAGTAATAATAAAAAAATTTAAAAAACATTTGCTGTTATATTTTCAGCAAATCAATAACTATCCTGCATTCAACTTTTCACTACCTAATGACTAATTTTCTACTAACACACAACAATTTTGTTAATCTTAAGGTTTTGTACACCGAATAAGCAAAATAGATATTAATGTATTTGCAGGCTTGTATAAGAATGTTTAAAATTACTTTCTCTATAGTATTGCAAAACTACAAGAAGGTTTACATCATAGTATAAATTATTAAGTTCTAAATTTTTCTATATAAATACTATTACAATGGAAAATTACAAGAAAAAGATTTGATGTGATATAAATCTTTTATGTAGAACAATTTGAAGCCTTGTTTGTACTTAAACTGAACCAATTTATTATTTTTTTAAGACTACTTGAAATTTCTTATCCATACCATAGCAACTCACTATTAAGAATATTTCCCCACTTTCGTGTAAAATAATTTTTCATTTTATCAATAAGGAAATAAATAAAATAAAACTATTCAAGTGCCTAATCCCCGAAAAAGTTTGGTAAATGCTGCTTCCAGTTAATTAGGTTTACATGGGGGAAAAACACAAGTTTTTCAAACATAGCAGACTGAACCCTATTGTCCAAACTTAAGTTTGACTACAACATCCATGGTTATCAAACCTACAGACCATTATAAAAGGACAACTGTAGAATATTTGTGAAAATATCCATAAGCAAAAAATACATAAAAACATCCAAATTGCAGAATCCCCGCCCCCTTAAGTATCAATGACCTTTCAACATATAATCAAAATTAATCTTTTCAGAATAACACTTAAAAACACTGACTAAAATATACAAAATATATTAAAAAAATCTTTTAACAAAATAAGAGTAACATTTATTAAGTTGAATATGTTTTTGTTATATTAAAACATAGCTCCATCAACATACCATTTTATCAGTCACAAATATTTAATCATCTCCTTCACTATTATCAGAACCTCCTTGATCTGAAGAGTTCTTCGATTCTTTAGACACCTGAATCGACAAACATAAGTAATATGTAAGAAATTAATAATTAAATGTTTTAAAAATGTCAAAGATTTAACTAATAAACAAATCTAAGAAATTAAACAATATAAAATATCCACAAAAATATGAATAAAACTGCATTTAATTAGCCACTCCCTAACATTCATTACAGTATCAATGTAACTATTCTTACAACAACAGTGAAAATTAATTTTTCTCATTGTATTACGGTTTAATAGAGAAATTTAGTCTATATTGAATAGTCGACTTTAAACACAATAACATTTCAAACAAATCTATTATTAATTTCAAGTTTTACAATATTTAATAAAGGGAGTTATTGCAACAAGAGTGTTAAACTGTCTTTTTGGAAAGTACAAGAATTATCTGAGTGAATTAGCTATTAGTTTAATTACAGATTTGATCTACTGAACTTTTGGTTAAGGATGATAAATTATTGAAAAAAACTGGATACCTACATTTGGTAATCAAACATTTATTTCACAGATATTGTTTTTAATTTTTGAACAAGCATATCAGAATTTATATTACACATGCATACATGAAATTTGAAGAGAAAAAAACGCCAAGTCAATTACAAACAAATTTGTTAACATTTTACATTTAGCATTCTAGAGAAATCTCACTAAGATTTTTAATTTGTCATTTTTTCAATGTTTTAAAGAGTTTGGAATTAACAAACAAATCCTTTACCTGAGCAATAATGTAAGCTGCTAACAAGAACAAAAAGATCACTATACAGAAACAGATGCATTATATCAAATTGTTTTGTTAAAACCATCTTTTTTTTTTTTTAAATCTCATTATATTAGCCCTTAAAAAACATAGATCTCTGATAAAAATAACATCAATAATCCTTAACATCACCCTCCCCATATGCACAATATTAATCTTTTTATCTAAATAGAGAAAACTTCTAAAAGACAAGTTCATTACAATACTTTAAGGACAAAATTTAAAAGTTCATATACAACATACATTTAGAGTATAAACTTATTTGAACTTACACTCTTTTTTGGAGGTCGCCCCCTTCCTCGCTTACCACCACCAGGTGATTTACTTGCTGCAGCCTAAATTGATTCACAATAAAAGATTAATTTCATCTTAACACCATTTAAAACACTATGTTTTATACCAAACACAGTAGGAATAATAATAGCTGACCTTTTTTGGTTTCTTGGCTGAACCCTTTGGCCTTCCCCGTCCCCTTTTTGCCTTTGGTTCTTCACTGTTATCCTAGATATTATATAAAAAATAAAATAACATAGAAAGTTTTTTTTTTTTAAGAAGATATATTAACTTTTTGCAATGGAAATTAACTGGCAGAATACTATGACTAAATCATCTATAGCTAGCTTTTACTTGTAACAATTTTTAATACAGTATCTATCAACAGTACTTTAAAAAAATAATAAGTAAAAGAATGATTAAGTAAGACACATAGATACTTAAAAAAGTGAAACCATGTTCCTCCAGCATAACAAGTTAAAGTTCCTTTTTAAAGGAATTTAAAAATAAAGCACACAAGCTATAATAGTAATAACAACAAAACTATACAGAAAAAATATTTTATAAAAAACAATCTGGATAATGCTAACATTTCTAAATGAAAATAGGGGAAACATGCTGCTTTTAAAAACAATTACAATCAAACTGTAAAATTTAGGAGGAGAACATGCAAAATTGTCTTGTTATGAATAGCATATATAATTAAAACTGGTAAATAAGGACAAATAGGTAAACATAATATTGTTACATATGTTAGATACTTTAAAAATCAGCTTTAGATTTATTAATCTGTTTGTTGAATGCTACATGCTAATCTTTTAGTTACACAAGGAGTAATTAGCCATACTAAGATGACAAATATGCTAATGTGTTCAATTATATACCTTAACATATACTAGTAATTATCTTAAAGGAAAATATATTACATTTAGCAAGTTTTCTTATTTTAAATATTGCATGTTAATATAAGGAAAAACATTAAAATTTAGCAAAGGCAAGGTTTTAAATATTTTAGTTTTTTAAGTTAAAAGATGAGATTGCTAATAATTATAAGACTAAAATTTTATATTTCCAATTATAAAAAAAAAGTTAAGATTATATTTTATGCACTGTTCATGAAATGAATACTTACACTCCTTGGTTCTGCTGCTTTTTTTGCACGTGCACGCCCACGCTTGGCATCACCTCCAGTTTCAGAATCAGACATTTTTAGTCTAAATAAAAATTAATTTGAAATTAATACAAGACAGAGATAAAGAATACAAAACAGTATACATTTTAGAAAAAGTCACAACTAATTTAACTTAACATAATTTTGGTTAGATAAGCCACCCAAATGATAAATGACATAAGAGAAAGATGAGTAGCTCCAATTTATATGTTGCACAAAATAAATAATTAAAAGAAAATGAAAGTTTACTGTCATTTCTTGAACAAAGTTTATATTTACCATTTTTCTTAGTGATTACTTTTGCTCAAAATTTAATTCTCGCTTTACACACTGATAATCTCATTTTATTTTTCAAATCTCTGTTCTATTGTCAAATTCTATAAATTGTCTTTCAACACAAGCCATTGCATGATACCAATCAGATATGACTCAGGATGACTGGCACTTTCTCAAATATTATGTACCTCTATACTATGGCCAATTGTTCACCACTCCCTGATGGTGACCCAGAATGATGGTTCACAGGTTGCATCCACATGCTGGGCCACTAAATAAACCGAGCGCGTGGATTCGTTCATAGGGTCTACTGCGCACTTTAGTTGCGCATCTGTCTTTGATCTTTGGAGAAATACTGCCTTGGAAGCCATCATCTGCCAAGGCTATTTTATCGTCTGCTACCATCAACCACGATAAACCATACCCCCTCCAGACAGTGATGATGGCTTGCAGTGGACCATAGTGTGGAGGCCTTTAGAGTCAGACAATGGCCAAATGGCTAAGATACACAAATTCTTAAGGCCCATCCACACTATGGTCTACTATAAGCCATCACCACCGTATGGAGGGACTTTGGCTTATAGTGGTCAATGGCAGCAGATGATAAAATAGCCTTGGCGGATGATGGCTTCGAAGGCAGTTTTTCTCCAAAGATCAAGGACAGCCAGATGCGTAACTAAAGTGTGCAGTAGACCCTAGGGACGAATCAATGCTCTCAGCTCATTTAGTGGCCCAGCATGTGAATGCGACCCGTGAACCATTGTTCGAGATCACCACCAAGTGGTGAACAACTGGACATAGTGTGGAGGCTACATAAAGAGCCGGAGTTTAAGTGAAGGAATAATGGTTAAAAGCACACATTAGGTACAAACTTTTACGTACAGCATAAGCAAAATGAATAAATAGTGAAATAGATATACAGGAAAACGCTTCAGGCATTTAAACATGCAAAAGCAGCAGCTTATCTACAACAAATTATGGCGTTTTTTGTATTATGCATTATTATTATGTAAGAACAATGTGTCTTGTGTGGAGGGCAAATTAGGGAGAGATACAAATGTAACTGAAGCAGGTAATTTGTATTAAAAGGTAGAAATTCTAGTTTACAGTTTTTTTCCCTTTGAGCCCTTAAAGAAATCATTTTATTAAAATATTTTGGTAACTAGAGTTTGAATAGCTTTCACATTAAAAAAAAAAAAAAATATATTCTTTATTTCTTAATTTTAAATTAAAAAGTAATCTCAATAGCAAAAATCTTTAAGATTAACATTAAGGAACCTGTCCCTTTAAAAGTCTTTTCTGATTATTAAAATGTAACCCACACAGGAAAGATGTTAATGCCGGAATATTTTTGATCTTCCATTAAAACAATACATATGAAATCCATTTATTTCAAGCATTTAAATGCATAAGTAAAAGCGGCAGAGGTTATGGTGGTTAATGTAAATAAGAGAATTTTTTTTTATCCCAATGTAAAATAAAAGCAAAATTTTATTTATTTTAAAGTTTAACATATTACCATATAAATCAGCATAATAGCTATAGTTAAAAAATAGCAATGTTCAGTCAAAAAAGTACATAAAAACCGAAGATTATACAACAAATAACAATACTGTTTTGTTTAAATAGTTTCTTGTAGATTAATTGGATTTGACACTGATGGAAGAAACTTTAAAAACAAGTTCAATGAGAGTTAATGATCAATATTATTTCTATCTTTTTTTTTAAAGTTTATTTCCATATAGATAAAATTTTTTTCATTAATTAGAAACAGTGAAATAAATCCTTCAATATCAAAAGAGTTGAAACTACATATTTCCTTTGTTCTTTAGACTAAAAGAGAGATATAACATTGCCTCTATAAACTTATTATAAAGAGTGTAAAAAAAAAAAAAAATAAGCTATTATCTAATTAATATTCAGACTATATAAAATCGCATTTTGATATTTTTTTCAGCATTTTCTCAGTTAAAGATCACAGCAAAAATTTAATAAATACAAATTAAAATACCTGTATTAATAGATAAGTCATGTTTTTATATTTTTTATATACCCCTACACAAATAAGTATAGTTATGAAGGAATTGGAAAACGAATTTTAAATAGTAGTTTCATTGAAAATTAAACAAGTAGCTTAAAAGAAATATATTAAAAATTATCTCGAAGTAAAATAAATAATTATAAAATAAATAAAAATAAATTTTCGCACGAACTTATACATGCAACCAAAAATTTTAAATTAAATGTGTACGTGCGTTAGATACAACTAAGTATACGTTAGGCATATATAATAAAGTGGAACAAATACAAGAAAATTTCCGTTTCATAGATTTGAAAATAATTGTTTCATTGTATGTAAGTAATACATAGATATGATAAAAATCGCTAAAAAAATATTCCAAGTAACCAAAAAATTCCAAGTAACAACTTAAAATTTTATGAAAGGAAAATGGTTAATTTTTAACACATTTATGGAGGTCGATAAGCATAGATACATGAACACAAGACATAATGAAAATAAAATGATAAAATCTGAATAACCCTTCCTGAACTAGTAACATTTTTAAAATAATTTCTAAAAATATTATAAATAATTATGAAAAAATCTAATAATTCTCATACATCGGTGCACTTCTATGAGAATTGCAAATGTCGTTACACTTAGGAGTATAAAACCAAGATGACGCTGGGGACGCTACAAAGCAATGGATGCCAAACGAATAAATACATAGCAAGAAATAAAAATTTTTCAAACAATAATTTTTTACAGTAAAATGTTACATATAAAAATTAACGAATGATAGAAAAATTTTACGTTCTTACTCTTTAAGATATAAAAGCCGGAAGACCAACAGCTAAGCGTCACCCCCTCAACCGTCTTTCAAAAGACAAAAAAGCAAAACCAGCGCGTCCCGCGTTTATGCTCAGAGCGTTGCCATGAAATTTTGTTAAAAATCCCGCCAAAATGATATTATTTCATAATTTTTAAATATTCTGGATTGGTCAATATGTTCTTGACATTTGTTTTAACTCATTTCATTAGACAACTGAATCGAATAAACATTTATTATGAAAACAAGAAAAAGCAATAATCTTACAATACTCGATTCTAGTCGTTTAATTGAAATTAAATGCATTATTGGCCATTTATCATTAGAATTTGAAATAATTAATTTTAACATCAATAAGAATAAAAATATTTAACTGTAATGATTGTATTAACTTAAGTCTTAAAGAAATGGAATTATAATATACATTTAACGTGGGGTTAAAGACATTTGACGTCTGAGCGAGTAGTTTATATCAAGATATATTATCATATCATGAATCTTTGAAATACATTAGTACTCAAGAGGTCATAGATTTTTTTTTTTTCTTTTTGAGTAAACGTTATGCTAAATGCCGGTCAAATTTTATCAAGAAAGTAATACCGTTGTTGAAGATTGTTGGAATGCGTGAGAAAATAATGTCAGAATTTTCTTCTTATTATTAAATTTTAAATTCATTTCGTTTTACGCGGATGACCTTTCATTATATTCAATCATTCCAAATAGTAGAGAACTAAAAACAATCGCCTAAAGTGAAAGGATATTAAAAATTTGTTTTTTTAATTACGTCTAATTTACTAAGGATAACTCAAACGTATCATATATTCTCGCGTACTTTGTTCTAAAGTCTTGTTTTATTACGTCTAAAGTTTTATTTAAAATTAAGTGTGTTGTATAATTGTGTGGAAATTTTATCACTATAATATAATATAGAAACTAATCATTCTCACAGTATTACAAATACTAAATATGGGGTTAATATCAAAGAATTATTGAATTCATGAAGTATGGTAGTAAAGAATTCTATAAAAAAAATTTCTTAATATTTATTTAGATGAATTTTTCTAAACCATGCTGCTTCTATTTTTTGAAAACATCACAAGTAGAATAAATTGTAATTAGTTATCACAAAATTACTGATTTTGTTCTAAATTGCACTTTTTTTAGTATGTAGTAAAATGGGTTTAATATTTTTTTCAAACCGTGGGTTTGTCTTATGTAATATTACTATGAAATGATTGTAGTACATTGTGGAATTTGTATATCTGTAAACAGTTTTTAATATGCTACATACAGACACAAGGGTGTTTATTGAACTAAAGAAATTATCTGGAACATTTAATGAGTATATATGTCAAGTGGGATACATAAACAGAGGACATTTTCGACATAGAGGAGGATGGAGATGATGTACACAAGCAGTTTTTTTTTTTTAAATACTGGAATTTTATAAATAAAGACAAATATTTAATTTCTTTTGTTATAAGACAATTCTACTCCTTAGAGCATTGCCTGTACTTTTCTCCATGTCTGATGTTGAGATATTTTACAAGCGTAGCATATTTTGTTTGTCACATTTCCATGACATTTTTTACCACACATTTTACTGCTTGGGTTAATTTTTAGGTTGTAGTTCACCTTTATAGCTGCTGTGTATTTTATTGGATTTTTTAAATAGCTCAAGCAGTTTGCTGTAGTATGATTTCATATTTTTGAGATCGTGACAGTTTATACAGCTGTATTCAAATAGGTCACATTAATTTTATATCAATTCTAAAAAATCTTTATATTGCCTCAAAAACTATCTCTAGACATTGTTTTACTCTTTTTAAGAAATAGATGTGGACTATAATGAAAGTAATTCAAGTTCCTGAAATTCCATATCTATCCAAAACAGACATACAAGCGAAAACCATAAATTTCTATTTTGAAAGCAAGGTCTTGAATTCTGCTTCCGTGTATTTTATTATATGCTTTAAAAGTATTCTATCTATAAAAAGTAATAAAGCTCTCAAAACACATCACTGTTTACATTTACTCTTGGAGAACTGATTGGACTGCTCTTCGGTTGAAAAATATTTTTTTAGCATCATATTTTGGTAAATCTACCAAAGGCATTACAGCTAAGGTGGCTTGAACATATAACGATACAATAATGAAAACTATCACAAACTATAAATTGTTCATGATTTTCATAATGATCAATTTCAGCATCTTCATCACTTTCAGAACTGGATAATATAGAAGTAATTAATTTTTGGTTTTCAGATCCTCAATTTAATTCATATAACTTTCTTCTGCCAGATTCATGATCAGACAATTCTCTAAAAAACACTGTTATTTCTTATTTTGAGCTACCCGTTTTGCATAACATTTGAAATGTATTTGAAAAAATTTTTGATAGTCAAATAGAATTAGTTTAAATGAAGGAAGAAAGATTCATAAAATATCTAATGGGTCACAAGTAATATGCAGGAATACATACTCTGTCTTAGCGAGATATGAATCTCAAAGTCAGGTTTATACAGATCAAGCAGTGGCATATGAAACGAACAATGTGGTGGCCAGATATCAAATTTCAAAGAAATATGATTTTCAATGTTCTTATGAGAAAATAGTTGCATATTAACACAAAATCTTCAATAAGGGATTTGAAAATTTTGCCATTTTAAATTAACATCAGATCAGTTTTCTAAGAAATTTAACCCAGTTTGAATTAAGTTAGTACTTCAAAACTTTATTAGTGAATTTTTCTCATGTATTGATTAAAGTTGAAAAAATCTGAAAGAATCTATTCAAAATATATAATTTTATAGAATAATTTAGATGACATGATATTGAAATGACATTGCTCATCATTCTTGTATTTTAACATTTAAGGGGTAGCATTTTGAAGACTTGCATCATATTAAAATGATTGACTGCATAGTCTTGAATATGTTTCTATAAATTCATTATCAGTTAAAGGTAGGAATTATTTTCCTGAAAATATTCTTTAGTATTGTCATGTTAAAAATTTGAAAGTTTGATATGAATTTTCCAGAGTAATAAAATAAAGAGGTAATTTTTTTTTTTTAATCTAAAGAATGTTTAACAAATATTTTATTAAAAATATTTCATCTCTAATTTTTATATCTAATAATGTCTTGTGTTGTCTCATTCATTTTATTTTTATCTGTTTTATAGTTTCATACCTATAGTACTTGCATATAACATAAGGGATGTGAATTAAAAAAACTTTTTAAAATTACACTTGTCAAGATTCTTTCAAGTATATGGTGCCTTGCAGTCCATTATATAAAAGAAATTTTCCCAGTGGGTAAGAGAGTCACAAAGAAGTCTAAAGAAAGGGTGTCTTGTAAAGCAGGACAAGAAAAAGTTGTTCCCCATTCATTGGAGCAGAAGTAACATATATTCAGGGCAGTCAGAAATACCAAATCTGTAAAGGGAAGGTAGGGGGGGGCATGTAAATAATTGTGCAGTTTTAAATTTAAAATAAGCTACAACAAAAATTCGTAGTAAGGAGACAATCTGTTCACTCAATAAAGACCATTTTTTTTAATGGTGACATTCCTGGTCTTATGTCTGTGCTCTCTAATAGTCTATTTTATAAATTAAAAACTGTATAAGCCTTGGGTATTCACCTGGAATAAAAGTAATCAATAATCTCTAATAGAATATGTTTCTGATGAAAACTAGTGGCAATATCTACTGAAATTTGTATCATTGACCATATTTACATTACTACCCCGTTAGTATAGTAGCTATTACACTTGCTTAACATGCTAGCAGATGCATTTTCATTTCCCATATAAAACTTTGGGGTTCTATGGGGATAACTGAATAAAATAGGTTTGTGTCTTAAAAAGAAATGTATCCTTTTCTCATCTGTCAAAGTCACTCTTGACCAATATAACACTATGCATTATATATTATTTACTTCAGACTAGTGCCAGATGTTACAGACAATCCTAAGAAAAATTAACATTCTCATAGATATTTATCTGCAGTATTTATGTAATCTCAGTCATATTAAATTTAAGTATAATGTATTTAAATTATAGTCCTTTTAAATCAGTAATACTGATATAAAAGAATGATAATAGGTGTAATTGTGTTAGTGAGTAAATTGTTTTAATTGTTCATTTAATTTTGTAACATAACATCATTAATACATTTATGTGAATATGGGAATATTCATTAAAGTGTAAAAAAGATATAAGATTTTGTCAATGCTGGTACTTCTTGTCTTGTTAATATGTTCCAATAATATATTTAGGAGAAGTAAATGTTTTAATTTTTACTTGTTATATTAATGCCAGTTTTGTGTTAGGATATAAGGTACTAATCTACAGTATGTTAAAAATTATAGTTCAGAGAACTATCTTTGAACATTCCAAATATTATATAACTATTGGTTCCAAATGTACTTAACTGCTACTAATCTTCAAAATGTTATTACTCCTGTATTCACTTCATTTTTTTTGCATAAAGCCCTCTTCATTGTAATACATTTTCTTCAGTGTCATTTTCTAATGCTAATCTAAGAACTTGTCTCTTTGTAGACCCTCCATTAAATTTTTAGAGTTATTTTGTAAATAAGGAATCTGATAATTATAAATCACCCCCATATGGTGTTACCACCTTGCCTTGGTGAATGGGTTTGAATGTGTCTAGTTACCCATTAAGCTGTAACAGCAGTAGCTTTTTTACTGGTGGGATCTCGAAAGTAGAATAGGTCAATGGTGAAGCATTAGACCAAAAGTACTACCCTGATCCCCAGGTTGGGGGTTGGGCATAGTGACCTTGCTCTGCTGAAAAAAAAAATCTTAATAATGAAATCTCAAGAAAATAACTCTGGACTAACTTCAAGAAGACAAATCAGAAAAAGTTTAAGGGATTTGAGAATTGTATCACAGAACATTCACTCATTATATTAGAGCAAAGGATTATAAATACTAATCAAAGAGACAGATAAATACAAAATTTATATATTGGCTTTTCAGTAGGTAAGATGGACAGGAGATGGAATAATTGAAAAGGCAAATCTCACAATTGTTTATAGTTGTGAAAAGATAACTATATATTTGGTACTGGTGTTATTTTAAGCAAGAGGATAAGGCCACTACTACTAGATTTCATGACCAAGTCATCTACACTTTGTTAACTAAGGATAAAATGAGATTTTTCAAGTTACAGTTTTATTGATTTTCATGCAACTACAGAGGACAAAGACTGCATGGAAAAGGAACTGTTCAATAAGGAATCCTCTATATAATAATATCCTAAGTTATCTGTTCGTCTGTAGTTGAATTTATGAAGCAGTTTGACCTGGAATGGATAGGAACATCCATATTGGATTCTTGATGAATTAGGGTTAGCAAAATTCAAACCAAATCTTTAAAACATTCAAAATCCCCTCCTCAAGCTTTTAATGCCATTATTTTAAGCCCTATTTACTCCGGCTAAGAGCAGGCTATTAAGTTTATCATATAATAAATAGGTAGAAATAGCATTTTTTATTAGCATTATGACGTCATTCCTTTAACTAACTCATTTAATCACTTCTTATTTTAAATTGCTTAAATATCGTCTGCATTATTTTCATACATTTTATTCCTGAACTTAGATATTATGTAAAAAATTTTCTTTCATATATGTGGCATAAATAATAGATTAGGTACATATGTGATAGTTTTAAATTTAATCATCGATTATTTTTTGTTACAATGAAAATTTTATCACCTGTATTAACAACAAATTATTTTCATAAAAGTCTAGGAGTCTATTTCACAGACAAATAAATATTTGGCGTTTAAGTTATATATCTTTGAAAATTAAGAAGTTTGTTAGTTTGTGTGTTTGTTTTTTATAAATAACCACATGGTTTGACTAAACAAAATCAATGTGATTCTAAACTGCATTCACAGTATTAGGAGAATAAAGTAGAAGAAGAATGAGTATGAAGATAAATTTTTGAGCGCGTACCAAATAATTCTCAGCCAAAAAACAAACCATTTTTTTACCTGCTTCATAGGGTACTTTACAATTCTGGAAAATTAAAAATTTCGCTAACCCTGTCATATGATGGGCTATATGCTAGTTGAACGTATTGTTTGTATCCTATACAACAAATGATGTTAAAATTATTTTGGGTGATGCAAATACAAAAATTGAAAAGGAGAGTAAATTCAGATCAATAATTGCTAAATATAATCTTCAAAATTTATCACACAATAATGGAAAAAGACATTGGTTTTGGGGTTGATCCTAATATGGTATTATATAGTAAGCACTATGTTCCATCATAAGAAGATACATAAAATGACTTGAAGATCACTGGGTGGAACACCTATAACCTAATGGACCATTTTCTAAATTCAAGACATGTCATATATACTGGATATGAGAACTTGTCAAAGCATGATCATTTTTTGATTATGGCAGGGGCTAGAGCAAGAATTTCTAGCTTTCACACATCTTGCTTAGAAAGATTAAAGAAAAACATGCTGTGAACAGCTGAAAATTCAGTCAGTTAAGTTAAAATTTCAGAATCAGATTGAAAGTAAACTGAAAGAACTTGATGATTGTAATGAGGAAGATAGTATAAATATTAAATGGAATACATTAAAAAAAGAACAATCATTGAAACTGGAAATTAAATATCCAAAAAAAGTTAAGAAATCAAAAAAGAAAGACTGGATTGATAATGACTGTTTTTAATAGCTACAAATAAAAAAGGCATATAGAAAAATGCTGAGTTAGATACATTCAAGAAATACAGATAGTGTGTAAAGAGGCTGAAAAATAGGAAAAAAAAGAGAGTTCATAAAACAAAAAAGGAAGGAATTTTTTGAAGGTTTTAAAGGGTCTAGGGAGAGCAGAGCTTTCTTTCAAGAAATTGACCTCAAGCATAAAGAATTCAAAACTAGAACCATGTGATAATGTAATATGGAAAGAGTAATTTTTAATGATCAAATTGGAAGTATTGAAGAGATGAAATAAAAATTTTGATAGTCAACTAAATGGTAATAGCAAATAATTCAAGGCACCACAAGAAAGCACATTAACCCTAGATTTACCAAACTAGTCAAAATGACTGGTTTTGCAATTCCAATTCAGTTTATATTTAAATTGCTGGTAAATCTAGTGTTAACTATCAGCTAGGATGCGGTTACGATGCAAACATTGCAAGAAGTTTCTCAGAGAATTGGTAAACAAAAAGACAAAAAAACCCTGGTCCTGATGCTATTCCTGAATTACTTAAAAAGTGGGAAGGTATAAACAGCATAGAAAATTTATAATCTTATACAAGCTATATGAATGTAAGAAAAAATCTCTGAAGAGTGGAAAATGAGTTGAACTTGTGTAATGCCAAAGAAAAAAAAAAGATATATTTGAATGTTCAAAATACAGAGGTGTCAATTTGTTCTGAGCCAATTATAAAGTGTTTTAAACATTATATTCCATAGACCTCCTTCTATCATTGAAAAAAAAAAAGATAGATTAACAGAATGGATTTAGAAAAGAAAGATCCACCACAGAGCAAATATAAATATTTAACAGATTATAGAAAAAACAAAAAATTTGGTAAGATACTGAATTCTTTATTGATTTTAAAACTACTTATGATAGTATCAATAGAAAAGCTTTCATTTAGGCAATGAGAGAATTTGAAATACATCAAAAGTTACTGCGATAAATTTGTCTAATCTAAACTAAAATCATAGTCAAAATCAGAACCAATCTTTTAGAATGAATAGAAATAAAAATGGTTTTTGATAGGGGGGATGCTTTGGCATACTTCCTTTTCAATATAGCAGTAGAAAAGATAATAAGAGATTCAAACATTACAATGAGTGGAAATATCTAAAAAATCAAAACAATTCCTGGCTTTTCCTTCTGACTTGTACATAATTGCTAGAACTCCTACAACATCAACACATACTTTTATTTCTGATATAAAAGGGCTCTTAAAATGGAATTAAAAATCGATGCAAATAAAACTAAATATATGCCTTGCACAAAATGTTACCAAAATACTCATTTAGAGATTAGGAGTTACAAATTTGATGTCATCAATGCCTTCATGTATTTGGGGGTCTAAAATAAATGACAAAAATGATATCACCACAGAAATACAAAACGGAGTCACTGTAGACAATAAATACTTTAATGAAATACAAAAGTATATGAAATCCAATATAATCAAAAGAAAAAGTTCTTTTATATGAAAGATAAATAACATCAATTTTTACTTATGGATGTGAGACTTAGACAATAATTTATAATGATGAAAAATTCATACGCATATTCAAAAGAAAAGTCTTGAGAAGTAACTTTAGATACACAAAAGGATGGTGTATGAGCTGAGAAGTTCAAATATGGAACTGTAACACTCATTTAAGGAACCAAATGTAATTAATGATGTAATGCCAAGAATGAAATGGGCAGGCCACTTAATACGGATGAATGAAGATTGCACCAAAAGAAAAAAAAAGGATGTTGACCAAATTTGTTAGGTAGATGACCTACAGAACATACTTTTAATTTTGAAAACAAAGGACTGGAGGAGCAAAGCAAAGCAAAGCAAAGATTGGTCTGGAGAAGACTTCTTTAGAAGGTCCAGGACCACCTGGGGCTATTGAGCCATTGAGGAAGGAAATATAGTTGTAAATTTTCACTTTTTATAATAAGTTTCCACAATTTCATAAAGAAGACTATATGATCTTTCTTTTGTTGGAAAATTGAAGGTTGCTTTTGAAATATTTTTTAACACAATATGCTCTAAAATAAATTAAAATAACAATCTCAGCAACTTCTCTGATACTGAGTTGTATAAAAGGATATTATGAAATTTATAAAATTTTAATGAGATATGTAATTTAATTTTGTTTAAAGCATTACAGTAATTTATTTTGCAATATCAGGATGTAGGTAACTAAAACTTAAAGTGAATTCTGAACATGTACAAACATCCATGATAGTGGTGAAATTCAAACCAGACTCCTTTACCAAATTGGCACCAAATTATTTATTCAGTTATTGTTTAAAAAAGTATTATATGATATAACCACAATAACTTTAGAAAATAAACATACGATAAATCTCATTACATACACTGTCTACCAATAAGTATTTCAACACCTGTGATAGAAAAGAAAAACTAACTTTATTCAAAATCAATAGTTAGTAGAGCCTTCACGAGAGGCAATTACAGCATGAAATCTCTGAGACATACTTTCCACAAGTCTTTGTATTACAACTAGTGGTATTGTCTTCCACTTGATTTGGAGTAGGCATACAAGTTCCTTCACCGAATTTGGACGGATAGTGCACCCCTTAATTCGGCAATTCAACTCATCCCAGAGCTTCTCAATAGGGTTGAGGTCTGGGCAGGCCAGTCCATTTGATGAACTCCACTGGCAACTGACCAAGTCTTGGTTAACCTCGAAACACGACAATTGGCATTATCGACTGTTGCCACAATGCATTCTGGCAGGAGACGTTCTCCAGGTCAACGCCAGACCCAGACCCTGCCACCCAAACAGTAAAGGGTGAACCTTGATTCATCGCTCCAAAGAACCTGTTTCCACTGATCTACGGTCCAATTTTGATATGCTTTGCACCACATTAACTGAGCAGCATGGTTGGACTTTGTGGTCAAAGGCTTATGGGGAGCAGCATGACCATGAAAACCAAGCAGATGTGTTTCCTTATGGATGGTATTCATTGAAACAATACTCCCGGATGCCTGTTGAAACTCCTCGCAGATGAGGGCCATCGGTTTGGGTGTGGTTCTTCCGAATTTCTCTGGACAGCACTCGTCAGTCTCTATCTCCTAGTTTCGTTGGACTGCCGACTCGGGCACATTCCGACAATCACCGCTCACCTTCTACTTCTTAATCACATAGGCCACTGTCGATTTTGGGTACTTTAGATCGCTAGATATGTCCTTTAAGGATCGGCCACATTTGTGATACCCAATAATTATACCTTTCTCAAAATCAGAGAGCTCCGAACTGCACGGCATCTTGTATGTGACTAATGTTGATGCTGTTTCCTACACAATGTATACCGGCAGAAGCCATGACATACCTCAGGACCGCAGATATTGTCATTTGCGTAGGTGTCCAAATACTTATTGATAGACAGTGTATTATGGCACTAATTTTAGAATTTAGTAGGCAAAAATAACTTCATGGAAATTTTTCCCTCTTGTAATTTAAAGGTATGAGGCATATTTTCATTTACACCACAACCCCATGAGAGAAACTTCTGCTAAATACAATTTAAGCATTGTAGTAAAAATTTCATAAAACATTAATGGCCATATTCACCACCATAAGTTAAACAAGGTTTAAGTGCAGAATTCGTATTCATCATGCCATAATCCAAAAATTCTTTCACATTCTAACCCCCTGAATATGATCCATTGAATCGGTGAGTTACATTCAGATTTATTTATTAAGCATGTGTAGATTGTTTCCCTCTATATAAATATACCATATTATCAATGCTCGCTCAATTTAAATTATGATGTATGCTAATCTATGCTTAGTTATGCAATTTATTTAACTACTGTTTATATAAGTTGACTAAAATTTAAACTTCTGTATTTTCTAAAAATAAATAACTATTAATGAAGTAACTGTGATATAAAATATTACATGAGTATGGAGTTTGGTTTTCATACAAGTTCTCACATGGGTATTCTAGCATTTCTTAATTTTCTTTCCTTTAAAATATTTAATGTCTGATCTGACTTTACTTATATTATTCTAGTATAAAAATCAAGCTTATTTTAATCTTTATTTCTGTAAATATCTTATTATTATTTAATTTTTATACTTTAGTAATGTTAGTTGTTCATATAGCAATATTTAAATCAGATTTTTTTTTCTCATATATGTAAATGTAAATCGTTTCCATACCTTAACAATTGTTATTCTTGGAGAAACTTTTTTTTTTTTTTTTTTTAAATATTAGAATTTTGTGATATTTTATAACATTATTATTTGAATAAGAAATGCAAAATCATTTTATTAACATGTGACAGTGCACTAACAGGATTTTTAATTTTACAGCTTGTAATCATAAAAATATATGTCTATAAGAATATTGATATATTTTTCTACTGCATAAATTTAACTTTGTTTTTGTGGTAGTAAAATTTTGCTTAGAAGGAATTTCCATCCTGATTGCCAATGCAAGAACCTAAATGCGAACATCTGATTGTACATATTTACATTTGACTTTGTCAACCATTTATAGGTTATAAACAATCTTGAATTAATTCATAAATCATAAAATATTCCATTCAATAATACTACTTATGGATAACCCTGGGTTAACCCTCAACTGGAGGTAATTTTTTGATTTTGTGACCTGCATGTACCATCTGTTTGGTGAATATGGCTGTCATGTCTTTATATTATCACGACAAATAAAATTTTGCACTACAATAGTCATTGCATATACTTGCAATTTTTTTTTTAAACCTGATATACAGGGTATCTATAAAAGAACTCCGGGGTTTTGAGGCAAAATATTTTAATGAAATAAAAAACATACATACATGTTTTATACATGACTGGCAAGCTTACATTTTCAAGTTTTTTTTAACACTTAGTAAAGTTCTATATGAGCCCCGTTAGTGGCACGGCAGAAGTCTAAACGGTATTCTACCTCTTCCCATGTCCTGGCGAGCATGTCTGGGGGGACGGTTGCCACACAATTGACTATTCGTTCCCTGAGATGTTGAACATCACGAATTTTCTCTGCATACACAAGATTCTTGATATGCCCCCAGAAGAAAAAATCCAACGGAGTTCTGTCCACTTTCTCTTGAGACACACTCGGCCTACCCGGCGACTTTTGCTTCAAAACATTCCCTGTTTCCTTAAATGCACTGAACCATTGACGAATGGTTTTGTCAGAAGGCGTTACGTCACAAAATTTATGTACGTTTAAAATTATGTACGTACAGAACCATAGTTACGTCAAAAGTTTCTTTGTACGGTAACTACAGACTTCGTTTCTATGAGCCAAATAACACATTGAGCGTGTTGTTGCGGAGTCGCCATCATTTCAAATTTCGCGACGTCATTTCAAGGTCAACGCCCTGCAGCGCAGCCAATAGTTGATACAAACATTCCCAAATGATATGAGTAAAACTTTTTGAGCTACTCTTTTCAGAGAAATCGACTAAATTTTGCTATCTTTTATAGTTAGTGAGATATGAATTTTTAAAACCCCGGAGTTCTTTTATAGACACCCTGTATAATAGTATACTTTAGTTTTGATTATAGTAAAACTAATTTAGAACACAAACACACACCAACTTCATTAAAAAAATACTTTTATTTGATATAAAATTGTATTTCATTCTTTAGCATGAATTGATACCAGTTTTTAGTTTAGTTTTTATTATGTGTTGTGAGAATGTAGTATGAAAATTCTTCATATGTATAAAATAATAAGGTGAATCATGATGCGACTCCATTTTATTTTTACACTTATTTATACACATAAAATAAAACAAAAACTGAAATCTTAAGATTTGAAACCCAACTAAACTAGATGGGCAATAGAACAGAAATCCATGGGACTAAAGAAGACAAAAAAATCAGTCCATAAAAAATATTTTAATATTTTTATGGACTATTTTATTAATAAATATTTTATATAATAATTTATACATTTTTTATAGATTGATAATAAAGTTTGCATGTAAAAACAACAGTGCTATAATCAAATCCCAGTTATTGCAAATTTTATGCTAAACTATGTCCAGTGTGAACTTTAACACCCTAAACCAATGGTCAGCAAAACTTTTGACACAGAAGAGCCAAGTTGCCAATCAAACAGAATGATGAAGGTAACAAATAACTACTTCTATGTATATTTGCTATTGAAGTAATATACAAAGGTAGAAATTTGAAGAGTTGCAAATACATATATAAAGAGCTACATGCAGCTTGTGAGGAACTGTCTGTTGACTCCTGACTAAGTATAGATAGTTCTTGTAAGTACTATATTTTGTTACATACATCATGTTTAATTTTTATGCAAAGATAATTTTAAAAACAATCTCAAATAATGCAATTATATAATAAACTATTTTACAGTGCAAATATATGATAAAATTCAGTTTATTAGATATTGCATCATACTGTGTAAACAAAAAATAAGAAACTAAATTTTAACTTGAAATCATCTGAAAAATTGTTAGAATATAAAATAAACAAATATTCAAAATATAGTTTATATTGATCATACTCTAAACAAAATTTAAATCTGACACATATGTGACGAGTTTCAAATGTAATAGTAAACCAAAAAGTATGCTCAAATACTATATAATATTGAAGAGAATCAAATTCTACAATATTGAAGACAACATATGAATCATATGCACAAAAAGATGTTTTTCAAGCACTCACTGTAGTATATTAGAACTACATAGAGCAGGAATAAAATAAATAGCTCTACAAAGCAGACAGTAAATAATACAAAGATCGATAATGGGAAAATTCTACACTTTGTGATTCTTGTAATGAAATATAAGTAAAAATGCATTTTAAAGGCAGTACTTTTCATTCATAAATTTTTTGACATTTACATTTCTTAAAAATTTAAACATACTGTGTATGACAATTAACAAAATATTTACACCTTATCACAGCTGTTCTTAACTTTAATTTTCTTAGAAATTTTTTAAAATTTAAGTTAATCCTATGAAAAAATATATATATTCCCTTTCGTATATTAAGGCAATGTTTATTTCAAAATAAATTTAGGCGGGGGGGGGGGAGGAATAAAGTTCAGCTTAAATAATTAAAAACTAAAGATCATTTATTGCTCCTTGTAAGAAGGTTTAAATATTGATACTTTGTGATACAAAAAAGAGATCTATAATATGTCACATCAACAGATTATATTTATATATAAAAAAAAATCCTGTATTTAAAAATTTGCTATTAGTAAAAGTGAATGGAAACATTGAAAAAGATAGACGATTCTTGGCCATAAAAATTATAGAATACCTTTCCCCATCATCTCTTAAAGCATGTAATAACTTTCTGAAAGGATACTAGATTAAATAGAAAACTTTTTAAAGCTTTTTAAGAATGTAAGAACACCAGAAAGATATCAGTTTAATAGATTAATGAAATTTGAAATTTTCATTCTAAAGCTGGTATTTTAAGTTTGGAGAAAATAAGTTTTTTTCAAGTTTGCTGAAAAGTATTTTATTTAACATTCAAAACTTTTAGCTATGGAGTTTTGATTATAGTATCACTGAAAGTACCTCAAAGGGAAAGTTCAAGTTAAATAATGAATATGTTGTAATAGATATTGAAATTACTATATAAATATTATTAAACTGATAAAAACAGAAAAAGAAACGCTTTTTGTTGTAAAAATGAAAGGTATAAAACAGTCATATTAAAGAAGATAGAAATTTAAAGGTGGGCAAATAAAACATCCTGGCGAATTTTATAGAGAAAAAAAAAGTTTGGCAACCACTTTGTATCAAGAGAAAACCAATAATTTTTTGTTATTATTATTAAGATTTCTCATTTTATAATACTTTTCATTAATTCTATTAAATTAAAAAAAAAAAAAAACCCTACCTTAAATAAGACAAGGAATGAAAATTTTAATACAAAAGAAACCATTTTAAGCCATTTAAGTATTACACGAGCACAACAGCAATGATATATATATATATATATATATATATATATATATATATATATATAAATGTATATATAAATAATAACTTATAAAATAATAATAATAAATATACAATGTTTCACTTCATAATTTTTAAAAAAAATTCAATTGTTTATTACTTGGTAATATGTTCAAATAATTTCAATCATTTTGAGCAGTGAATAATTGTAATATGGGGATAAATGTTTTTGTAATTTTAGAATTCTATAAGCACAGCTGAAGTTTTAGAAACAAAAATCAATCAAATCCACCTTAACTATCATTATTAATGGATACATAGGATAAGTATGGATTAATGGATAAGTATATATAGTTTAAACATGTCTTTTAGCCCCTAATGAAGCTTTCTTAACAAGACAAAATTCCCTGTGCATAAATTCACACATATTTAGTTTAGGTTCTTACAACATTAAATTACAATGCTAATAATTTTTTATTTTATCTAATACCTCAACTTTTCTTTTTCTGTTTAACTGTAAACATAATTGTAAGATCAGTATTAAAACTATTTACATAAGAAAGCGTGCAATATTATTTTGCTCTCAACAGTTATTGAACAATCTCATTTTCCAAAGATTGAACTTCTTCAGGGAGATCATCTAATTCAAATTCTGTTGTATCAGTTTGAAAATCCCATAAACTATGAATGATATCTAAAAATTACAAAATAACAAAATTATATTAATAAACTGAATACATAAAATTTTGCTTACATTTCAAGTTGAATTACATGAAATCTGTACTAACAACAAACTTGCTTTATACTAGAAGACCAATTACTAAAAGAAGATTGGTAGAAATTCCTGCCAAATTTAAATTTACCAATCGTAATTGGTATGACATCATCTGAAATTGTGTGTGAAACAAAAGTTTGATTACTTTATAAATGACTCGTTAATTTTTAATGTTAAGTAAAACCTTTGTAGTATTTACGTTATTTATATGCTTTTAAATAAAATGCAGTCTTGCAACCTATGTCACAATGAATTTTTTTTAGTAAAACAAGTGAGCTCAGCTATGATCAAGTTGCTTTCTCATACAAAAAATTAAAATTGAGCACATTCATGAATGCACATCACTTGTTTATAAACAAATTCTAATGATTTTTTTGCATTGCTATTCCATTTGTATTCATTTTATACTTTCATGCTAAATAAGCTATTTGTAGCTAATATTAATTATTTCCTTTTGATTGAATTCCAACCAACATTAAACTTAGGCTAACTTAGGTTAAATATACAAAACCCCATTTCTGTAGTTATTTCTGATTGATCACACATATCATTCTTATACAGGGTTCCCACTCTTTTTCCAGAAGAAAAATTAAGGACTTTCTAAGGACCAAAGTAACTTTTTATAATGACCTACTTGAAATACACAGCATAACAACATAAATCCTATTTCCTGAGAAACATATTTTAATGATTATGAACCAGACAAGGCATGTTCAATAAATGCTCTACAATATTTCAGAATTAAGTTTTGAAAAATGCCTAAAAATTAATATAAGATAAATCTATTTGACAAAAATTAATTTTGAAGAATGTACATCTAAAGTTTTTTGAGTGATCAAACTAAAAATAAATTGTGAATAAAATACAATATTATAAACAGTACTTTCTGAGGGTTTAGAAATGACTCATATATATATATATATATATATATACTAGCTGATTATACCTAACGTTGCCTGGGAAAGAAGAAAGTTTTAACAAGTTATTACATTCAATGCAAGGAAAATTACACTTCCATAAGTAACTCAAATATCTACAACCTGCTCCCCCCCCACCTTCCATGCTTCGTTTAATTAAAATCTGCATGATTGTGAGCTATTAGGAAAGGGCAGATGACTTTACATTTTAAATGTTTTCAGTATGTGAAAGATTATTTGTGAAATAAGTTTTCTAGCTCATAAACATAAAAAGTACTAATAAACTAAAAGTATTTTCATAATTTTTTAAGGATATCAAGGAAAGGAATTTTGATTAACTACAGTAATATACTGACAACATACATATATTTGAGGATTTTCTTTATTATTAATTCTGCACTTTTGGCTAGAAAATGTAAAAGAATGTTAGAATATTAACAAATATTTATTTACTATTTACAAAGAAATTTCCAATAGTGCAAGTTTACATACATAAATAATTTCATTTTGAAAGTTCAACAGATTTCTTTTCTTGTTTTAGAAAATTTTTCGCTCAAGTTCTGTAACTCAGCTACTTTTCTTTTACATCTTTCTATGGAAGAAATTGATTGCATTCCAATTTAAAAATTAAGGAGTTTTTAAGGACCTTTGACAAAAATTAAGTAGTTTTAAGGGCCCTTAAAAATGAAAGCTAAAATTAAGGAGTTCTTAAGGACTGTGGGAACCCTGTCATATTTGGCCAGACAGCCTAGGGTGTGCCAGATACTTCCTCTGAATACTATTCTACTGCATTCTATTTTTAACACTTCTGCATCAGTTTCTTTCCTGGATAGTCAGGAAGTCTGTCTCCACTGACTCAATCCATCTAGTAACTGTAATGCCGAGTTCAATATAAAGATAAAACGTTCCAACTTCCAAATATCATCTCCAAAAGGGGTTTTCTAAGTTGACTCCATAGATTCTGCCATAATTTTCCTTCATTGGACTTTATAACAAGGTTTGTTTTACAGGATGAGGTTGGTCACACATACTGGAAAAACTAATACCAAATTGCTAAACTTTTAACATAACTGTCAAATAATTCTCTCTTCAAAAGTAAGATGAATTTTACCTAGTTTTATCATTTTTACTGTGATGGACTTAGCAATGTGCCATCAAATCTCCTTGATATTCTGGCAAAATTAGTACTGGCTGAATGCAGAAACAGCCTTCCTGTTTAGTAATATTGATTTTTTGCTATTAAAGAAAAAAAAATTTCTTTATATAATAGCAGTAGAAATAGACGGCACAACTTAAATTTCTTTGGGAAAAACTAGTGATGGCTATTTATTTGATAGACTGCAGAATTATTTTTAAATATTTGTTTATTAAAAGCTTGCTCCTGGCACACATGCCAAAATTTTAATTATACTTCTTAATATATCTCAAATGCAACTGGGAGAAGATGCTAATAGAAAGATGCTGACATCCCTTTCAAAAATGTTATTCATGAAATATATTAGGTTAAGAAAGGAAAGAGTCATGCTAAATGAGATGTACTGTAAAAGTGGTTGATAAAGAAAAAAAAGTTTTAATTATGAAAATGGCATAACTTCACAGGACTCCTGTAGAATTTGAAACAATTTCAACCATATTCAGCGTGATCTATTTTTCTATAAAATACAGTTACATACAATAAGAATAAATTTTAATCTGATTTTGTCCCCAAATAATTAAAAACTCACAAGAAAAAAATTGTTGTTAGAATGATTTAAATTTAATCCACACTTTTCAAAATTTATGCAGAAAATACAAATAAAATTAAGAATAAAATTACCACAAAATTCTTTAAATGTTGTATTTTCTTTGCTTACATCAAGGAGAGATGTAATAAGCAAAATATATTCATTTTCAACTGCTCTTCTCAATTCCTTAAAATTTGGGATGCAACTAGACAATGTATGGAGCAAAATGAACCCTTTTTGAATTATCTGGCTTCTAAATTCATTCTTCTCTTCCAGTTGATAATATTTCCATACAGATTTAATAATGCCTTCCACTACCTAAAGGAAATTATGGAAACAAGTGATTAAACAGCTAATTTTATTTTATACAAGTCTTTGATAGTGAACAAACAAAAACATATTAAAAATAATATAAGCATAAGAAATAGTTAAAATAAAACACATAAACTGCACATCAGAATTAATTATACTTTAAGTTTTAAAACCACAGCCGTTTTTTTTTTTGGGCTTTTCAAAGATCTAAAGTAGGGAGGTCAGCTTATATATGGGTCCATGGAACAGGTGTAATACATGTGCTTTTTTGGTTAGTCACCAAATCAACAAAAATTAACAAAACAGTTGGGAAAAAAAATGTAAAGAACAAAAAAGAAAATGCATAATGGTGAAAAGCGAATAAAACTTGCAAAAATTTTGAAATGAAAAAACATAAAAATTGAAAAATAAATTTAAAATGACATTTATCTGTGTTATAACTGCTTCAAACCAACAGTACTGAACAGTAGCTGATCGCCTAATCTTCTAATAAACACAATTCTATGTAACTCGGAAGCGATCGATAGAATGCCAAACATAGCATGTTTTTCCTTTTCTTTCTAAGCTTATATTACTTAAATTTAAGAAAAAATTATCTTTATATAGGGTTGCCAGAATTGAAACTGGTCATTAGTGTCTAAGTAAAAATACCAATGGTCGCATTGGTCTAGCACTGCAATATGAAACCATGCTCTGAGTGCAGGAATGCAGATAAATTAGTGTAAAGTGTGAAATTAACTAAGACACATGAAGTTAATTAAAATTTAAAATGTAAGTTGTTTTTCCTTGTCCCTTTCAAAAAGATAGGTTCGACTGATCCTCTATCACCCCGGTATTTAAATTGGATACTGTGGCAAAAAAGGTTTGAAAAACATTAGTCTAGCGTTTTAATTTAATACAACTTGATAGGAAAATATTTCCCCTGCTTTGTGATATTTTTACGTTTTTGGCGACATATTTGAAAGTCCAAGAAATTGTATTTTTCACTTTAACTTATATACGGGTTTCGAACTTTGGGTAAATTTTTGAAGGAAAATTGTATATCATATTTGGAAATATACAGTATTTATACAAATACCTCTAATTTTTAATCAAACAAGAAACGCGTTGGTATATAATTAACCATTTTGAAAATATGAGAAGTTAACACATTATAATTTATTGACAGTAGACGATGAACTATGGTCACCAACAATATATACACCACAAAAAGAAAAAGTTATACTACAATTGAACTCTATAATAATTAACTGTCTGCAGAATTTAATAATATAATTCGCTATAAAATTGATATAGCCGGATATGTTCAAAAATTGAAATTATTGAGCTTTCATACAATATATAATTCATTATAAAATTGGCTATAGCCAAATATATTCAAAAATTGAAATTCTTGAGCTTTTATTTAATGTATCACCATATTAAAACGACCTTTTGTGCTTTAAATTAACAAATTCTTTTAATAGTTTAACTGGATAAAGCATACTTTTGGTTTTACAAAACTCGTTTTATTTTTCTATGTTAATTAGGAGAGATAATAAGGATCTTATAAAAGCCTTTGACCCCTTGAGGATCAGCCCCATAAATGCTATACAAATCGACTGTTGTAAAAACCATTGCTGTTTAATCCCATCTAGTAATTAAATCTAATATTTAAAAATTAAAATAAAATGTTCTGATCTCCGATTACAGATATGCGATGCTGGTTTCTGAATTTCAATTAGAGATCATCACGTGCAGGTGATGCTGGACTGATAAGAGTGAAATTGCTGTGTATATGAGATGTTGGTCACAAACTGGTTAAGGAAGAAAAACTGGACGTGGATGTTTAAATGGCCAGAAATGTATCAAAACTTTATACAAAACAAATATTTTTAGATATCAACATTAAGGAAGTTATAATACTGTCAAAGAGGTTTATGGTGAAGACAGTGTAAAAAAAAATATAAATGCATTCATCACATTGAAGAGGTAGTTAGATCTGGACTAAAAAACTAAAAGGGAAACAAAGAGGCATTGGAGAATAAGAAAAGTTGACTGTTTTATTGACAAATTCCAAAATTATGATGGATTAAGTAAATTATTAAGTAAATCAGAGAATATGAACTGAGCACTTATTAAGTTATTTCAGAGTCTAGATGAGCCTGGCAGTTGATATAAGTCAGAACAGTTTGTACAACTGGAAAAATTTCCAAGAAAAATCAAAAGGGTTTTCAAAGAACATGGGAGGAGGAATTAGGACCCATATGATCTTGGTTCTGAAGAATGGTTAAATGTTCTCAGTTAACACTGGTATTTACCCTGGAGATTAAATAGTTAAGGATTTTTCTTGTCTGGTTGTAAAATGTATTAGTCAAGCAAAGTGCTTATCACCAACAAACATAAAAAAATGACCAGTTAAAAAGTATTCTAGTAAAAAAAATTGAAAATGGTTAAATATGAGCTAACAGACGGTATAACATTTAATGTAGATAATTTTAAAAGTATGCATACATACATTTTAGAAATAATACTAAACTAAAGTCCTTGGCACTACAGCCCAATTAGTGGAGCCATGGCCTACGGTGCTAATCTTAGTTTTTGAGATAAAGGGCTCTGGGATATGAAGCATACGTCTTTGTTAAGTAGTCATTCTTATGTGGAACCCCTAGTATTTAGTTTCTAAGCATGCTTGGTACTCAGTTTGTCTACCCACTGAAGGAATGAAAGGCTGAGTCAACCTTGTCCAGTCTAGGGATTGAACAATGGACCACTATCCCAACACCACTGGGCTTATGGGCGTAATTTGGGAGGGGCAAGAGGGTGGGGTCAATTAAACCCACAGAATTTTTAGAGGAGGGGAAAACTTGTAGTTTCACCCCTCTAGATTTTTAGGGTTTTATTCATATATTAAATCTTTGATTTAACATTCTAATGAATTTTGAAATTTTTCTGTTTTTTATTAACAGCTTAACTTATGTTAATTATGGTTATCTTTTCCTGTGAATTTTTTAAACCAAGTATAAATACTCGAACTAATAGTTTTGCCCATTCAATTTTTTTTGATTTTATTCATATATTAAATTTTTAATTCAACATTTTAATGAATGTTGAAGTTATTTTGTTTTTATTAGTGTGCTTAAGATATACAGTGTACTTCTGTGTATAAACTGAGAATTTTGGTACTTTTTAAAGACCTAAAGTGGGGGACTGGACACATATATGAGAACATGAAACATATGTAATACATGTATTTTTTGGCAACATTTTTTGCATTGTAACTGTAGAATGATGGCCGAGTGGTCAGGACATTGACTTTCAGTACTAGAGTTTGAATCCCACTGGGACATGGATGTTTGTAGACAGTTGTAGTTGGCTTTAAGCAGTAGGTCCCAATATCATTATGCCTTATGTTGCAAAAAAGTAGACTGTAGATTTGCAAACCAAATCAATCTACTTGTGAGAACTACTTGTGTTCCCAACATTCTTTTCCTATTTTCTACTGCCTTCTACTGCTTCCACAGGATGCTTACAATTAACATTAATTTCTTTTAAAAATGTGCAGGGTGCATTTAACTAAAAAGGCAATTTTAGCTAAAAGGTAGAACACTTTTTATCAAGTAAAAAGGCACTTTATGTACATCATATTAAGATTATTTACCATTTAAGTATATGTAAAAACGTATTATATTTAAGTTCTATGAAAATATACAGGATGCAATGTAACTGTATTCAGAGAAAGGCAGGGTACAGCGCCATATGAAACACAAGAAATATGAGTACTAGTTACTATCCTTCCAACATGAAATCCATAACAGTTTTTGCTGATTGATGAGCCACAGGTTGGTGTACTTTTATTTGATGTAGCCATTTGGCTTAAAACATTTCAGTTGCCTCAATATTTAATTTTTTTTTTTTGTAATTACTAATCGTTCTACATTATTAACAATCATGGGCATAATTTAGGGGGGGGGGCATTTCCCACCCCAGAATTTTTAGAGGAGGGGCAAACTTGTAGTTTTGCCCCTCCAGAATTTTAGGGCTTAATTCATAAATGAAATTTTTGATTCGACATTTTAATGAATTTTGAAATTATTTTTGTTTCAGTATGCTTAAGATGTTTTCTAATTACGGTTCTGATCCTTTCCTGTGAATATTTTAAAGGAAGTATAGGTACTCGAACTTGTAGTTTTGCCCCTCTAGATTTTTAGGGTATAATAAATTTTTGATTCAACATTTTAATGAATTTTGAATTTATTTTTTTTTAGTATGCATAAGATGTATTCTAATTACGGTTATCATCCTTTCCTGTGAATTTTTTAAAGGAAGTATAGGTACTCGAACTTGTAGTTTTGCCCCTTTAGATTTTTAGGGTATAATAAATTTTTGATTCGACATTTTAATGAATTTTGAAATTATTCTGTTTTTATTAGTATGGTTAATATTTATAATAATTATGGCTATCTTCCTTCCCTGCGAATTTTTTAAAGCAAGTATAGGTAATTGAATTTTATTTACAACACAGGCCTATACAGGAAAAGCATATATAAACATGGACACCTCGTGACGGAAATGACCCCCAAGGGATACAAATGGACACAATATGGTCTGGGGTGAGCATGAAATTCAGTCATTAGTCTCTAAACAAGTTTTTTTTTTTTTTTTTTTTTTTTTCTGAATTGAACATCTGGTTGGCATAAGTATCGCCCCTTAAACTCTACTATTCATGGGATCGTTTGCATGACTGGGCTAGTTATTCTAACCAAGCCATTAAATAAGTGTCATACAATCTTAAACTGGAAAAACCTAACAATCCAAAAGTTATAAGCATAAGGAATCCATACAAATCTCTCACTGTACCTAGTTCATTATCAGCCTAACGAACAATTTATATAATAAAATTTTAAGTGACAAATTTAACTAGGCGGAAGGCCAGGGAATCCAGCTAACCCATCATTCATGTAAGTGACTAAGTAGTTTCATATTGAAACGATACTGTCCGCCCTTGACTATTTCAGAGTTCTAACTTGGATAGTATTTAAAATTGTTAGATTACAGTGTATAAAGTTCCATTGGCAAATATCGTGTAAATTAGTAAGTACTTGTATTATTTTTTCTTTAGTTTTACCTTTTGTGTGTTTGTATATGTGTATAAAATTTTAAAGCAAGTATAGGTACTCGAATAACTGCATGCTTCTCGACTTTTTTAAAGACCTTTTTTCAGGAATAATCACATTGCATCGAAAAATGAATTAACACAATCCTTCTTAAGAAACTTCAAGATTCTCCAACAGATTTCTTGTTTGAAGGACATAGTTAGGAGTATTCAGGGGATCATTCTGTAAATCCATTTTTTATGACAGTTCAATTTTTGATGTATTTTCAGATTTTGGTCCTAATTTTTAAAAATAATTTTAAAAGAGAAATAACAATGCAAATCTGCAGGAAAATTTACTTCTGTAACAATTATTCTCCTCAATTCATGCAATGCTGCTACTTTCATCAGTTGTGATTGCTGTTTTTCTTATGTCCCAGATTTTGACATTAATTGATAGACATTTGAAAGGTAGGGACAATTTGTAGCTGGAAGAAGAATGGCTACATGGTTTCAAGAAGTGAGAGGGATAAAAATTTTATTTTATTTACAATATAAATCTATATAGGACAGGCACAACACAAGCATACAGAAACTGGACACCTTGAGTGATGGAAATGACCCCTATGGAAGGTAAAAGGTCACAATATGCAAGGTATTCAGTCATTAAAAACAAAACTGATTAAAGAGACATTTGTAAAAATTAATCAACCTCGTCTCTAAATGATTTTTTTCTTTGAAAAGGAAATTGCACATCTGGTCGGCATAAGTATCGTACCTAATGGAATTCATGTAATCATTTGCAAGAATAAACTAGGTATTTTAACCAAGCCATTAATTATGTGCCATGTAATCTTAAATAGCAAAGGCAGAATAATTCAAAAGTTTTAATTCTAGGGAATCCATACAAATCTCTCACTGTACCTAATTCATTATCAGCCTAAAAATTAATTTATATACTAAAATTTTAAGTAACAGAATTAACTACACAGAAGGCCACGAAGTCCAGCTAACCCATCATTTATATAACTGACTGAGTAGTTGCATATTGAAGAGATACTGTCAGTCTTTGACTACTTCAGATTTCCATATTAGATATTATTTAAAATTGTTAGATTGTAGTGCATAGAGTTACATTGGCAAATATTGTGCGAATTAGTACAATTTTTTAATATTTTTCTTTTAGTTTTGCATATGCATAGAAAGACTTAATAAAACGTATAGGTACTCGAATAACTGTATGCTTCTAGACTTTTTCAAGGCATTTTTTCAAGGGTAAGCACATGCCACTGAAAAAGGAATTACCCAGATTCTTGTTTCAAGGCAATAGTCAAGAGGAGTATTTAAGGGACTGGTCTCCCCTTTCACCATTGAAATTCTAAAATTCTAAAAAACATTTTGTGAAGAGGCAGAATTTATGTTAGAGAACAGCTTTAACATATCATATTAGACTAGATTTTGGTATATAGCTAAATGAGAACAGAATTTAAACAAAAGTAGTGTTCAGTATTTTAATGATATAAATATAATGATAGATTTCATTAAAAAATGCTTTTAGATTAGTAGAATATTAACAAATAGGAGATGGAAGAAGTATAAAGAAAAATCTATGAACAACTGCAGAAAATTTGTTTTTTCATGGATATCCTGAAAAGTGAGATATATTTATTTTGATATAGTTTAGTTTTAACATAGATGAAATATTACTTACATAACTAACATGACATCAAGTTATCACTAGAAAGCAAATGCTTATATTTTATTAATTTTAAACGAGATAGTGCAGTAATTCTAAAATAAACAAATAATCAGATGAGTAAACGAGTTTGACATGAGGAAATGTATCTTTCTTTTCTCCAACAACATAATATATATATGTATGTGTAATATATCAGGTAAAAAATTTAGAACTTTAATAGTGATGAATTTACTTTTATGTTTAATTAATTTCCATATTATGTTATTTTTTTTAATTAAATGAGTCCCAGTAAAAGTACTTTATTTCTGTAACAAGAAAATTTTAAATTCTACGTAAGAGGGAGTACTAAAGAGATACCTAGAATAGTTTTGGTTGGTTTGCTGATTTATTTGGTTATATTGCAGTGCTTCTTAACACAAGTAACAGATCTAGTCCTGAAACCAGGACCTACTGCTTATAGTCGATTCTGAATGACTGTGAACATCCATTAGAGCAGTAAGATTCAAACTGACATACTTTGATAACAAACAGCAGCAGCCTACCCATTTGACCATGAACAATTTTGGAAACAAGGTTTAAATTAGAAAGAAAATTAATTGGCAATCAATTAAAAGTAAGAAAAGGGTGCATACATATTGTAGTATGTGCAAACATCTTCATGAAACTACCTTTATGATTTTAATCAAAATAATGTGAAGACCCCCCTCAGTTTAGAACACGAAAGATCGAAATCAACTGATCTGAATGCCTCCTGTTTTGATCTGGCTACAATAGAGCGGCGAAGCCCTGTCTGGGATGTTGTCAGTTTGGTTAAATAGGCGTCACGCCCCTGATCGGTTGCGGAAATGAGCCCGGAGGATTGCCTGGAATCAGGACAGCTAGTAAATGAGAATTCAACCTTAGCTGGAGTTTTCAGGTAACTGAAATTGTAACTCCCCAAAAAACAGTTGGTGGGACCGTAACTGGCTCCCAGGTATAAAAAGCCTAGAATTTTGTGACTCAAGACTTTTCAACATTTTTTTTACGTAGGTGCTTTGACCTCATGGAGGCTTCTATGATTTTTGACCAGAGCAAGCTTTTTAGTGATTACATTCAAGAAACTCATAAAGTTTGCTCATGTAAGGAACAGCAGGGTCTCAGATACTGTACGGGGGAGATAGATTGGGTTTGCATTGCACCCTGGATAAGCCTTCCCTTTTTGTGAGATTATTCAATCTTTTTTTCGACTGTGATCATCGTGGTAATTTTACACAAGCAACAACTCTCTATATTTCTACTTGTTTTGGGAGAATTAGAATCCTGTTGTATATATAACAGTATTTACTCCAGAAAAAATAAAAGTGATTTCCAATTCTATTGTGACTGTGATCCTTCTTCATGCTACTACTTCTCCCTCAAGAACATTGAAGTCGTCACACTATGTTATTGAGTATTAACTCTATACTATACTTGGAAGTGGATCATTAATAATCTTCTTATGAAAAAACTACTGTAACACAGATGAACATCTTTATTTGTAGTAAACCCCTAAAAAGTCTTTCAACTGAAATTGAAATAAAAATATCCTGATTGAATCAATATGAATGAATTATTGTTCCCCTAAAAAGTTACTTGCAACAATTTTAAAAACAGAATTAAGATATAAATATTTTATTTATATTTTATACATTTATTATGCCTTTTATGTGGTGATTTCATTTGGCTTTTTTATATTTAATTAACACTTAAATCACCCTCAAAGGCGTCCCAGAATCATAAAGTTACCCCCCCCTACCACATGTTGGAATAGTGGGACAATTTTAGTGACATTCCAAAGAGCATCATTAGATCTGATTTAAACAATCATTTTTGGTATTTGATATACCCCAGATGTGGCCATAACTGCACCCAAAGGTGCCTCAAAAGAATAAATTTATTCCCCCCACAAATAGGGGCAATTATTCCAACAATTGGGAGCTTCCATGTGGGAATTTCAGAACTATTTTACTGTCATTTGAATGAGCATAGTTAGATCAGAATCAATAAATACCAGAGTATCCCCAAATGTGCAGTGTGACAATGACTAGACGATACAATGCTGCTCTTCAGTACTGGAGTTTGTGGATCTGAATTCCACTGATGGCATGGATTTTGGTAGCCATTCAGAATCTTTTTAAGCAGTAGGTCCCAGTCTCATTAACTGTTGTGACCAAATCCATAGATTGTAGTGCTTGAACACCAAACCAAACCCCAAATGTGGGTCAAAACCTTAAATTTCAATTTTGAATAATCCTAATTATTAGTTTTATAACATGTAAGAACTTCAGGATAAACTGAAATCATGATATTAGTGTTCCACTAGTGAATGATACTTAAACTGATACCACTCACTGATATTTAAACTCATTTGAAAAGTACAACAATACCTACATTTTACTGATAATGTGTGTTGATTCTAGCATTATGCATTCAAGAAGATAAATTATATCTATGTCTTTGGAAAAAATCAACTTGTGTTTTAATTGGAAAAAACCAGCTTAATTTAATTTTACTTAGTTGATTTACCAGGTATTTACCATTTGATCACACCTCTCTTTGATCACTCAAAGAACATTTCTTAGAAGAATAAATGAAAGGACCAATCAAGTTTTGTGTTTTGCATCGTTTTTTAAGGTTTGTTAAGATTATGCCATTATAACTAAATAAACAATTATAAAAATAATAGTTAAAAAGGGTTAAAACATTGCCATTTTAGGATTATCAAATATTCATTATTGAAAACTATTATCCCCCCCCCAGTTGAAACAGCCAAGTTATGCCTCTGACTGGGCTTATTTCTGAAATGATTCAATTATCTAGTAATTGCTTATTTAGAGAGTACAAAGGTAATTATTATCAAAGAAAAATAATAAGTAAGAATAGGAAGAATAAGAAAAAAATTGATATATATTTTACAAATGTAACTCCCAAGAAGATCCTTTTTCCAAACAAAGAAAAAATATAATGGAACATTTTAGAACTGACTGGGTTTTAAAAAGACTTCATACTGACCTCAGAAATACAAGGGGCATCTAAACATATTCTTACTACATCATGAACAGAAAATACACATGATAAAAAATCTTCAATCTGTAAAAACAGAGAAAATATATAAAGTTCATAACAAATAATAACAATAAAAAAAATCAATTTTCAGAAACAAACAATATCAAGATCTCATATGTATATATATATATATATATATATATATATATATATATATATATATATATATATATATGTGTGTGTGTGTGTGTGTGTGTGTGTGTGTGTAAACCAGCATAATTTAAATTGCTGGTTACAAAATATTGTAGTCCCTATTCTTTTTACTTGCTTGGGATACTGGCAGCTAGCAGTATGGGGGAGAAGCTGGGGAGAAGACTAGGCAGCTAGCAGTATGGGGGAGAAGCTAGGGAGAAGACTAGGCAGCTAGCAGTATTGAAGTAAAATGCAGCCAAGCCATTCCATTGAAAGAACATGTAGAGTTTGTAGCAGAACTAACAACTTTTATTGAGCTAAAAGAACATACTCATGAATGCATGCACAGAATGACCATGAAAATATATGTGGGACCCCAGAGCAAGATGCAGAAAATTTTCCCAAGGAACTGGCAACTTTTAACAGTCAGACAAGAGCTTAAATCATTGTAGAAGAGAGCTTATTTATTGAGACAGCTCGAAAATATGGAGAATAGGCAGAAAATTTGCATTTACTGCAGAGAAAGATTTGGTAAATGGGTTGGAAGAATTTTAAGTCTCTGACACTCCTTTAGATAAGATATTCTATGGCTGGTAAAATAGATTTGAAGGAATAAGAATAGGAGAGAAGAATTTTTAAGAAATAATAAAATGTAATAATTTTGATATATTACATACATACGTACATATATATATATATATATATATATTCAAAATATGTAAGGGCTACAATTCCGATACATTTCTTATTTTCTTATTTTTTTTCTCTGACAGAAAAGCTTCAGTTATGCTCTTGTCTGATAGATATGGTAATGCTTTGATATAGAAAATAAAAGTGTTATTATTCCTAGTGTCGAAATTGCATCCAAATCTCTTGATTGATGTAAACAATCGCATACACAAAGCTAAATTTTAATTGGGACAAAATTATATTAACTGAATTAAATCCTAGCTTTCAAAGAGTTTTACAGTTGATGCTTACATAAGAACTAATTAGATTGAGACTTAATGGGTTTTAAAAACAAAACAAGATTTAAATAAAAATTTCATCCTCTTCCTAAACAAGCTAAAAATTACTCTGCAGATTGTGTCATTAGTTTTAAATGTGAAATGGGAAGAAGAATCCCACTATATCTTTAGTACTTGAATACAGAGTAAATAGGAATTTATAAGGTAGATTCATTAATATGAACTACTAAAAAAGAAAAAAAAATCACTGAACATAAATGTGAAACTTTTGAGCCACATAATCATTGAAGATTCTTTTAAAATAAAATAATAACTATAAAGGTTCAGATATAACAGCATAGGCTTTAATTTATTATAGTTATATTCATGACTTAATTTTTTTTTAAAAATGAATTATGATTAAAGCAGTACGAGAGTTACTTTCATTGTCATATTGTATACATTTCAGTTTAAAGAATGTTTTAAGTTCTAAATGTCGAGATATTTAATATGAAGTACTGATAAAATTTTAACTTTATATAGTAAACAAAGTTTCAAGCTGGGTCAGATACACATGCAATGTTAGGAAATATCAGGAAAACTTAATAAAACTGATTCATTTCTCAATAAAATTTAAAATATTCAGTATCTTACCAATATCACAGAAGATGAGAACTTTTCAGGATAGTAAGGAACTATACCGATTAAGAAAGTTGCAATAAGGCATAATATGCAATTATCTACAAACAATAAAAAATCATTAATACTATGGACGGTAACAAAAATACATATAATGGATCAAAAGTCATCTTACTTGTCTTGTGAGGTAAGTGCAAGGCAAAGCTTTTGTCAGAAGACACTGCAGTCAATAATTTTAATGTAGTACACAAAGCAGTAACACTTTCATGAGGATTCAAAAATGAATTAATAGGAAGTTCAAAACCTAATTCCATAAATCTAAAATAATAAATAAACAAAAAAGATTTATATTTTACAACAATTAATCTTTATTTGCAAACTAAAATTAAGATAATAAACAAAAACTACCATTTTCAAACATATAAAACATGAACAAAGCATATAGACAAGTTCCAGATATTTTAATATTAAAGTGCGCTTTAAAAATTAGGAGTCCTCTTTCTTTGACTTTCATGTATACTCCCCCTTAATGGATGTGCCTGTAAGAAAGCCAGATAACCTTTCCCACAAGTTTTCTACAATACAAATTTAATTGTGTCCTATCAGAATGTGATTTGTGTATCATATGGGTATTTTTTGTGCTGGGATCAAAATAAGGAAGGACTAAAATCTTAATAAATATTTTTTTTCTTCCTTGAAAGAAAAACTTAGTTATGCTCTTGTCTGTGAGATGTAGTAATCCTGTGATAAAGAAAATAAATGTTTGGTATCATTCTTATGGTTAAACTCCTATCCAAATATCTTGATTGACATAAATAACCACATACACCTAGTAGGTGTCCTACTTAACTTCTGAAACTGGAGAAACTTCCTCTCTTTTTTCATTTGAAGAACCCTATGCTATAGATTGCTCTGTGCCAAAAATTCTTAACTGACATCAATCAAAATCCCTTAAAAGCATATAAAATGATCAAGTGTATTAACTGATAAAAAAACTATTTTAGACAATACAGTAATTATACAATCAAGTATATATTTGGTCAGAACCACATTTATCTAATATATATGTATAAGACTTTGACATATTTATTAAAATTTAGCATGTAAGTTGCTTTTCCTTGCGACTTTCGAAATGTGCTGAGATGTTCTTGTATTTGTCTCAAGGTGCAATGGATCCTCTACCACCACTTTACTTAAAAATTTGGATGTTGTGAAGAAATGTACTGAGAAGTTCTTGTATTTCTCTCAAGGTGCGACTGATCCTCTACCTCCGATTTCCTTAAAAACTTGGATGTTATGACGAAAAAGGCTTGAGAAGTGTTAGTATAGCATTTTAATTTAAAACAATTTAACTGGAAAATATTTTCCCTGTTTTACCTGCTTGGCAACATTTTTGGTTTCTTAGCAACATATTTGAAAGTTTTAGAAATGGTTTTTTTCACTTCAACTTGGCCGAACGATGGCCGAATGGTAGAGCGCTGCTCTTCGGAACCGGAGTTCGCGGGTTCGAATCCCGCTGTGGGCATGGATGTTGTAGCCGTTCGGAATCGGCTTTAAGCTGTAGGTCCCGGTCTCATTAGCCCTCGTGTGCAAAACAGTAGACCGTAGCGCTCCAAACAAAACAAAACAAAACACTTCAACTTATTATGGGTTTTGAAATTTAGGTAAGTTTTTGAAGGAAAATTTCGCCCTCACCTTATATACAGAAATATACGGTACATCTATAATTTGGGTGTACAAACATTCAACAATTCATCCATTTAGCTTTTTCTGTTCTCATATACACAGATATTATTCCAAAAATGTTTATTTAGATTTAGGAGGTTGTAGTGGTCTAAAATATGATTGTATACCAAAACCTAAATGCCACATTATTGGTTGAATAAAATATTTTTAATATGATAAACTTGAAAGCAAAAAATTACTAAAAATGTCAGTAAGAACTTTAGCTTAATGAATAATCAGCTATCATGGTACACATAATTAAGGTTCTTTTAGCAGTTATTTAGTCTTTCCATATTTCAATTCCTAACAAACCTTTCTTTCTATTTTACTTTTTTAATTATTAGCTAGTAATAGGAAATAATATTTTCATACATCTTTTTTAACTATCTATTAATAAGAGAAATTAATGTTTTTTCCCAAGCAAACTGAATTTATTTATAGATACCAGACAAAAATATTAATGAATAAAAAAAATAATATTAATGAAAATAAATATTAATGAAAATTAATGAATCAAAAATATTAATGAATAAAAAAAATAATATTAATGAAATAAATATTAATGAATAAAAAAAATAATATTAATGAAATAAATATTAATGAAAAAAAAATATTAATGAATATAAATTTATTTACATTAGAATAA
Source organism: Pardosa pseudoannulata (assembly GCA_032207245.1). Lineage (NCBI taxonomy): Eukaryota > Metazoa > Arthropoda > Arachnida > Araneae > Lycosidae > Pardosa > Pardosa pseudoannulata. The sequence continues at coordinate 62,141,240 of CM063498.1, read as the reverse complement.
AGTACAACTTCATCTTATAATTATGAAAATACAATACTTCTCCCTGAATGCATTATTGAATGAACTAAAACACATAATTAAAATTGTTAAGAGGACAACTTTTAAATTCAGTGATATGAAAACTAATTTCATTCAATGAAGCAAATTTATCTAAACTTGAGTTTTTATTTATATATTGACTACTGCTTAACTTTTGAAATGGTGATAAACTTCACTACAAATCTGAAATGTAACAACTTTATTCAAGAGTGGCACATGATAATTACAGTTACTTAATAAATATAGACTACATGAGGGATTGAAATACCAAATTGTATTTTTTAAAGACTAATTTGTAATATAAATTATTAATAACAGACTTTAGTGTCATCTAATAGTCAATGCTGGAAGAATTTCGACTGGAAACTCTTCACTCCAAGTAGAACATACAAACATTTTACTTATAGGTAATGTACCGAGGTACTTTCCCATGGCAGTCAGCACGTACATGCACAGCTATGGAAGAAATTTCCAAGAAGAATTTAGGTGCAACTGTTGACTTTGAGTATTACAGATCCCGGAATGGCACAAGCATAACGGGCAAGCTCTCACAGAGATGTAACCATGAGTTATGGGGGCAAGGGCTAAAAAAACAATGTCAGCTTTCACAAAAGGGGCTATTTTAATGAGCCCACCTGCATGCCTGAAGGAGGTGCAGATGTGGGAAAATTTCACCAACAAGCGATTGGCAAAGAAAAAAAAAAAGGACGTTAAAACCGAGGTGATGAGTTGGGAAAGAGAATGAAGAAAGAGGAGTTGAAGTCGGGATTCAAGAGTAGCTGGATATCAAAATCCCAAGCCCTGCATTCCAGCACCGAGGTCCTGCATGCCTAGACCGATAAAATGTTTCAAATCCATGACTTTTCATGACTTTCCCTGATATGGCAGATCATTTTCCATGACTTTAAAAAGCTTTCGTTAAAGTATATATGAATAAAACTTCTGATGTATATACAAATAAAATATATGCTTTTAGAGAAATTACAGGAATTTTATCATAAAAAAGCTATAAACTTACTTTATAAGTGTTAATAAACTCACATAAAAATAAATTGTTGTATCTACATACCTAAGTTTAATCATATAGCAATTTTTCAATCAAAATGTTTCCAATTTGAATTCAGGGTACTTTGGTATTATCCAGTTGACCATGAATAATAGCCAAATATAACTCTATAATGCTTATATACAGTATCCCCAGAGATAAACTTATATTTTGTGCAAAAATCTTCATTTTTATTAAAAATATTAATTATTATATTAATAAAATTTTAATCTAAAATTTAAGAAAAAACCAGAATAATATATATTTACCCACCCATTAAGCTTTCTTGCTTTGAGTTTCCTTGGTGAACAAATTTTACTTGGTAATATGTTCAATAGGATAATACATAAATACCAAACTCAGTAACTTCAGCCAAATGACAAGTAAAATTAGAATTTAACAATTCAATGCATTTTTTTTAATCGGTAGTTTAGCAGATCCATGACTTTTACTCATTTTACTTGAAATATCAAGACTTTCCATGACAAAATTAATCCATTGTCTAAATCCATGATTTTCTAGGTGCGCGGAAACCATGCAAATAGTTGGTTATGTTATATGGTAATCAAGTAATGTAGCAATTTGTAAAAAGTGTACAGAATAAATGTTGTAGTCCAAATATAAGTTTTATATTTTTATTGTGTTTCCCCTTTGTAAACGAACACTGGTGTTAGTTGTAAGTACATTACAACAGGACTACACTTGCATTTCTTATTTGCAATTTGAACAAATGTGATGAAACTTATTCAAAATCTTTTTATTTACATTAAAACTTTATTTTCTTACACTATAATTTTTAAACAAAATAATTGCAAAGACGAATGAAAGAAAAATATGAGGGTAGAGATGACATTAAACTATATAACACAACCAATAAATTTAGAAAATAAAAAATAATAAAGTTTTTTACTTTATTTACTTCAATTTATACATTTACTTCAATTTATAATTTCACAACCTGCAATTTGGCAATAGGCTATTCATATTTAATAATTGAAAAATAATGCAATTACAAGTTAAGATTTTTCCAGTAATTGAAAATTTGATGCTATATTCATATTTAATATTCATACAATTTGTTATACTCTTTAAAGAAGGAATGACTAAAAACAATCGTTACCCAATTATCAAATGTTTAAAATATCAAAAAGATTAACTTTATACTTGAAAACTAATAAAAATCACAAATGAAATAATTATTTCTTTAGAAAACAAAATATTATTATACATACTTATCAGGATAAGACAGAGATATATTTAATAAAGCTGACAGAGAAAATTCTATTTCTTCTTTTTTGGGATATCCAATCTAATTATTTTCAAAAACACAAAAGAATTTAATAATAATTAGTCTTTGGTGCATATAATTTTAAAAATAAATACATGAACACATTAAAGAAAAAACATGTTACATATATATATTGCTTGAATCATGAAATGAAATTTTAACTCATATCACATCTTTGATACCTGGAATTATGAATTATCTTATCTTCTTCATTAAATAGAAGCAAAAGTTTACTTTAAATGATTTATAAACCAAATAGTCGTAACTACAAGTAAATAAAGAAAACTATATTTAGTTTCTGTACACTATTTAACATCACACACACACACACATATATATATATATAACTTTAAATAATAGTTGGCAGTCTCTTTTAACTTTTGATTGTTAATGTTTGTGAAATTTAGTGCTTACAACACTGGAAAGCTTATAAACTGTTTTACATAAATTATTAGTTTATATATAGATTCTAGTTTTATAAGGTTTTAAAATTTAATAGTGCTATTTGTATTAGTGTTAATTTATGGTAATTAAACTTGACTGTTAGAGATTATTACAGTTTCAGAAATATAGGTAAAATTATTAGTCATTTTTCATTGTTAATCAAGGTTATTTAGTTTGTACATCTTAAAAACTTTACTTCTGCTAATAAAGATGTTATTTATTTTAAATTTCTAATGGCATAAAGTCCAGTTTACTAAATTAAACTCAATGGCACAACAGCCCCTAGGGGGCCAGGGCCTACGGTGCCAATCTCCGTTTCCGAGACCAAGGGCCCTGGGGTGCAAAGCATATGTTCCGGTTAGGTGGTCAACTTTACATGGAACCCCCCAGTGTTTAGTACTCAAGCATGCTTAATCCTAAGTTTGTCTACCCACTGAAGGGATGTAATGCTGAGTCAAACTTGCCCACTCCGGGTATCGAACCTCGGACCTATGTCATGGGAGCCTGAAGCACTACCCCAACACCACTGGGCTTCTAAAGTCAAGTTTGTTTGCATAAAAAATTTAGATTATTATGTGGTAGTGTTACTAATGCCACTTGGAGAAACCAATTTTGTAAGCCATTTTTTATTTTTTTATTTATTTTTTTTTTTTAAATTTGAAGAGCACTGCTAGGGGGAATTAATGACTTTGAGCTCAAAGTGGAGTCTGTAATTTGGAAGCAGAAAGCCCTCAGGCTTGGCCTGCTACTTCTAGAGGTATCATTTAAACTTAGAGGACATTTTGATTACGTTCGGATTTTATGTGTCAATCAGCCACAATTAGTGAGCATAGAGCTTCATGGTTAAAAGTTATACATAACAGATAACAATAAATTAGAGAAAGATTTACTATATACAATGATGAAACTAATTTTTACAAAATTATATAGTTCTAAAGAAATATCTGGCAAGTCAATATAACTATTATATCACACTAAGGTATTAATGTTAATTTAAAATTGTTTACCAGTTTACATACTATACTTTAAATTATTAATTAATGAAAGAAAAAAAAAAGTATAACTTTGGAAAAAATTATTTAGGTTTCCCCTTTTTTTTTTTAAATACCTAAGTCATTACTAACTTTATTCAGTCATTATCCATAAAATACATTATGAACAATATTTAAAACCCAATTAAAGCTGTCCAAAAGAATTACAATGAAAAATTTAGAGAAAACAGTTCATATAGTTTACAAGTTTCCTTTCATCAATTTTCAAAGAAAGATCAATATACCTGGCAAACCACTCACAGGGAAAGTCTTTGGATCTGCCAGTGATAATAGTAGTTCCACAATCTCTCTTAGATCTGAAGAATTTCTACCATCCTGATTGTCCAGATGATTTGAATTGGCTTCATTCTGTGCATCTTTCTAAAAGGTTCAAAGGAAACAAATTTTCAAATTTAGAAAAAATAAAGCTTTAGTTAAAGTATATATATATATATATATATATATATATGTAAACCAGCGAAATTAATCTGCCAGTTACAAGAGAATTTTAGACCCTATTATTTTTAATTGCCCTGGCTTACTGGGCAATGAGAATCCTAATATCTCTTGAGAAAAACAGTGAGTCCAAGGTGGAACTTTATTTAAGACTAGGTAAAAGACATCTTTCTACATCAAGAGCAGAGCATGGAATGATACATGAAAAACACTTTCTTATTACAAAGTAAGCCTCACAGTTAGAGAAGAGATGAATTCTTTTCCTAAGAAAAAGAAGCCTAGCCAGCTTTTTTGTAGTAATTAATCATTGTATGGTAGGACTGAACCATTTTATTGAGACAGCTGGAAAATGTGGTGAGTGGACGGAAAATTAGCATTTATTTCAGAGTTAGCTTTGGGAGACGGGTAGAAAGAATTTTAAGTCAGAGTACACTCCTTTAAATAAGATATTAGAGGGCTGGGAAAAGAGAGATAACAAAATAAGAATGAGAAAAGAAGAATTTTAGAGAGATAATTTAAATGTAATAATTTTGATATATTACAAACACACACATACACAAATATATATACAGTAAAACCTTAATTAAAGGTACCTCAGTTTAGCAGACATTTGTCCAATTCCAGTCATACTCATATTTCTAATATATTTGGCTATGAATAACGTACACTAAGTAGTAAAAAGTAATTGTAGATGAAAAAACTAATAATTGGTTCTTTCATATTAAAATAAAATAAAAACACTTTCAATCTGAACCTAAATCATTTAAAAAATACTCTTAGTATCTATCTAAGAGTAGAATGCATAACAAAGCTTTCCTGTAACAATAGAATCATTCTTCTTTTTATGAAATGATGTATCACATATTAATGCACAGTTCTGCTCTCAAAAATTTTTATTGTGTTTTGCATATTAAACTACAAGTTCTGTATTTTCTAATGTGACAAGGATTTTAAGATACACAAAGGTATTTTTTAAAAGTTACTAATACAGCAGAACCTCGGTATAATGACAACCTGTGGGACCAACATCATATGGTCGTTGTAATGAATTAAAAAAATAATAAAAAAAAATTGAGCAAAGAAGTGATGCAACAGTACATACCTATACTTCTATTTATTTGTATTTCCATTATTGAATTTCTGAAAAAAAAAAAAAGTCTTTGATTGACACCTGTTTCAAGTTCATTTGGGGAATTTTTCATTATCACTGATTCCATATCCGTTAGATTTTGAAGGAAATCTTCAGAATTAAATCGTCCTTCAAATTATTGACACAAGGCATTGATTGCATTAAAGGCTTTTTTTTTTCATTAACTTTTTCAAAAGCTTGGACGATTTCTTCTCTCGCCGGAAACGCAGATTTCTTCATTTCCAGTAATACAGGCAATAAAATCGTCCTCATTCAAATTTTCTCAGAGGCACTGTAAAGTTTCATCAAAAGATAATTGAAGATTTAGTTCTCCCCTTTTCGTCACGCCCCTCCCTTCCTTTAAGCAAAAACAAAGAGAGGAGTACAGGTTTCTTGAAGTTGTACCACAGTACAATAATTTTTAAATAGCCCACTTGCTCATGAGTTCTGCCGACTAAAATTGGCAGTCACTCTAGCGAAAAATAATACACTTGGGTTGTTGTAATGATTCAAAATTATCATTATTCCTATGGTAAAATAATTGGGACTTTTTAAGATGGTCGTTCTAATGAAGGGGTTGTTAAAAAGAGGTTCTACTGTACTAGGTGAGATATGAAAATGTTTTGCAGTCTTTATAGTTAAAAACACTTTTGAGAACATTCATATGCAATTTTTATTTTAAAACAATGAAACTCCAACCCATCAGATTGGAAGCTGTACTAATGGATATTAATGTATATAGTACTAATGTATATTTTAACTCTGATATAACTTCCTCATGTAAGCTATCAGAAAAAAATATAATACTTTGCTGTAAAGACAGCAATAAAAGCATAACTTTCAAAAATTTTTAATGTTCTTGATATTGTAATCTGAATTTTAACCTTAAACCAGAAAAGTTATATAAATGTTTTAAAAATCTTAGGAATTGAATTCTGGAACAGTGATATATTCTAAAACAAATTAATTTCTGTTTAATTTGCATGCCAATAATGTTACAGATAATGTATTTATATACTCTAGCATAGTTTTTATTCAATTCTTTTTAAAACTTGGAACTAAAGAAAATATATAGTGTTTGGAACTTTTGGCAATTAAAAAGTTTTATACACACTTTCTGTGTCCGTGAAAGTGTTCTTAAGAGAAGAGGTAAAGTAGTTTTTCCCCAAATAAAGAAATTATGTCATAGGTTAAAATATTTTAACTACTGCAAATAAACTGACATGACATGATTCCATACTGTATACTTTTTTGTTCTTTTTAGCACTTATATAACAAAAAGTAGACTGAAGTGCTCTCAATCTTTGTTTCCAAGACTAAATAACACTACAGTTATGGCCTTGTATTATACTGACTAATGTGGCTAAAACTAATAAAATGCCAACAAATTGATAAAAAAAATTATTTGAAGCCAATTACATTTCATTGGACATTGTGATGACATCTTTTAGCCCTTGAATGTATCTAAAAATTAAGATTAAATGAATTAAGGTTCCTACAAAAAACTCTTGCCTCAGTTGTATAATTTAAGTGATTTTATAATTTTTTTCCAAAGAAAAACTATTATGTACAATTAGCTTTTATGTAGTAAAAAAGTAGACCATAGCATTCGAAATCAAAACCATTGCCTACATTCAAAGGCTAATCTACAGAATTTGTTCACAATATGTTTAGAAGACTAGATAAATGAATGTAAAAAAAAAATAAGCTTTAGTTGCATCTTAGATCCTATTATTGTAGTAAAACAGCAGATTCTAATGAAATTCATTTATATAATACCAAACTACATTTTCCAATACCTGATAACTTTAAGAAGTACAATATATTAAATGTAAAATAATATTTAGATGAGATACATACCTTGTTACCAGTAGGAACATTTTCACCTTTGTTCTCATTTTTTTTGGAAAGGGTACTAAATTTTGAAGATGACAATAAGTAAGCAATATCACATAAAAAAGTCATTGCAAAGGAATTGATTTCCTTCCTTTTTATAGCAACAGGTGAGTTTTTGGTAGAGTTGGTATTATTACACATTGAAACTTGTGTCTTTAACTGTGTGACATGTTCTTTTAAAAAACTTATGTAATAATTTAAAAGTTCATAATTATTTTCTTCCTTCTTTAACTGCACAACAGATACTGAAGTGAAATCTGATGTACTTGAAGAATTTTTTAAAGAAACAGAGGTCATTGAATGCTCAGAACTTGATAAACTTGAAATGGCTAGTCGTGTACTTAAAATAGATGACAAAACATCAATACCTTTAGTCTCACCTGATAAAAGAAGAAAAGATTATAAAACATCTGTTAAATTAATATGAAAAAAGTAAGAGATTTCATTAAAGATGTAATTAAACACATAAATTCACTGACATTTAATGAAGCAGGATTACACAGGAAAATGATAGTAAATGAGCAAGATTTTAAAGATATGTTGGTTATAAAATGATGAGTATTTTTAATTGAAATTATTAAATATAAAAACAAAATCTGGTAAACTGAAGAGTATAATTACAGTGCTACCCTGCTAAACATTTTTTTAGATGTTAGGCCCGGCTGTTTGAAATCTAAATTGAACTTTTAAATTATAGCCTTAGTCTGATTTCATTCACTTTTCAATGCATGGATAATTTTGTGTTTTCTTACACCTCATAAAGTTGTACTGATCATGATGAGTTTTTCAGGGAATGAAACATGCAACACAACAGTGATATATTTTGTTAGCACTGTATATCTTTTAAGAACCATTAAGTTAATACACTGAAAAAAATATAAAAAAATAAAAAATAAATAAATAAAAGCTTTCACACATATGCTTTTATGCATACAGATTCTTTCATAGAATTAAAAAAAAAATCCATTCTGTCTTACCACATGTAGAGGTTAAAATTATTTCTTAATATATACATTGTGTTTCTTTAAGATAGATACTATAATAAAATACATGTATATATATATTTAAATCTGTGGAGTAATACATATAATTAATCTAATAAAAAAATAATCCCATTTAGAAAATATTTTTATATACAGATATCTCTATCAGATTCATATTTTTCATGGAAAGAGGCAAAAGTTTAAAAAAAAAAAAATAAAAAAATTATGTTAACTTGTTTTTATTTAATAGAATGGAGCTACTGCAAATAACTTTAAAATTTATGTAAGTCTTTTCATTGTCTAGTAAGTCTAGGCAGTTAAAAATAATATGGGCTATTTTCTGGTGTAGCAGTGAGCATAAAATTTGCATGTTACATATATGTATACAAGTTAAAAGTATTTAGCATTTCATTTATGCTATATAATTAATATTTCTTTTTTTACAAATATTTAAGTTCTCTTTAAATAATTTTTCAAAAAATATATCTACAAGATCCCAGGAGTGAACATACCATGTGCAAAATTCACAAAATTTATAATTAAAACTAATATTACTTTAATGATAAATATTTGATTGCTTTAATGATCATTATTGTTATATCAGAATGGGTTATATTATTATAAAAAGGAAGAATAGAAGTATTCAAAAAATTAGAACATAAAGAAACTGAGCTTTAAGGTAACATGTAGATCAGGATTGATTGGTTATATGTTTGATAGCTGTAGAGGAAGATGTTTGAAAACTATATAAAAAACTGTTTAAACACATTTTTTTTTTAATGCTTTAAGAATTTTTGCAGAGTATGATGAAAATGCAATACTAAATTATCCCATACGTTATATCCTGTTGTAATGTGTACAATGGGAATAATTTACTTTCTTAGTATTTACCTTATAAATCTAACATTTGTACTTTATGGAGCAGTATTGACACAGGAAAAGTATTCAACTACTATAACTAAATACCAACTGTTCTATAAAATTATTTTTATAAATATGTTTAAAGTTCTTTAAATATTAATCGTTATAAATTAAGTATACTATCTGAGATATGAAAAGCAATGAACATTTCTTTTTATGAGAAGGTGTTTCTGTTTTACACATAAATAATATACTTTGAAAATATTTGGTGATTTATTACTGAACTCAGCTAATGAAGTGTAGGTATTTTTTGAAAAATTATTTAAAGAGAACTTAAATATTTGTAAAAACAGAAATATGAATTATATAGCATAAATGAAATGCTAAATACTTTTACATATATGTAACATGCAAATTTTATGCTCCTGCTACACCAAAAAATAGCCCATATTACTTTTAACTGCCTGGGCTTACTAGACAATGAAAAGACTTACATAAATTTTAAAGATATTTGCAGTAGCTCCATTCTATTAAATAAAAACAAGTTAACATGGAATTTTAACTTTATTTGAGACTAAGAAAATATGTTTTTTCAAGATGAGAGATCAGCATTGAATGATTACAAAAATACACTTTTATTACAAATTTCTCCTCACAGTGATCACATGGGTAATTATTTCCCAAGAGACTAGCAACTTAGTCAACGTTATTAACAGTCACAAAGGAACTTGACATCGGAAAAGTGAACCATTTTTCTTGGGACAGCTGAAAAGTCTGGCGAGTGCACAGAAAATTAGCATTTATTCCAAATTTTGCTTTGGGAGACTGTTAAAAAGTATTTATGTCAGCTAATAAGATATTATATGGTTGGGAAAATAGATATGAAAAACTGAGAAGGGTAAAAGAAAAATTTTAGATAGATATTTTAAATGTAATAATTTTGATATATTACAGATATATACAGTCAACTATCTATTTTGTGAATTTTTTCTTGAAACCAAGAACATTTTACAAATTTCTGCATAAAATAACCTCCAAATAATGCAGTACATTCTCCCTTTAAAGAAGGTCTTGCAGTGATTTAATATTTTTTCTCCCTATCTCTCAAAATATTTCTGGATATTTCAAAGTTATTATTTCTTGTAACATATATAATATCCAATGACTCTGAAAAAAAATTTTATGAGGCACCTAACTTATTGTGAGTAGGAAAACAACTATCCTTTTTTATGCTTTACCATACGTTACTAACATAACTTTTATCAGTAATTAAATCTAAGGATACATGTCAAAGCATACTTAAAATTCCTTACTATAATTACTATAAAACAATTAAGATTTAATATATTTTTTAGGTGAAAAAAACAATATATTACCAAACAACGTTTTGATTTCTTCTTGCATTCTCTAAGACTGCTTTTAGATGGATAAAATACATAAAACAAATCAATATTGATACAAAAAGTATAATTAATTACCTTTTTAAATAATATGTATTGCTTATGAGTTTAAAATTTGTTTTATGCAGATTAAAAAGAAAATATCTGTTTAACAAATTTTCCATATAATGAACTTTTTTTTCAGGGATTTGGCAACTTTATTAAATAGAGGTCTGACTGTTTTGCTGAAATACCAGACTTTGGACCTAATGATGCCAAATTGAGAACATAGTTTTTTTATGGATGTCAACCCAACAGTGGAAAGGTTTGATTTGGTTTGGAGCATTACGGTCTACTGTTTTGCACATGAGGGCTAATGAGGCCGGGACCTACAGCTTAAAGCCGATTCCGAACGGCTACGAACAACCATGCCATATTGGGATTTGAACCCACAAATTCTGGTACCGACGATCAGCACCCTAACCAATCGGCCAGCATTCGGTCCAACAGTGGAAAGAAACACATGGCATAATTAAATGTATTTTTGCTGTTTTATCCTGTATATAGAAAAAATACCTCCTTAAAATTAAATCAAGAAAATTCTCTCTGACATTACACAAATGGGTATCAAATTTGGTACTGATTAGTATAGTTATGCAAATTTGTATAATATAGCAAAAAATGCAAAAAATTATTTAAATGCAAAATTAACAAAAATTAATTTGAATTTGGAAAAAAAGGATTCCAGAAGTTTCATACAGTGCTTTAAAAAATTTATGTATGTATATCTATATCACTGGAACTGCACACATCTGGTTACAAATATTGTTCTCAATTTATATATAGACTACTTTTTACTAACTATAGGTTTCCTTGTAGCTTCACTGATGTTAGTTACTTTCTAATTACCTACCTTTTAAATCTAGCAGCTGTAATTTTATGAAGCTGAAAGAATGAGATATGAAATAATGAGGAGAAAAAGAGGATCTTAGATAGGTATTTTAAGTTCAACAATTTTGATATATTACATATATACATACAACAGTAAAAATTAAAGATAGACAAAATTCTAAATTATAAGTGTAAAATAATTTTATTTGCAGTCTTAATTTCTGGTCTTTCATGAAATTTTTATTAAATTACTTCCTTCTTCTATGAGTTATACTGAGTCGGTCAAACATGTGCAGAATGTTTCATCATCTGGTTGCAATACTTTTATATATCCAAGGTCTTCAAATCAGGGCTTCCAACTACTGCCAGTTTTGATGGTCATGTGACAGGGAGAGAGATGTCATTATATTAGATTATGAAACATGAGAATGTTCATAGATTTGATGTTGGTATATATGTCCAGTTAACTTGTAGAAATGTCTGACTACTTACTGTGATTATTGTGACAGGTGACAAACACCAGAAATGTTACATACATATATATAAAGAGTGAAAGAGAGAATAAATTGTAATCTGAAATACTCACCTTTGGGAGTATCAACGGATAATTTATATCTTCTGAAGTTTTTGGAGCTTTTTAGAGAACAAGATTCTTCTTGAGGGCCAGATTTTGACCTGTAAGAAAACATTCATTCATAAAATAATAAAACAGATGACAAGATATTAGAATATGAATCAATCCTCTGTGATACTGCAAATGTCTTATCCAACATTGTGTTATGAACTCACGAATCAACCCTTCTATCTCTTTGCTCTTTTATGTGTTTATTTTTCGCTCGTTGTCATTTTTGTGCTTACTGATAGAAGCCTCTGGATTGACGGGCTCGGCCCATAGGGTCCAGTTGCATCACCACCTTTGATGCCTTTGATGCTTTTATCCAACATTAAAAAAAAAAATTTGAATTGGCTTTAAATAAGACATTTTACTTGAAATTGTGAAAAATATGGTCATCTTTACAAGATGTAAGAACAAGAGTATCTGAAAAAACCATATTTGATGCTAATTTTGAGCCTGTAAGTGAATTTGGGAAAACAGGGTCCTGTTTTAGCAAAAATATACAAATTTATGAATCTGAAATTAGAACTAAGTTAAAATTCTATATCAGAGAAAGTTATATTTAAAACAAAACTGTAAGTATACGTGTATAAAAACACATTCAGATTTACAAACAAACATAACAATTATTCAAGGTGTTAAATTTTAAAGAAGAAAAGTAAATAGCTAAAGCATTAAAATTTAAAAACTGGAGGAATAATTTGAGAATACTGCATCTAAGAATTAGAAGTTTTAGATTTATTGTTTATTTATTAAACCCATTTCATTTCCTCAAATCTTTTTTTTCATTTCAGAGAGGGTTTATTCCCAGTGCAAAAGAACAATCTATTGTCTTCAATAGTGCATTGAAGACAATTTGTGAAAAGAAGATGATTTGTGAAAATTTTGTTTTTTCACAGGAAGAATTTTGTAAAAAGTCTGTTTTTAAAATGAAAATATTGTGAAGGGTCCATAAAGAGAATGTATCATGAATATCTACTTTAATAAAATAGATACTGTTGTTATCAAAAGTATTGCATATAACTTCAGAAGAAGCAAATCTTTTTACATGTAAAACAGATATTTGATTTTACCTTTTTAGAAAGTCCTCAAAATTTTTATTCAATAATGATTCACCAGTGTTGTTTTTTTTATCTTGCAACTGACATTTCAATAACTGTACTTTACTGTATGTGCTTTTCATTTCTTGATCCTATAGAAAGTAAACAGTATTATAAAGGCAAGAGTTTTAATAGTTCAGTAAATATAATATCAAGCTTGGCAAAATACAGAATTTAAAAAGAAATTAATTTTAAAATTTAAGCTAGATTTTATTAAGCTTTTTTTAAAACTGAATTTCTACAATTGCTTGACCAAACACTGCCAGAAAGTCAAAAAGAATACTCAGTTGTACTCCATCTCTAACATATTTTAACAGTGATATTTATGCCATGAAAATTATTTTATGACAATCATAATTAATTTGTCAGAAGAAGTTTTAAACTATGATGGCAGATAATCATGTAAAAATTATCATTTGCTATTAAATTTTTTCTTTAATGCCACAAGCAGCAAAGGCTTATCATTCCTATGACTAATACATAACTGTGTTTTTAAGCATTGTTCAATGGTTGGATTTTGAGCCATCATTTATTCATAAGTAAAATATAATTTATCACATAATTCAACAATGCAGAAGTTGGGTAAAAATACTGTTTGGGGTACCCCCCCCTTTTTTTTCGATGACCAGATTGCAACCAGAATCATAACTATAAGTATTAAAATAATTGAAATAGTATACAAAAATTTTATATACAATTGCAGTCTGAAAAGCCCTTAGGTTGTACATACAAAAATTCATATACCTGGTGAGGGTAAATGAGGATAAATATTCAAATTCCGGGGGCACCCATGTATAGTGAAGCCCAAAAATTGAAGTTATTTGTATGATAAATGAAAAATACAGATTCTATATTAACAAAATTGGATACCAAAGTTAAACACAGTTAAGGCTTTATATTTCTAGGAGTAATGCTGAACTGTGTTTTTAAACGTTCCATGGTTTTACTTTAAGTCATCATTTAGTCTTCAGCAATATTTTGTATTGCAAATCCTATTTTTAATTGTAATACATGAATATTTTTTATTTAATTAGTATTATAATTAAAATGTAATTATAATATAAACAAGAAGTACAAGGCTGCAGAACAGCTCTTTTTAATAACTTGATGGTATACGTACAAAACTCCTATCTATTTATTTACCTCGGTAATACTGGGTAATAATATTAGTAGTTTATAAACATAAATATATGCACATATATCAATGGCTTTCTTATACCTTTGTTATCTCGATTCATTGACAATATAGCTTTTTTTCATAAAGTTTCCCGACCTTAGTTCTCGACAAGAACTATATACCTGATGACTATGCAGAAAAAATAAAAGTGTAAAATAGCATGTAAGCAACATTTTCCTTACATCCTAAATCACATTTTTCATTGCAAAATATTTCAGGACAACTACTGCATTTTAAGACTTCTTAAATAGATACAAATACAGTGTGATTGAAACAAATTGCTCAAGTACCTGAGAGTTAAAAAATTTCATAATTATTAAAAAGTAGATAAACTTAAAAAATTTAAAAGAGAAATATGAGATTAAAATTTTTACTATATAATTAAACATTTTGAAAAAAAATTATAATTGATAAATCAATCAACAGTTTGAGCATTTGCAATTTTATTTACTTTATAAATATTATTAGCCATTACTACAGTAGAGTAAAAAATCCTATTTTATTTAGTTATTTTATTTATTTTTTGTTATAAATATATTATAATAAAACCCAGTTTATTTATTAAAATAATTGTACAGAGAGAAAAACTTATATTTAAATCAAGCACTAGAATTTTAGTAACTGGCTGATTTTAGAAGAAAAAACTAATAATATAAAGAAAAATAAATAAATTGCTTGAATGTTTTAAAATTTTGAAAGTGCAAAATCTTGTACATGTTAATGAATTCAATATTGCAAAATGAATATGAGCCTTATCCAGTGACCCAGTTACAATTTCTGAATATAGCTTGGTTTGGTTTGGCGCATTACTGTTTTGCTCACGAGGGCTTATGAGATCGGGGCCTAAGCCTTACAGCTAACTACGAACATCCATGTCAGCATCTGGATTTGAACTTGAGAACTCTGGTACTGAGAACACTGCTCTACCATTAGGCCGAATACAGCTTGGATATGCTTTGTCATTTCTTTATAAAGAGTAATGGTGGGTGACTGTCTCATGCTGAAGGTATAAGTTAACATTAGAAAAATATAACCTTTCTAAAACTAAAATTTATATCTAAAAGTTTAAAATGGAAATAACTTTCTAAATTAAAAATAAAATTAAAATGGTCTACCTTAAATTCTAGAATACTTCGCATTTTCTCTATTTCTTTCTGCAAGTTAATTTCTCTTGTACTGAATTCTTTTATTCGATCATTTATAATTTGTTCTCTCTTTAATCTTTCTTCACTCAATTCTTTAACTGATTTTTCTAGAGATTGTGATAAAAGTTTAATTCTACCTTCTAATTCATATTGATATTGTCTGGAGTCATCTACCTATATAAAAAGTAAGAAAATAAACATTTTATAAATTAAAAAAACTATTTATGGATTAATAAATACTTGCATACATCTTAAGAATAATTATAAACAAGATGGCTAAGATGCATAACAAAATAGAAATTTAGAACAGGTTTGGTTTGGTTTGGAGCGCTACGGTCTACTGTTTTGCACACGAGGGCTAAAAATTTAGAACAGGATTGTTTGATATAAGTAAACACATAAATACATACTGATTTATTATTCAATTAATGAAAATATATAACAGGTTAAACTACATAAATTTACACTATACTTAATACTACACAACTCCAGTTAAAATGTTAACAAATCTTCTATTTCAAATGAATAATATTTTTTTTGCTTATAATTTTTTAAAAATACTGCAATACAAATATTAGTATGTATAGAGCTAACACATACTCAATACTTTAAAACAATAATTTAATCTTATTTTACATTTACATACATTATAGAGCAGACATAAATTGCTCTTATTTATGGAAGATATAAAAAAAAAAGATACAAATAGTGGTGGCATACTGCGAGTTAATTCAGTTTCTGCTGAAATGTTTTTCCAGGGATAAAATATCAAGCTACATTACAAAGTATTTAATTTTAAATACAAGGTAAGAAAGTAACAAATAAAGTAAATATGGATCAAAAGTAATATTAGTCTATGAAACATACCTCACTAAATTTAATCTGTTGATCAGATATACTACAATTATGATGATTTTGATGGTTAATGGTTTGATTACAAGATTGAGTAGCTTGTATTTCAAGCATATCAAATTCTTCTGCTGTCAAGTCATCTTGACCCCACAAATCTTCATTTCCTGCACTTCCATCATTTATGTTCGAGAAATCCAATCGCATCTTCTTGCAAGGGTTACCTGACATGATTCCATTTGCTGGATACCTTTTATCAATTGAATAATAAACATTCCAATTTGCCACTTACATCTATCTACAAAGGAAATTATAGCAGGTTTTTTAACCCGAAAACAAACAGTAACATAGTCAAATTATAAATGAATAATGTTTTTATGAAGTTTGTTGCCTTGTTAAATATACATTAAAATAATGCTCCGAATAACACAATATATTGTGTCGAGAAATATTCATCGAATGAGTATTTAATGCAACAAATAACATCTTTTTTTAATTTATTTGACTAATATTTAGTGATATTATTTAAGATACAAAATTAATGTACTTTCGCAAGATAACAACTAAAATCCAAGCGTTAAATAGAGTATGGAATTCTTTATTTACATAAATGTGAACAAAATAATTCTACAATCATAAACTTGAAGACAAAAATATGTAGTTAATTGCAAAAATTTTCAGCAGAGTGTAGTTCTAATTTAACCATCACAAATTTCAGCATTTAGATAAGTTAAAATACGAGTATTACTCATGTAAACAAGAACTTACCAATTTACTTGCCGTGTTCCAATAACTAAGCGGGTTTAGACTGAAAAAAAAGAGAGAGGAAGAGATGTATTCTAAATATCTGTATAGGCAAATATTAACTCAATTGATTTACGCGGAAGATTTTGTTTAAATACATGTTACAGAGTCTGAAATTAATGAATCTAAGGATATTTTTAGGGTATCACAGCATATTATCATTTATTCTTAGTAGTACAATGACTTTTATGAATATACATTTTTCTTCAGGAAGGAAAAGTTACATTATATATTCATTTTTCTTCAGGAGCATGCGTATTTCTAGTATGTCACTTCAGCATATAGACGTATAAGTTGTATATTTACATTATTTAAAAATACATAAAGTAAACAAGACCACCGTCCTTTACGTTAAATTTCAGACGAAATAGATCTAGTATATTTATATTGAATATTAGATTAATTTTGATTAATTCGAACATTCCTGTTAATTTTCTTGTATTGGTAGGGGAGAGTTTACTATTTCTTGAACATCGAAAGAAAAATGCTTAAGTTATATTTATCTAACAATTCAAATGAAACAGTATTTGTCTGGAACGCGCAAGGTATTTTAGAAACTTATTTGGGTGTTATCAGAAGACGTTTTATTGTTTTTATGTTTCTAATTTTGCTTAAAGGTTTTGCAAAAGGTTCAATTTTATTTGCTGGCTTGTATCCCAGTGTATGGATTACCTGAGGTTATTGAAAATTGCCAAAATAAGTTATGATATCGCCGTTTGTTTTTAATTGCAGTAATAACAATTTTGTTTTCCTATTTTTCGAATTTCATTTGAATTGATAAATGAATAATGATTAGTAATTAAAACACTGAAACGTCATAACAGACGATCACCAAAGCTTTGACCGTTCAGTGCATATGTAGTAAACGAATAATAAAATTTAAAAGTTACTTTCTCTCTAGTTCTAGTATAGAAATTTGTGGATTAATTTATTTTAGCAACTTGTCCACCTTTTTTGCATATACATGAAGAGATTGTCTTAAATACAGAGCAATATATTTAAGTTTTTATAATATACATTTGAACTATTTTTTATTAATTTGCATTGCAGTATTGGCTTTACAGTTGTATAATGAAACTATGTATATATTTTGCACAATCACAGAAATTTCCTGTATATGCTCATATCTCACTGTCAATTCAATATTTTATAACTTAATTTGTTCTAACTTATATTCCTTTTGCATAAATGATGTCTTTTCTGTAAACTTTGTAAGCTGTTAGTATAAACTTTGGAAATTATGAGGGAAAAATATTACAAAAAATACAAATAAAAAATTAAACATTTTTTATTTTCACTAGTATGTGAGCGGTGTTTCCAAAATTTCATATGAACATTACAAGTATTGGGTAAATGTTATACAAAAATTTCAAATCATAATCAGAAATTTATGATACAGAGTAATCAAAACTATTTTTATTTGTTTATATTTTTTATTAAGTGATTATTTGTTTATTTGTTAAGTCTTTGAAGTGCATAAGTCATCAAAACTTCCCTGGAATGTATGAATTATTAATATGGTTGATATTAGTCAATGAATTGTGTAGTATTTAATTAAACTTTAAAGAAGAGCAAATTTAGTGACAAAATAGTAACCATTTTCACACTGAGATGACAAATAGTCAGTATTTTTAGAATTTAGTCAGTATTTGATTAAAAATTAATTTTTTTTCATGTGTCTGTGTTTTAATTAAATGTTTTAACTCTGCTTTATTATTTAAAAATTATTTTTAAATTGAGGTAAGAGTACAAGCAACTGAAAAATATGGCAAAACTAGCAAAATTATTTTTATTATGTATGTGGCAGAGAGGGAACAAATATGCAATTTTTCTCATAATTTTGAAGATTTTTGGGGTTTTGTAGTAATATGAAAATTAGTTTTTGTCAAATACTATACTAAAATTAGTCAGTACTTTTAAAAATCTGTCAGCATTTTTCCAAATTTGGTTAGTAAAGTTGGTAATTTCAAACCTCTGACTAACTTTTCATCCCTACTCCAAACTTTTTTAAATATCTATATTGATGAATATCTACTAAATTTCAGAAATAATTTTATAAGTCAGAATTAGCCTTGCATCTTTACCTCTTCTACTACTCTTATTTTTTCTTTCTTTTCAGATAATATCTATTATCTTATTAATATATTTAATTTTTTTTCAGTTTCTTGTAAGATGTGATCTATATCTGATAACATATATTTCAAATTAATTAGATATTACTTTAATTACTTTTCAGATATATACAAGCTGAGGAAATGCTATCGTATTGTTGGCTCTTTGATTGGAGTTCATCCATACAAAGCAAATCAAGTCAAAAGACATCATGTACCTCTTAAACTTATTTCAGAGGAAGTAAAACTTCTACTTGACAAAGGTTTAATGATTTTCCATTTTATATTTGTTGCAGTGGTTTTTGAAAAGATATATATTTATAATATATTAGATATTTCCTTACATCCAGTGTATATATCTTGGATAATTTCTTTGTTAAATTTTAATTTTCTAAAAGCAGATATTTAATTCATTTAATTTTTATAATCAGTAAAAATTAAAATGCTTTTAGATATACTCAACAAAAATTTGTCAGAGAATCAAGAATTTTTAAAATTAAGAATTTTATAAAGTAAATCCTTAAAATACACCTTTTTTCTGAGTGACATTGATTTAATCATTGCAAAAACAAACTGCATAGGTTGTGATGATGAAAATGAGTATATGATAATATTCTTGTATAATTCATCATAAACAACCATTTATAGAGTTTTCTTTAGGTAATATAAATATCAAATTTATATTTATGATATTTCCATGACAAAATGTGATATATATTAAAAGGAAATGGCTAAGGATTTTTGATTTAAAATTTTTACTTTTATTTTTTATTGCATCTTTCAAAGATTAAATTAACTAATGATGTACTTTCTCTTTTTTTTAAGAAAGCTTTGCTTTATCCTATGCATCTGTTGATTTGGTAGTAATGGTCATAAAATTTCCTTTTGCTCTATATTATATAATTACTTAACCTGTTCCTCAATGTGAGATTGTAAGAAATGCTCTATGGATATACCATATATTTCCAAATATAAGTCAAGGATATGATTTTTCTTCAAAAATTTACCCAAAGTTCAAAACTCTTATTTAAGCCAAAGTAAAAAAAAATCTAGAACATACAAATATGTTGCCAAGAATTAAAAAATATTTCCAAGTGTTGGGAATATTTTCGAATGAAGTTGCTTTAAATTAAAACTCTAGAACAACGCTTCTCAAACCTTTTTTGCCGCTTCATCCAATTTAAATATTGCAGAGATACATGATTGCTCACACCTTGAGATAAATACAAGTACATATCTTAAAACGTTTTGAAAGTTACGAGAAAAAACAGCTTACATTTTAAATTTTAATTAATTTCATGCATCTTTTTCATGCGTTAATTTCACAATTTACACTAACTTATCTAGATTACTGCCACAGATCATGGTTTGATATTGCGGCTCTATACCATGCCAATGATGATATTTTTACTTAGATGCTATTGGCAACTTTCAATTCTGGCAACTCTTTCTTAAATGTAAGTAGTATAAGCTTTAAAAAAAATGTTGTGTTTGGCAATCCATTGATTGCATCGGGATTATATAGACTTGTGTTTATTAGAAGATTAGCTGATCTGCTACTATTATAATACTGTGCAATTATAACACAGATAAGAGTCATTTAAAATTTATTTTATAATTTTTATGTTTTTTTATTTTTAAATTTTTATGAGCTTTATTTAATTTTTGCTGTTATGCATTTTTTTTTTTACTGTTTTGTTAACTTTTGCTAATTTGGTGACTGTTTATCACCAATGGCAAAAAAGTCGCCAAAAAACACATGTATTATACCTGTTCTATGGACTACTTTAGGTCATTAAAAAGCTCCAAAGTTCTTGACTTATACATAGAAATATACGGTATATATTTTTTTTAATGGAAAGCAAAATTTTCATGAAGTTTTTGCACATTTTATTTTAAAGGTATTGCTCAGTTGTTGTCTAGCCCCAGTGAGCCTCCAGATGAAACTGTAATAGGAAGAATATATGAAAAAAGAAGTCAACTGTGTGATGAACAAGTAATGTGAAACATTAGTCAAATTCATTCTAAGTCTGTTAAATTTCATTTTATGATGTTCAAACTTTCTATTTCAGTTTTATAAATTTTTTCAAATTTTTAAATATTCTATTTTCAATTTGAAAGAGAGAAGGGTGACATCTAAAAATGTATTTGTTAGGTATTTGAAATGCTATGTATATATATATATATACACATCTGATATATATGAAAATTTTTATGTGTGCATATTTTATTTAAAATAAGCAAATCCTGTAGTTAGTGAAATAATTTAATTGAGAAAATTATTTTAAAAAGGTGTGAGAATGGATAGTTTTTCCATTTTCTTATGCAGTAGTAAGCAAGCTTTGTCCTGTGGGCCAAGTGTGGCCCCATTAGAGGTTCTGCTTGGTCTGCCACAGTCTTTTAACCAATTGTGCAAAATTAATAGTGTCATTGTTAAAAATAATGTCATTTAAAAGTTTTTCAATTTTTTCATAGATAAAAATTACCATAGATATTAAAATGGTTTATTTTATTTTTGTGTAAGCATAATATAGTTGTTAGAATATTTATAGAAAGTGGTTTAAAACTTTTCTATTTACACACACAAAAAGGAACTTACAAAACAAATGTTTGTAAAATTATGAAAATATACCTATTTTTATTTATATTTACAAATTTTTAATTTGTAAATATAAATAAAAAGATGTATATATTCTAAATAGGTAATATTTTAAAAGAAAAATTTAAATTTAGTGGTAATGAATTTATATTAAGTACAACAGAGTACTTATACTTGTCCACATATAATTTAGGAATGTGCAGAAAGAGACAATATGATATTTAGTTGAAAGATGATGGAATTTTTGGAAATCTATTATTCACAGTATCTATAATTCCATTAGCAGAAGAATTTTTAAAGTATATTATTGATTTTAGATTTTATTGAGTTTTATAATAAATAAATTTGGGCTGCCAGAAAATTTTTCTTTTATCACCCACTTTTAAAAGAGTTTGTCCATCACTGGAATAATGCATCAGCCTTTTATAATTGTTTAAAATAGCAAAATTTTAAATGTATAACAATTTTTTTGTTGTCATTTTATTTGACTTACAGTTATATCTGCAGAGCATGCCATATGTATATAAATAAAAAGATCTTGAAAAATATAATTTTCATGCTACTAAATATATAAAACTGGTAGAAGCTATCATCTGTTTTAAGAAATTAAGTCAAATGAGCTTCATTTATGACCTCTAATTCGCATACTTGGTCTTATTAATTATTTCTTTTATAATGAGCAATCTTTAATCTTGTTTTCTTTATCAATAAAATTTTAAAAACATGTGAATTTCTGTTACAAACTAAAAGATAATTTTGTGTTGTTTAAAGATAGATTGTCCTAAATAAAGAACATCGTAAGCAAGAAATTTTGATGAAATGTAAAGATCCTAACATAGCTGTAGTAAAAAGTGAGCAAGTTAAAGAAATATCTAAAGATGAAACTTATTTTCAGATATTTACAGGTAAATATATATACATGTTCTGTGTTATCTTTAAATAGTTTAATGGGCTTAAGTTGGAAAAATTTTTGAATTTAAATGTTCATCTAGTGTATATCTAAATGATATTCACATATAGTAAATTTAATGTTTGATATATTATTAGTAATTATATATTATAAATATCATGTATTACTTCTCAGAGATAAAAAATTAGAAATTATTGTTTAAATAATCTTTTTTGATAGTCACAAGTTAATCTCTTCTAGAAATATAAATTTATGACTTTGATCTTATGAGGAGCAGAAGCACTGTTGTTTCTTCTGCATCTCTGCTGAGTTCCTATCATCATCATCTTCTCACTAGACTCTGAATATATATTACTAGAACTCTCATCTTCTGACTGAGAAATATTAACTTCACTGTTCTCGGCCATTTTCCCTGAATCTATAATAATAATCTATTTTGCAAGCAAAAATAACTCAGTAAGTAAAATCTCTATCAGTAAGTAAAATTACTGATAGTACAAAATGATTTGGATTTTCTAATTAGGGTGGGAAATCTCACTGCAAAAATTGTGAAAAAAGTAGGACTAGTTATGCCTCCTATTAGTCATGTCCAGAAATACAAAAATAATTCCGGACATGAAATTAGCGAAGAATACAATTTCAAAGATGAAATTTTTCTCTGTGTTGCATGCCATGCAATATAGCCATTACAGGCATGAAATACTGAACATAATGAGGTGCAATTCCGCCCAAGAAGGGTTTAATAGTGTTTTCATAATTTATGTGCTTACTTTTAAATGTAAATGCAATCTTACAATCTATGTCATGGCAGTTTACTTCAATAAAACCAATGAGTTCCCCCAAATTTTAACTATTACCTTTTTACCTCCCTGTTTGAAAAATTGAACGTAAAATTAAAACAATTAGAGCATGCACTTTGTTAATTTTATATATATTAAGTACTTTTTAACTATTATTATTATTACACCATTTTGTATTTATTTTGTTTGTTATATGAATTATTTGTGGTTAATATTTGTATCCTTCAGATTCAAACACAAGCAACTCAAACTTTTTAAAGTTAAACATGAAAACTCTAATTGTGTATTTATCATTTTAAATTGTTCACACATTAAACTAATATTTGTTTGTTATTGCCTTGAATTTATTTGAATAAAATCTCATATAAATTGTTATTTATATTAGAATGCCCATGGAAAAAAAATGTAAATACTGAAGTTGAATTTAAATATCCTTCTACACCTGAAGACAAAGTCAAATATGCAGTTTTTAAAGATTTGTGGGAGAAAAATTTTTATATAACATGTGGTTCTAAATTTGGTGGTGACTATCTTGTTTATGCAGGTAAGTTATTTTATATCATTTTATATTGTTTATATATCGTTTATATATTGTTATTTTATATCATGATAATGATATAAGTCATTTATATCATTATCATTTTTGAATTATGATGCAAAGGAATATTAGTTACTATTCAGTGATAACAGCAATCATATACTTAACCCTTTCAAGGACCATTTATTTCTCTTTTAAATGCTCAGTTATTTTCTTATCAAACAATAGCATTTAAGAAAATGCATTTTATTTTATCAAAATATTTTGTTCATATTTAAATTCTAGGGGTGAAAAGTATACTTTTCCTAGAACCATTTATGATTATACAGAAAATTCCATCAATGCATTATTTGCCATGGATAGATGAAAAGCATGTAGCATTGCCCAAGGATACATCACAATCTGTACACATATAGCAGGTCTTCTTTACTTAGTCTTCAGTGCATACAAAATGATTTTTGTCAAGTTTATTTGTATGTTATTATGCAAAAAATATTTAAAAACACATTGTGAATTGTTTTATTTTCTAAATAACTGCTGTTTGGTAAATTATGAATCAATTTGATTATTTTTTACTAGCCGTAAAATAAAAATAATCTCTCATGTTATAATATTTTACATTGATCAGTAATGTTAATATCTCTTATATTATCATATCTCATGATCAAGGATGAGCTGAAGAGTTAATATGGACAGTATTCATTTGGCACTATCAAAGAATGCTATTCAAAATTCTTATGTCAAACAATGTAAATTTCTATTTATTTATTTATTTTTAAAGACACTGATACAAACGGACAATCTTCTTAATATATATAAATAATAAGATATGTGTTTATTTGTCTGTGATATTTTCTGTATTGAGGCCTAACAATAGCCGAATAGGTAGGGTGCTACTTTTTGGTACTACAGTTTATGGGTTTGAATCCCACTAAAGACATGGATGTTCATACTATTTTGAGTCTGCTTTAAGCAGTAGGTTCTAGTCTCATTACTCCTCTAGTAGCAAAATAATACATCATAGTGCTTCAGACCAAATCAACCAATCATCTGCATTGAATTTGTTTCTTAAAAATAATTGCTAGAATATTTGTGATGAAACTTTTATTGTACAATAATAGTAATTAAAGATTAAAATTTAAATTAGTCAAAAATTAATACTATATGGCAAGTTGAGCTAGGGTTCACAGCATATACAGAACAAAATTAATCAAGGGATACTTTAATTGGTGAATTCAATAACATGCAGAAGATATTTATATAATTAGTAATCTTATATATGAAATATGTAATAGAATGGCATCATAGAGCTTAATAAAATGTTATTTTCATTTAAATTATGATGTCATAAATTGATAAATTCATCACCTGTGTTTAATCAAGAAAATAATGTTTGAAATAATGGTATAAATGAGGAAGGGATGGATCTCAAACATTTTAATGTTGGCAACATTTTTTGCTGTGTTGTAATTCATAATAACACCAATTTTGTATGCAACCAAGCCAGTAGTTTAGGAGATGTGAAATATATACATATACACAATAACTTTTATATATTAAGAAAGAAATACCTGATATTGTAAATGCTTTTTATAACTATTTTGCTGGATTTTGCTCTTGGTTCAAATTTTAAAATAAGTTAAACAATAAATATATTTCTAAGAATGAAGAAAATCAATGATGACATTGGCTTTCAGTGATGTTTGATTCTTGTTTAGAGCAAAGACCTAAATTTAAATTACAAATCTTAGAAGAAAGTTCAACCAGAAAAATTTTAGCTCTTTTTATAGAAAGTTTTAAATATGTGGTTGAGAGTTTTCTCAACTTCTGTTCAATAGTAAGAATTCAAAAGCAAGCAGTTAGTTCTAGATATTGTATTTATAGCAACATTTGTCACTATCAAAACTTTAACAAAAATTATTCCTTTAATTATGTTATCAATTATGTATGTTTAGAACAGAGGCTTTTGTCTTATCATAAGACTTATTTTCCTATTTGTTGGGCATTCATTTATTACCCTGTGAAGAATCAAAATGATGTATTAATGTACTGTACTTGGCCCTGCGTCAAAGCCTCAGTCAAGAGGGGCCTCTAAAAAGTTTTAGATTAATATAGAAGAAATATGATTGAAATATACATCTTAGTATATTTCAATGTGTACAAAAGATATATATGTTCTTTTAAAAATTATTACATTGATGCTCAGATTTTTTCTTTTAATCTTTGAATTGCACACCTTCACTGTAGTCATACTTTTTAAAGTAAATCACATTTGTTTAAGCACTCAATATATCCATTAGTTCCTTTGTAACCATCATACTCTAATCTATTTGGAGAGAAAAATATCTTGTATCTTACCAAACAAGAACAGGGCTGTTTAAACAGAAATCAGAAATTGAAAATAATGAAATTTCATTTTAGACTTCCAAATTATATAATTGATATATATATATATATATATATATATATATATATATATATATATATATGTCTTGTACATGGGTCAGCAAGCCAGATATTTTGCTTGTTTATTCAGGCAAACACAAAACAATGTGTAAACTCAAGTCTTGCAGTAAAAAATGTATGTATATATATATATATATATATATATATATATATATATATATATATTTATATATATATTATATATTATATATATATATATATATATATATATATATATATATATATATATATATTTATTTATTTATAAATATGTCTTGTACAAGGGTCAGCAAGCCAGATATTTTGCTTGTTTATTCAGGCAAACATAAAACAATGTGTAAACTCAAGTCTTGCAGTAAAAAATGTATATATATATATAATATATATATATATATATATATATATATATATATTATTTATTTATATTTATTTATATATATATATATATATATATATTTATTTATGTATATATATATATATATATATATATATATATATATTTATAAATATGTCTTGTACAAGGGTCAGCAAGCCAGATGTTTTGCTTGTTTATTCAGGCAGACAAACATAAAACAATGTGTAAACTCAAGTCTAGCAGTAAAAAATGTTTCTTTAATATGGAAAAAAGTTAATAGTTTTATTAGACCTTCATAAAATTTGGCACCATTTATGTACAAATAAAATAATTAACTTTCATCTAAATAAAACATAAAACTCCATCTTTACTCAGGAAACACAGCATACTTCAGCTAGCATCTTCAGGCTAGTAATCAGCAATGTTCCTGTATTTTTATTTTGAATAAGTACTCATTTTTGAAAAAAATGCAATTTTTGATTTTACATCAATTGTATACAACTTGTAACTTACTATTGCAATACAACTTGTAACTTACTATTGCAATACAACTTGTAACATACTATTATACTATTTCCTAAGATACTATTTATTAATATAGTATCTTTTAATTGAATTATTTTTTCAGCTGTTTTTCAAATTTTACAAGTAGACATTAAGTAAATGTTGATTTATGTGAAAGTGTAGACCTAAAAGGAATCTCATTTCAGCCTGATCAGGCCCTGTGATGATGTATGTTTTTATAAGATTGATGTTAATAAGCATATTTTAACTTTCAAATTTTTTTGTAGGAGACCCCATCATATGTCATTCTCTCTATGTTGTTGTGTGTGTACCTCCCTCAAGAAAAATTCAAGGTTTTGATATTATAGTTTATGGAAGGCTGGGAAAACAAGTAAAAAAGACAGTAGTTCTTGCATCTTTAAATGAAAAGCGGGAAGTTGAATACATATCTTTACAATATGTACCAGATAAACCAAGAAATTTTAGTAATGAATAAAGGTAATTTCATGAAATGCAATGTAGTATCCTTTCAAATGGTAGTTCCACTAAATTATGACTATAAGAATGCACATAAAAAGCAGAGTCAATTAATGCATAACATATAGTTTTAAAGGAAAGTTAATATTACTGCAAAAATTCAAGCTTAAAAACAGAATTATATGTTACGCTCACATACAAAGTAAAACAATTATTTTGTAAAAACTGAAAGGGCTGCAAATATAGTATATCTATCTCTATTGAAATTTGCAGCAATTTCTATCCATTTATATTTAGAAGCATTTTTTTTTTCAAACATCCAGATACTTTATATTACAAGAAACAGAAAATTTATTTTTGCATAAACTTCTAAAATATCTAGTAATGACATGTGTTCAATTGTAAAAAGTAAATTTCCAGAAACAGTGCATTAACAATAATAATACAATACAATACTTATAAATTAACCAAAGTATATTTCTGGACAGAGTACGGTTAATTTGTCTTTTAATGGATAAACATTTTATAACTGTTAATCTATATTTATGTAAAACTTATTACCACCTAATAAAAAAAATTTTTAATTGAAAAATATAAATAAAATTGACTGTAGAACTTAAAAAGATTATATAATCATTACTATATGGCAATTTTAATAACACATATACATACTACATGTACACATAATGTATTATTTTTTAAACAAATTACAGTAAATCGTTAATATTCATGAGTATTATTGTTTTAGATTTTGTGATAATTTTCTCATTTACATATTGCTAAAAAAGTTCTCTTTAATTGGTTAAAACTCTATTTAAAAGTAATCATGCTACTGTATTAATTTGTTTCAATAAAACTGGAATAAAAAATGCATTATTTAAATAGTATTAAAGCATTTTAAGTCCTTTTACAAAAGAAAAAAAACAAAGAGGAAATATTATTATACACTCTGTTTATTGTTTTATAAATAAACTTTATGAAATCCACTCTATTTATGTTTAAACATAAATATAATTGCTTCTTTAATTTCAAACAAACAAGCAACAAAATAAAAAAAAAGAAAAGGAAAAAAAAAAGATCATAACCAATGTACTGAAGAAATAACATGCTAATCATCAGCCTTTATAACTGTTTCATCTGTTACCTATAAGAACAAAGAAAGAGAATTCCATATTACAATCAGTGTAATACAATTTTGTAGAAGTTTGGGGAGATACTATTATATTTAAATAAAGCATTTAGTTCTTTTTTGCAAATAATACAGTTCTAGAGATTTTTAAATTGTTTTGTAAGCAATATAATATTGAGCCACTAGATAGGCGTATGCTATAGAGTTATAATTATTTTTAAAAATATTTAGGATGGTAAATTTATTAGTAATGTAATTTTACAGTTGTACAGTAACTTAAAAATTATAACTTTTCTTTTTTATAAGATATCTTTTTTTTAAATTCATGATGTTGTATTCAGTTTGCTCTATGTCAAGGGTCGGCAGACAGTGGCTTTCGAATCACATGTGACTCTTTGCATAGGTGCCTGTAGCTCTCCTCAGATTTATCTCTATGTATTGTATCAATAGTAATTAATAAATATAAATGGTTCTCTGATAATTTATTATCTTGTTACATTGACAATTTGGCTCTGCTCTTTTGAGAGTCTTCCAAATTTCCAATCTCTGGAAGCTTGGTTATAAAATGGTGTTTAATATATTTAAAATGTTCCTTTTTAAAAATGTACATTAAAGATATTAAACACAAAATTTAAAAATAATGCTTTACTAATGTGTTCAAATAACTTCTTCATTTAACTTTCAAAGTTACATTAAATATAAAGCATATAACTTATGACAGTTGACTGACATCCCGGAGCATCACTATAAAAAGGCAAACCCTGTTTTAATGGAAACACATTAATAGACAATGTCCAAATATTTGAGAAAGATTGAGAAAAAAAAGTTTACTTAGAAAATTTTGAAATCACTAAATTGTAAAAATGAATAATTAAAATGTAAAACTTTTTTTTTTTGAAGATTTAACACAATTAGGTAAGAACATATAAAGTGATTCAAAAGTAGTAAGGGTTTTTAAATTTAAAATTAAGGACTTTTTAATGGGGAGGGGGGTTAACATTTTTAAGGACATCATAGAAAATATAGCTGACACAGAAACTCATTCAAATTTATAAGTTTGATAATACCTGTTAGTTACAAAATTTTGCAGGACATTTCTTCCTTTCTGAAATTTTTATAAAATTTTTCCTTCTTGATGGAGAATCTTTAAATAGCCTTTTTAGCCCAAACTCTAAAGCAATACCTTAATCAGTAGATGATATCCCCTTTCTAAATGCATTATTTAAAATATGAAAACTAACTACTGATGCTTGTTATTTGCATTTAAACTCTTTTTATGAGATAATTAGTAAAGTTTTATAAAGGCTCTAATTCACTATCCATTGATATCTGAGAAGCTTAGAAAATAATTTGATATTTACATAAAATTCCTTTAAATTATCTATTATAGTAGAAAGCTCTAAAAACGCAAAATCAAAATATCTAATTAAAGTTTTATTTTCTGATGGGTCCTGCAATATAATATTTCAGCAATGCTACTTGTTCAGCTTTCACATATTTCAAATTCATCTGCTGTTAAAAAATTAAGATAGCCCCCCCCCAAAAAAAAATAATAATCAATTCAAGCACCCTTTTTTAAAGAACACCTAAAATTAAGGAGTTTTTAAGGATTATATAAACCCTGATTTATTTGTAATGTGGTTATTAAATAAATTTTTCCAATCCTAAAATATCTGCCTATTTTATGGGGATATTTAGGAATAATTGACTTATGTCTGGCCTGTGCAGGAGCATGGTGGTGAGGTTCTACATGGAACCTTATGCAGCTTAACTTCATTTTTCTGAATGCAAAGCCAGATTAATCATTCTCAATACTAATACATGATGAGATTTTTTTTACATGTTATAAAAATAAATGCAATATTTTAATCACTAAGCACTATAAGTTTATGAAAATATATTAAAATTTTTTTACCATTAATTAAATAATATTTTGAATTCTAACCCTCCACGTATTGCTCCCGTAATTTGAGTGGATATCAATTTTGTCCCTGACTATGGGTCACATGAAAATTGCAGGCAAAGAATTTACCATATTTCAATACTGATCCTGTTACTTCCCCATTTAGGTTAAAAAAACATCATTAGATGCTTCTTTTCTTTTCTTTTTTCTGTTTTGTAACAAAATATGTGTAAAATTTTTCAAGATAAAATGTTTAAAAATTCCATTAATAATAAAGCAATAAAAATATTGCATGAATTTTTTAACTTATTATAAATCTGGTGCCATATTATATATTTTTGAAAGCATAAAAGCTATTGAAATTTTTGTATTATTTTAAAACAACTGATGAAGATTTAAATTGTAACATGTGTAGATAAAGAAAATGTAAAAAAATCATCCCGTATTTCAGGACCAGAAAGTATAAACACAGAACCATACGCAGAGGGTTAAATAGACAATGTTTCAACAATATTTTTCACAGCTTGCTTACATCCTAATATACAAATTTAGCTGTAACTATCAAAAACTATAAATAAATTAAATGAAGTATTTACACTTTTCTGATCCCTGTATAATCAAATAGTTTGTAAATAATTCAGTGCTAAATATATTCAATTTCAGTTATTTCACCCTCTTTCTATTCTACTTTTTATTAGTTACTTAGTACTATTTAGAAGTTTATTATAATCTTACTTTTTAAATTTTCTTCTCTGCACTTCCAAGTGTGGATTTTTTTTTTATTATTAGCAACAAGAGATGAGGGAAAAAATGTACTTGTCGTTCAATTATATGATTACAGACTAATATAATCCATCCTATTTTAGCTATATTCTTTACATTGTGTATAGCTTCCCAGAGGATATGAATTTTAATTAATAGTTAAATATTGTTCAAAATATATAGTGTTATGTAAAGCTTTTACAACTACTACTGCTGGCTAGATTTCTTAAACATAGAAAATTATTGTTGATAGCAGAGGAAATTGGTGTTTAATACCATTACATTTGCTTCTTAGCTGGGATATTGGTAACAGAATATGAGATGCTTACTAAAGAACAGTGGTGTACAATAATATCTAATATTTTTCTTAATGTAAAGCTTTAGTGTAAGATATTTGATTTTTTACTCTAAAGACCAGTACTGTTCAACTGGTGGCCTGCAGGCCAACAGCCCTCAAATTTATATTTGTGGCTTACCAAGGAAATCAGAAAAAAAAATTTCAATAATATCTTATCAATAAATGAAGTATACCAAACTCTTAGTTCCTTTATTGTTTTTGCTACTAATTACACTTAAAGTAATAATATGCTGCAGAGTTCCACAATGAACTTTTCTAAATTATACAAGAATTGCTGAAGACTTTTTGTTAGCATTAATAACTGAAACATTTTTATTTTATGAAAAAGATTTACATTTTTTTCATGAAAATAAAGGTTAAAGCTGATAATAATTAGTTTATTTAATACCCTTTGGCCTTTGATATATTTGTATAAAGTGCCCCCTAGAATAGAAGTTACACAGCACTGCTACAGATGGTAGCAGAAGACCAAATGGATATGATTTATTTATATTTCAGAGCAGGTATGAACAAATTTCCTTAACCCTTTAAAGGTCAAGATTAAAATTTCTGTCAGATTTAATGGTATTATGTTATAAGCGTTGACTGTGAACCTCATAAGTAGGAAACATATGAAAACAAACTTTACATTCCTTTGAAAGTTTTCCTTCCTTTTTTTTGGGGGGGGGGGAATTGTGAAACCCTTCCCTTGTACAGCATGGAAACAAGAGTTTTTTAAAATTAATTATATTGGAAGAACAATAAATAATTATCCTCAAAATGATGTAATAAATAGATGACTACACAATTTTTCATTGTTGTTTTGGGTAGTTGTTTTTATTTGAAATCATAAGGAAAAAAATCAACTTCTCGATTTTTCATCTAAAGCAATTTTAAACTAATATATTTCAAAAAGAAAAATAAATTATGCAAAATTCTATTGTCTATTGCTACATCAATAATATAGAAAATCGAAAAAAAATCCTTCATATGTTTTTAAAAAAAGAAGAAAAAAAGGTACTAACAGGTGGTTTCGCTGCAAAACCACTGATCGTTAAAAGGTTAACTCAAGTGTACAATTATTATTAACTTTGAATCATTTGTTTTCAACAAAAACACTTTATTCAGTCTACAGTCTCCTTAAAAGACCTACCAACTTGTTTAGTCACTATGCAATTCAAAGATCATTTATTCTTTCTTGGTCACCTTCTGTGCTTATCACATTTTAGTAGAGAATAAAAGTAATAATATTCCTGTAAAATGCAGTTCTGTATTTGTTTTTGGCTAATGCATTATTTTTATTGAAAGCATAAAATTTTAAAACATTTAAAATTTGAAAAAATAATTTACCATAGTTAATATTTAATAGCAAGATATAAAATATTTAAAAAAATAAAAATACCTTGCAATTTATTTTATACATCACAGTTTACTTTTGCTTAAAGTGTGATACATTTTAAACACTTTCAAACTGAGATGCTATATTAGAAGTAAATTTTGTGTGTTTATATACTTACATACATATAAAGTCAAACTTGGCTAACTCAAAACTTTTCTACCTCTGCGAGTTATAGCAATGATATGGTAACTCAAATGTTGTGATTAAAAGACTGGAGTGAATTGTACCTATCTCAGTCAGAAAACAAATAGTAAAATATGTGGCAATTTGGAAATTATTATATTAATCAATATTTGTAATTTTGTGAGATATGAGATATATTTAAGAACAGAAGAAAAAAGTGACTTCTTTTACATTTTCTTAAAGGTACTACCCACCTTGCCAATCAACATGATCAGGCTCTGAGATATATATGTATATGCTTCTGATTATAACACCATCTGTATGTAAATCAAGAGTGCCTTTTCTTCATTTTAAAAATTTACTAAAAATTCCAAACCCATATTAAGCTAAATTAAAAAAAAATTCTGCAAGATTTAAATATGTTACCAAGCAGGTAAAAAGGGTGAAATATTTTCCAATCAAATTACTGTAAAACATTAAATCATAATACCACTAACATTTCATTTATTAGATGTCAATGATGAAACTTTCAAGTCTGGTATCCCTGTCTGAAGCTACGACATTTTCATAAATTCAAGCAATATAAATTTAAAAAATAATTTTCTATTTTTAAAGATATGTTGCTGAGCATTTGGCTAATTAAAAAGTATGGATTTCAATTATTTTTATTTATTTTTACAAAATTAGCTGATCTAGTACAGATGTGATGAAGTCTTCATGTTATAGTTGTGAAATTTTGGCATCTGTTTGCTATTTTGATTAGATTACTGCACAGATGACTTTTAAATTAATTTTTCAATTTTTGTGTTTTTCCTCAGTTAAAATTTTTCAAAATTCCTCTTTTTTGTTTTTTATACCTTGTTTGTTTTTGCCAGTTTGGCAATTTTTATGGTTAGAAATTTTTATGACCTATACAACAGTTGTTCTGCAGATCTGTATACAAGCTGGCCCTATACCCAACTTTAGCTTTAGAAGATGTACCAAAATTTGAGAGTATTTCACCATGATGTACAGGTTTGGTGAACAGTCATCCATAAGAGTTGTTGCCTTAATAAACTATGTCAGTTTGATCTAACATATTCTTTTGTCTTTTCTGCGATGTTTTTTCA
Organism: Pardosa pseudoannulata; assembly: GCA_032207245.1. Lineage (NCBI taxonomy): Eukaryota > Metazoa > Arthropoda > Arachnida > Araneae > Lycosidae > Pardosa > Pardosa pseudoannulata. Next base: position 62,106,606 of record CM063498.1, on the reverse strand, counting down.
CTCGTCTACAATTCCATGACTGCATATTAAGCCCAGAGCTATCAACTTCCCTTTGTGATGAGACAAAAATCTCATATATATATATATATATATATATGTGTGTGTGTGTGTGTGTGTGTGTGTGTGTGAGAGAGAGAAAGAGTGATTTTACCCTTAAAAGTAGTTATGTGGATGTAATGTGCAAAATTTCATAGCATACTTCCTTTTGAAATTAACTTTAAAAATGAAGAGAAATCTACTGTTGAGTCAATATACAGAGGAATACAGTAAACATTCATGCTGAAAATATTTATCATGCTTTATGTTGGTTAGTATTAAGATGTAAATGAATTAAGTAAAATGGGATGGTATTAAACTTTATTTAGTTTAAAGTATACAAGACTGAAAAATTAATGATAACAAATATTTGTAAAAACAGTGTCATAAACTTAGAAAACAAGCATCATCACAGCATGTCAAGTGTTATGAAGAACATATAAAACAAAAAGGAAATGATTTTTTTTAGCATTTGAAAACAACAAAACATCCAACACTTTCATATACAGTCTATAAGTTAGCACCCTATATCCATTTAAGATATACATAGCAAAAATATTTTATGAGATAAGAATATAAATTTATACATCTCTATGAAAGTTAGCTTAAAGTTTTTTCTTTTAAATAAATAATTTACAGCAAGTCAAAAAAAATTTCTAATTCTTTTTGTATGGCTAATCAACATAATGGTGTATTTTTAACATCTATTCATAGCTAAATAAAATAAAAAATAATTGTTTTGTTTAAACAAGTAAAGTGTGCTGCTCAGTTTTTAAAACATTTAAATAAATATAATTACAGAATTCATTATTCAAAGCGTTCAAATGATTCACAAATTTTCATAGCTTGACGCAAAACTTCTTTTGGACTTTGCAGGTCATCCATTAGTGATGGCATCATTCTGTGGAATTTATCATTATGAGTAATTTGTTCAACTTCATTATTATCTATCACAGCAGTATGTCTTTCGTTAAGAGAATGGTGTCCCATAGAATTATCACTTGGAGGAGCAAAGTTATGAGAGGTCTTTTGATTTACTTTATTGTTTGAAGAAGTGAGCACACACTTAGAAGAACTAAAACTGTCAAGTCCGTCATTTGAAAGTAAATTTTTTAACAGATCAAAAGTCTGGCAAGCATTTTTCTGGTTCCAGATACTCCCAATCTCAGAGGTAGTATTCTCTAAGCATTTCTTTTGAAAATCTGGAAGTTCTGAGACTGCAGAAATACTACTTACTGGTGAATTGTTTTGTATATCAGCAAAAGTTAAATATTTAACATTTTCTTTTTCAGTACATTTTGAGCTATTTTGAGTATCACAATTATTCCACAGAGCACCTAAGGGTTTGACTTCTAAATGAAATTCATTCCTCTTAACATTTGTAGGTGGATCATGGGCTGATACTGGAGCACTAACTCCAGAAATAGTATCTGAAAATTCTGATAATGACTGTTCTATAGTAAAATCCTCAAGACTATCAGGAGTGTTGGCACCATTTGAAATTGACTGATTATCAAAATTTGTACCCTGATTTATTTCATATTCACTTTTTATGGGATTAAATGGTTTTGTGGTACAGTTAATAGAATTATTGGGTATCAAGTTAAAATTATCAGCTTTCATCTTCTGCTCAGCATTCATGTTAAGGTTAAGTTCAGAATCATTTTCCATGCAAGTCTGAGAGCATGCCATATCCCAGATGCTGCTTTCAAGGGGCAAATGAATGTTCTTGTAAAAGACATTCTTACCTGTTTGAGCATTGCGAGGTGATTCTTTACCAGTATTTATTATTTCACATTCAACAGATGTTTCAGGTGTATCATTGGAGCAACCAACGGAATGTTGGACTTCAGTGGAAAACTGTCTAATGCCAGGTACAGGAGAAGGATTTCGAGGAACAGGAGAAGTGTAATCAGGCCTAGTACTTCTAAAACTAGGCGAATCATGCCTATCTGAATCTTGTTGTTCCCATAATCCTTTAGAACCTTGAGAAGGATGAGAAGAAACATGTATAACTTGATTTTCTCTATTTCCCCTATTAAAAGATACTCGCATCTGAACAACAGGCTGTCCAGTTCGAGAAACTTGTTCAAATTTCACATTTGCAGGTGGAGGAGATTCATTCCCATCCTGTGAGCCACTAAGATGCCGAACATGTCTGTTGATAACAGGTGGAGTAGTTTGACTAGAACTAACTCTTCCATCCGAAAATGTGAAATTTATATGATGCACAGATGGTGCAGAGTGTGAACTATCACTGTGATGAACTGATGGTTCTTTCATTCCCTCCTCAGAAACTGGACTATATGCTGCTGTTCTTAATCTAATCTTATTCGTTTCACCAAATGATGAATCTTTATTTAGACTTTGACTTCTCATACGGGGACTTTCATGAAATGAAGGAAAATAATTGCCATCTGAATCTGATAATTTATCGCTTGATGATCTTGTGTAATGTAAATATTCTCGAGGACGCATAGTAGCATATGCTGATGAGCCATGACTAGTGCTTGATTTTCTTGAATTGATACCAGAAGGGCAATCACTGTAAAATTCATAAGGACTTTCAGAATTCATATGAAGCCACTGTTCAACCCTATGTTTCCTACTGTCAGGAAGGTTCTCAAATTGTTCTTTGTTGCTACTTAGAGATGTTGGAGACAGTGGAGGAGACATGAACTCTTTGGACCAAGATTTCATAAACTTTTTTATCATATCTTGCTTTGCAGCACTGCAGAGAGATGACATTGATGATACTCTACCCGAATGTGAGAGTTCATCAGATGGACTTTGTCTAACAGAATACTCTGATTCATAGCCATCACTTCCAACTCCACTGTCACGTCGAGGATTATGACGGGATAAACTTCTCTTCATACCCCATTTTTCACTTCTACATGGAGATTCTCTGACACTTGATTCTCGACAAAAACTTTCTCTTGGAGATTCAAATACAAACCTTAGAACTTTTTCACGTGGACTCTCAGTTCTATCCCTACTTTGAGAGCGTGTACCAGTGTTATATCCACTGCTAGTTCGAGACCCACATCTTTTCCAGTTATTATCAAGTTTAGTATCTGAACGATCTTGACTAATAGATCTACTATATGCTATAGGCTCATGATGAATAGTAACCCTTCCTGGTACCCTCCTATTGGCTGATCTTAAAAGCTGCCATAAACCTTGTGATCCATATACTGCCGCATTAGAATCATCAAAATGTACATCATAATCTTCTTCATTTTCTGATGATTCCCTGTCAGTTGAACGACCACTCCTAATCTCATATTTCTTGTTTTCTCTCTCATTTCTTTCACTCTCAGTTCTTCGAAAAAATCTAAAAGGGTTCCTTCTTCTTTCTTTCCTAAGGAAAGGATCTCTTGAAAATTTTTGAAACATATTATTCATTTTTCTCATATTGCACATCATTGTGTCTCCAGTCCAACTGTCAAAAATATCATCATACATATCATTTGATCCTGAAGAACTCTGACTATCAGATCTAGTAAGGGGTGAATCAGTTCTCAAATGCAAGTCTCTGAACTTTTCAAATTCTTCTGCATTACCTGGACGAGTGGTAATTTTTGTTTTCTTTTCAACTTTGGTCCATGAACCATCAGCACCAGGAGTAGTGTAGATTTTTTTAGTTTCTGTAATACAAGCACCATCTTTCGTGAATGTAAACTTTTTATAACTTCGAGCTATTGGTACAAGAGGTTTATCATCATCAACTTTACTTAATGCATATGAATCTTTTGATATACGCTCATCTTCTGGAGATAATCTTCTCAAACTTTCTTCCATTTGTTCCCTCCAACCACTCATTTCTGAGTCAATAGTAGATGATATTGTACTCCAGTTAATATTTTTATCTTGAAGTTTTCTTTCACATGGAAGACCAGCATTATCCCATAATGGGGCTGCCTTTAGGGTATCACTTTTTAATGTACTACTGGATGTCTGAGGTGAACTTAATTTTATTTCAGCTCTACTGGTTTTATTTGTCTCATCTTCTTTGGTGTAAGGTTTCGGAGTTTTGAAAAAAGATGGCATAGTATCAGGAGTTGCAACAGTAGACACTGGTGAGGAACATGTTGATATTTCGGAGTCAAGGGAATTCTGTGCAGACAATTTCTTTTCAGCTAATTTAGCTTTTGCAATACCCTTTTTAAGAATATCTTTAGCAATATTCTTTTTATCTTCTGATATTACTGGAGAACTGGTTTCTTCTTTTGGCAAGTTTGTTACAATATTTTTATTAACATCTTCACTAGTAGGCTTTTCATTTGATAATTTTACTTCTTTGTTTGTGGCATTTGGGGATGGTAATGGTACCGATTGAGTGGAAACCTGTACTGATTCTGTTGTATCAGTTTTTTCAACTTTCTTGAGATTTACTTTTGGTGATGGTGTTGTCTGGGGAGAATCAAATGTTTTGGGAATAATTATTTTTCCAGGTGGCCGACCAACTTTTTTGTTTTCAAGTTTTTCCTCTGGAGCAGGAAATGATTCTCTTCTTTGGTTAACAGTAATTTCTTTTTTAGATGTAGTTACAGCATCTTTTTTAGAAGCTAACTTATTATCTTTACAATGAGATTCTTCTTTTTTATCAACCTCTGTTTTGTTATTAGATGAATGTTCAACAGGAATTTCAGGAACTTCTACAGTATTTTGTATTTTCTTCACAGAAACAGATTCACTCACATTATCTGATTCTGCTACCTTAATATCATTTCCTTTTTCTTTAATAGATGAATTACTAGCTGTTTCTTTATTGGGAACTATTTTTTCCCTAGAAGTTTTACTGCTGTCAGCTTTTTCTTCAACTGCACATTGTTTATTGCTTTGATTAAGAAGAGTTTTGGTTGAGTCAGATTTCTTTGTCTTTTTATTACAATGAGCTAAGCTAGATATTCTGCCTAAACTTGAACCAAAAGAACTTTCTGCTAATCGCTTAGCACACTCTCCTTGAAGAGCAACAGCAATATCTGCAGGTAAAAAGTCACTATCACTTTCTTCTTCATATTCATCTTCTAATGCTTCTTGAAGATTTGGTTGGCTTATGCTCAACTGGCTTGCTCGACTGCCTTTCATAAAAGCAAAACTGTTTGCAGCTGTATCTGCATTGTAGTCATCATCTTCCTCTTCTTCATCAGGTATTTCCCTCTCTATTTCTTTATTTAGTAGAGTTACGTCCCCAACGTCAAGCTGTTCTATTTCTTCTTCAGGTACATCAGAGCCTGGAGCAAGAGCAAGAAGCAAATCAAGCCTTACTGGAGTTAAATTGGCCATGTCTTCAGCAACTTGCAACAAGGAATGTTCATAACCAAGATTGACCCAATAATCCATACATATATCAACAATAGTAGCTCTTTTGTTTGGATTCACTGTAAGCAGCCTTCGAATTAATTCAGAGGCATCTGAAAAGATTAATAACACAGTAAAAATGTGACAAAAATATAGGTAAAACTCAATCATACAATATTAATATTTTAATATTATATGAACTCTTACATAATTCAAAGTTCATTCACTTTAACAAAAATAACATTTTTAATAATTTCTCTAAACAATACATTATACTAGCTGCTTTGAGCACAACTTTGGCATAATAATTGGTAGCATTACATAATTCTTTGAAAACAGTTTTCAAAGGTATTTTAATTTTAGTTAATCATGACACATAAATATCCTATATATTGGCAATTTTTAACAAATTATCTTTACACTTGGATAGTGGTACCTACTTTTTTTTAAGATCACTAAGAATTAAATCAAGATACCTATAAAAATAAAATTATGAAGCAAAGTGACAAAAAATGTTAAATACTTTTCATTTTACAAATGATTATACTGTCACTTCATTCAAGTGAATAGAATGTTCTGGAATGTCATACAGAACTGAGAAAACAAAATTTAAAAAATATATGAGCCAAATAAAAATAGGTAAAATTAAATAAAGTAAATCTTGACCAGGATAAATATTTAGCCATACATAACAAACATACATGCATAAAAAGGATTAAGATTTTATACATATATATGTATATCATCACATTCAATGATGCTTTTCATATAACAAAATAAAAAGAACAATGCACAACAGTGTTAAGTTTTAAAAAGAAATGAAAGCATTTCTAGAACAAGGGAGCAAAAATTTATTAGTATGTAGAACTAAACATACCAAAACGTCCGTTTAAAGAGTTGGTTTTCACACAATTTTCACCATACCTACATATATAGTACACTTTCAAATAGGATTTTTTTCCCCAATTTATTCATATCTTATTGCAAGATATATTTAAATAATGTTGTAAACAATTTTATTTTTAGATACTCTTAATTTAGCAGCCAGTAATTTATTAATTTTTCTTTTTTCTCTTCCTTGTTTCAAAACACGGTAAAATAAGTCCTTGTGTGCTGCCATCTATCATTGAATTGAAATATCCATACCTGCTATATTGTCATATTAAATGATAGAATGGACGATGTTTTAATACTGACAGTGACTATATGGCGATATCAAAGAATGGATAGGGTGCTACTCTTTGGTACCGGAATCTAGGTTTAAATACCACTACTGGAATGGATAGCCTTAACTTTAAGCAGTAGATCCTGGTCTCATTAGGCCTTATGTAGAAAAACAGTAGAACATAGCACTCCAAACAAACCAACCAAAATATGAGCCCAAAATTAGTTGACACTATGGCAAACTGTACATATTTGTATAAAATATACATAAAAAGAAACTCTTATATATATATAGATAGATAGATTTATGGCATTCCCACAACAACAAAATAAGGCAAAGATTGCTTTCTGTTATAAGTTAAAATATATCTAGACACTTAAGAAAAATTGCAAGCATTTAAGTAAAGTTTTGTGATTTAACCCATTAGCGCCCAGTGATCTATTTTTAGATCGCTAAACGTAGTGTAGGAAACTAGCTTTTAGGTGCTCTACCCATTCCACACTGCGCACAGGGAGCAAGACAAAGCATGCGTCACCAAAAATAATTTGGGCGTTAATGGGTTAATACACTAAATATTTTTGTTGAATAACCTAACTTTAGAAAGAAACAAAAATGTAAACTTTTTTTTTTCCCAATTTTTTTTACTAAAATGCCTTGATAAATTTATACTGTACTAGTGTAAGTATTTAAAAAATAATAAAAATGGCAAGTAGAAAAAAATGCATTTATTCCCCCCCCCTCCCCTTTTCACCGAAATATTAGAAAATGAAGGAAAATTTTACTTACTTGATTTCTTTTTTGGTTCAAAATAATCTCCTTCAGATATCTGTGTTACAAGTTTCTTAAAATTACTTCCATCAAAAGGCATAGCTCCATATACTAAAGTGTATAACAGAACACCCATACTCCAACAATCAACCTATTGAATACAATTAAGATTTTACTTTCATGAATTTCTTGTGTAGAACTATTGAGTAAAATTTATATTACACAGAAAATAACACTATTCTTTTCCATTAAAAGAAATTTAAACTTCCTTATGATAAATCTGCATGTAGTGAAGAAAACCTCAACTAATTTCATTGAATTTTATGTGCATTTTATATATATCCTTTTATATTTCATATATTTTTCTACATTAAATTATTAAAGTTAATGTGGGGATATGATTTTTGTTATTAAAATGTTGATTTGCTGTAGCTATTGAACCCATAAAATCATTTTATATACAGTCGAACTTCGATAAGTCGAATAATCTGCTAACACGAACTTTTAATCAAGTCCCGAATCATTTCAATACTTTTCTTTAAAAAAAAAAACTGTCTCGATAACTCGAAGTGAACATCTTCTAAGTCGAAGTTTTTGTGATAGATTTTCCTGGTAAAAAACCCAATTCTGTTCAAAATTTCAAATGCCAGTCCATTCGTGACCTACAATAACCTTCATTCTCGAAGGTCACGAGCAAACACAGGACGTTAGTCACATCTTACAACTATACCTGGAGACCACCAAAGCACCCTATTTAACTGTGTTAAAAAATTAGGTGACTTTGTGAATGCCAACAACCTTAAAAATAATTGCTTTTTTCAAATGAGATTTACATGGTATGTATACTAATTAATATGTAATGACGCCAAATTTCTTGAGTTTTAAACCTTTTGAATCACTTCTTCTCTTGTTATTTATAACATAGGCTATTAAAAAATTGAAATGCATACAACTATAGTATTATGGCTCATATCAAACCATTTAAACCATGTCGACCCAGTGCCAGTTGAGAGGAATGGTGGTAACTTCGATAACTTGAACTTCGGGTAAGTCGAATATTTTTGTGGGTCCCCTGGGACTTCGAGTTATCGAAGTTTGACTGTAATAACTCTGTAATACCCACATGTTTATTCCCATGATTATAATAAGAGTTTTATAAAAGGGTGTATTTTACTTTTTAACCCTTTTGATAGCACTAGGTCATATATGTCCCATGGACATTTTCAAATTACCCTATTAAACAGGGGTTGATACACTACAGCTCCCCAGACTTTTGTCTCTATACACTGTATCAATATCCCTTACAGCAGGAATTTCAGACTAAAGTATTTTCAGAATTATTGGAACTAATCTTATTTCATGAAGTTCGAAATTTTAATACTTAACATGATATTCTGACATTGGTTGTTCTTGCACTGAGTCACAGAAATAAAAATATCTTTAACAGTTTTTGTGTTTAAAGGAATGAGAAATTTTACTGAACGTAAATCTTAAATATAAAAAATATCAATGACAATCTAACAGGAATAGGAAGGAGTTACGTATAAGTATAAATAGCTCTCCTATAACTTCATTATCTTGTTTCATTGTTAACAGGTAGCTCCTCTCTTTCAAAAGTTTGGTGACCCCTGCTCAATAAAATAATGGTTTCAACCTTTCCTAGATTATGGAATACTTTCATAAGCATTTACTAAAGTTAATATAAAATACATACACTTGCCATTAGTCAATTTACCAAAATCAAGCAGTTATAATTCAAAATCTTTACTTACACTTCAGTGTTTATTAACACCATTTTTAAATTATAAAGAAATACATAAATTTAATAGAAAACTTTTGTTGTATTTTTATATATCCATTATGTTTGGACTATACAAAACAAAACCCTCCTCATTTCTTCCTCTAAATTTTTCAGTTTTCCCTCTGATTTTAGTTTTACATTATTTTTTAAGTGGAAAATCCTAGCTCACATATATATAAAGTTGAATAAACAGTAAAATACCTGATATATCTATAAATACTATGTGCAGCTGTGTAAATCACACATACAATTTCGCATAGCACACACAATTCTATTTAATCTATCTTTTTATATTTCAAACAAATTTGAATAATAAAAAAATTTTAATGGTAATAAAATTTTTTTGCCATAGTTACTAGGGAGTCGGTATCCTACTGAAAAATACTAACAGGATCTGTATGTCTTACTGATTCATTCCTCCTTTTCAATGAGATATATTTTATATTTTTTCAGTATATTAATAATATTTCAATTCTGTTAGTTGGTTTATTAAAGTTTTTGTTTCAGAAAATAAAATTGTTTGGAAAATAGTTAAAACTGGAAACTGTAGATTTGAATATGAGTAAGGACAATTTATGAACATAGTTTGATTTTGTAAATTCTTTTAAATATTATGAACTAGCTTCTTCGCACCCAGCCTTCAGTCTGGGTTTTAAAATATTTCGATGAAAGATTTAGAACCACTATTAAAGATAATAAGATGTATTGATAGAAATGCTGAATAAATCTTGTACATTTCAGATTGTTGACGATTATAACAGTTTATTAATAGCCGAATGTCCAGTAAGTGCACTGTGCTGCCCATGAGCAAATGCTTTCCAAAATTAAGGAAATTTATGACAAACCTCATAGTTTTGTATGAAACAGAAATGCACATTCATACCGACAGCCATATGAATATGATGAAGATAACTATATAAAATGATAGATTTTTATTTACCCATGAGAGTCACTGAAATTTGTACTTGTTGTTGAAATATTGTTGATAAACATTTCATTGTAACGTAAAAATTAACTAAGATATAAATTTAAAATAAGTTCCCATATAAAAATGCTATAATTTGCGTCACATAGAAATGAAAGTGAATCACTTTATATCTCAATTTCCAGGTCAAATCGAATATATACTATGCAGACGATGTTTAAATAATATAAAATAAGAAATGAATAAATCAGATATTTAAAGTAATGACATCATAATGATAGAAAAATATCATTTTCACCTACTTATTATGTGATAAATTGAAAATTTTAATCTCCTGCTTTTAACCGAGGAAAACTGCGCTTAAAACAATTACATGGGATTAACGGAATGACGTCACATTGCTAGAAACATTGCTTTTTTCACTTAGCTATGATGCGATAAATTAAAAAATTAATCATTTGAATTTAACCGGGGAAAATAATGCTTGGAATAATGACATAAAATGCTCGAAAAAGGGGGAAGGAATGGATTTCGAAGGTTAAAAATTTACAAAAACCTTCCCAGGGATGTACCTAATAATTTCCCAAATTTTCACGGCGATTGGATGAATGGTTTTTGAGTCTATCAAGTACATACAGACAGACACAAATTCATTTTTATATATATAGATGTAGCCAATCAATTAAATAAAAAGAAAAGTTAATTTCAAAAACACATGTACAATTATATCTAAAAGTTAAAGGCTTGTGAACTAAATTAAAATTCATTTTAAGTTAAAAAAAAAAACAGTCTGTTTTACATATTTACATGTTGGAAAAAGGAGGAATACAATAAAATACCTCAGGCCCATAATAAGGAACTCCTTTAACAATTTCTGGAGATGCATATAATGGACTTCCACAATAGGTATTTAAAAGGTGTTTCTCATCAAAAACATTAGACAGTCCAAAGTCTGCAATCTGGAAAGAGTCCACAATTATTTTAGTGGAAAAAATACATATTTAACAGGAGAGATAAATTACTTAATATTAAAAATACATCCCATTTTGGATTTAAGCAAAAATATATATATATATATATATATATATATATATATATTGGTTATTGTGCATGTTTTCTAGGAAACTATAACACAGCATGGCAAAAAATCAAACATTACCCACACAACCACATAGAGCTTATAGCCGTCTAATAGAGATCGAAATTCATCTATGACATCCAGGACGTGCTATAGAACTCTATAAGATTAAAAAAATAGATGTCTAATGGTCGTGTGTGATTTCGACGTCTGTTAGATATCTAAGACGTGTTATGTACATCTATAAGTCCTCCAGGTTTCGACTTTTAATAGACGTAGCCTGTATCAGTTCATATTTTGATATAGACGTCTTATAGAGCTCTTTTAGATCACCTCCTCCCAAAGCGCCATCTATAGTCTGGTGAACAAACTACTACGGTGTATATTATTATTGAGTGTGGAGCGTCATCTTCATTTGTTTATAAATTCCTGTAAGTACTAAATAATAATTCACATTGTAAATTACACACAAATTATATTGTATTTCCTTATACTGCCTCTATCTAGAGTTGTCTTTAATATATTATGTCTGTTAGAATATTTTCTTATAGTTTCTTTTTTATAGATTTAGAAAAATTTAAAATGCTTCTAGAAGTATACTATGAATTTTTTCTAATAGACATATTTCATAGTTTTTAAAAGTCATCAGATGTGTCAGAATATTTAGCAGATTTTATTGTTGAAATTAATAAATTTATTCAAAGTAGTATGAAATTGAATGTTTTATAATTGAATAGACTTTCAAGTCAATAAAAATTGACTTGAAAGCTTTTGATTGTGATGTTTACAACAGCTAGTTGATAAAGTATTTGAATCCACAAAATTTTTCAGACACGAATGAAACAGTTTTTGTTAATAGTTTTAAATTAAAGAAAGAACACACTAAATGGCCTGGTGAACTTAACACACAAGAAGATTACTAAATTTTAATTTTAAGAAACAAATATTACACTTCTAAATTAAATAATGTGCAAATTTTATGATTGTTCTAGAATAGATATAAAAAGTTTTGTAGTAAATCAAGGTGCCAAATATGCTATAAGCAAAGTGTTTTAAAAGTCTTTCAAATTTTATATATAATAAATAAAGCTTTAAATTGATGCTTGTGTTTCTTCGATTATGTTTGATATTTTTCAGTTAAAGTGAAAAGATCAGTTTTTTCATTAACCTTGACCCAGCTAGCTGAAATCCTTTTTTGTTTTATTTATCCAGAGGAATTCTATTTACTTTTAAAGAAAGGACTAGTCGACAAGAGAAGAAATTCAAATGATAGAAGAAATTTTAAACTAAATATCAACACTAAAGAACTGTAGGTTAGTATATTTGTGTACTCTGATAAGTATTAGAATGTTGTGAATTATAGTCTGGTAAATGTATTGTTAGTAGCAAGTGTTTGTTGTATAATTTACATTTTAATTTACTTTTAATTATAATGTTTCCATTTGTATCAATGAATTATTTCATAATTTGTTTGCTTTGATTTTTCTCATATTTTCAGCACTATTTAGGCTGTATGTTGTCTGAATTCATATTTATATTCTACATATAAATTGTTTTTATTATTAAGTACTTTCCAGACCAGTGGCATAAGCCTCAGTGACTTGGTATGACAATTATGTTATCAAAAATGTCAAATGCAAAAATTGAGCAAAATTTAGCTGGTTGAGGGCAAAAGAAAATGATGTTCTACTTTTATTAAAATCTAAAATTGTATCAATTAAACTATAGTTTTTATTTACTTAGCACTTGTATTTCTGTATAATAATTATTCTTGTAGTTGTATATCTAGGAATAGTCATACCACTGTTATGTGTATATATCAAGAGAAATGATTTGAAGGTACAAATGTACTTTACCAACCAAAAGTTTGGTACTTTTTTAAAGATTTATATATAATTGTGTGTTTATATGTATGTGTGTGTGTGTGTTTATAGGCACATGGTTTTGGTTATTTGTCTCTCTCTCTCTCTCTCTCTCTCTCTCTCTCTCTCTCTCTATATATATATATATATATATATATATATATATATATATATATATAGATAGATAGATAGATAGATAGATAGATAGATATAGGCACATGGTCATTGTGTGTGTGCATATATGGGTATTGTGGGATATGTGTGGATATTTTGGGTATTATGTGAGTGCAATATTTTATTTATATTAAATATGTGCATGTAAAAGCATATATTTAATATAAATATGAACCATTCTTATAAAATATAAAAAAATATTAAGGTAAACCTAGCAATATTTTCTAAAAAAAGAAAATTATTTATTATATTTTAGGTGCAGGTGGGTGAAATGTGTTATGGAAGCATCTGACGAACCAAGAAATTGAAGGCATTGTTAAAGGCTGGTGTAAAAATTGTTAAAATATTTTGTATTCAATAAAGAATTTTAGTAAAATATTTATACTTTTTTGCAATAGTAAAAATATGTTTTTTTTTTTTTTTTTTTTGTTAAAAACAGAAAGATATGATCTGTATTCAAACAGTATGCAGTTGCAGTTTTGGGTTTTTTGGCATGACAGAACATCAAAAACTGGTTTGAACTGTCAAAAACTTATGACAAATAATATCATATTTTAGATATCACATTACCTTTAAAGAGAGAAATTTATTTTCAAGCAAATATAAATGGTATTTTAATATTCAAATTAATTTTCAGTTTTAAAATGTATATTCATTAATTAGAACAATTAAGTTAAAAAAACTCATCTGGAAAATCTAATATTTTTTATGCTTCAGTTACTATAATTATATAACTTAAATTTATTGTAAATAATTTTTTCATAAAATTAGTACAGGAACTATGTTAAAGATCACTATTCAAATTTAAATCAACTAAGGGAATTTCCATTATAGACCTTTTTTATTGTTGATAAAGCATTAATTTTTAAATATTTACTTTTGTGCTTTGAGATTCTTGTTGAAAAACAGATGGTTTATGATGATTTGTTATGATGATGCAGATAAAATTGATAGACTAAAATAATGTTTACCAGTGTACTTGGTATTGAAAAAAGGAAATTTACAATCAAGGAAACAGCAAATTAGGTCAGTATTGGGTAGATGTCAAAGTTGAATGCATTACAGAAGCTGAATTTTTTTCCCAAATGCTTCTAATTGTACCCCACAAGGTACCACAAATTTGTAACGAGGTTTTATAATAATAAAGAATGCATAAAGAAATCAGAAGGAAGTGTAGCTACTTTAAAATAAGTTTATGATGTTGTATAATATATTTTTGAGTTTTTCTAGTAGAATATTTAAAAATTATTCTAAATATTTAAGTGCTATATGACTCTTTGTATTTTACTGATCTTTAAAAGCAGAAGAAACAAGAAAAATCACAAATAATTGAAGTAAAAGATAGGAAAGGGCTATCAAATGAGATAAAAATGTTACAAGCATAAAATTCAAATAAAAACAAATAGTTAGCTAAAATAGAATAATTTGAGAAGTTAAAATGTTTATTATTTGGTTTAATATTTTAATTCTTACTTATGTCTATCTGCAAAAGGGAAGTAAAAAAAATCTTAGTTTAATAATAAATTAGTACATATATTTTGTTGGACTTTATTAATTGAAAAATTTATTAACTTTTTAATAAATAAAAGCATATATTAAGATAATTTAGGTAAAGTAAAGAAAAGCATGAGTTTTTACTCTCAAAATCTCTAAAAATTTTTTAAATATTTTTTAGATGAGCTTTATAAGTTTATTTAATTCAGTATTCAAATTTCTTTCTGAAAGTTAATTAAATTTATTTTTAAACTAAGTAGATATGCATTATATTATGTGTTATCCCAATTATCTGCTATCCCAATATTTGATGTGCTTTTAAAAGCTTCCAATTCATTTATGCTAAAATGGCCATCGTTAAACTGTTGAATTAGATAAAAATTATGTATTCTTTATACATTTATAATACATATGTATATTTGCTTTTAATAATAAGCTTGATTTATTTTTAACAATTTGCATTGGACTAGGACACTTAGGAGAAAATAACTGCTAGAGTGATTTAAAAAGTAAATTTATGGAAGTATAATAAAATGTATAAAAATAAAGGTATATATATTATTTTAGTAATAATCGGGATGCAAACTCAAATTTTCGGGGGGGGGGGGCGAAACAGTTAAAACTTTCTAGGTTTCCATTACAGTTCTTTTCATGATACAAAACAAACACACATATATATGTAAATATACATGTGTTTATGGTTTGTATCACAAAGAAAACTGCAATTGAAGCTTGGAGAAATATTTAGTTTTTTGCCTCGAAAAAATCGAAGAATATTATGAGTTAGCACCCTGATTATTACCTTAATATAAATACCGTAATTTTTTATACATTTTGTTATACTTCTGTAAATTTACTTTTATTTTTAAAATCACCGTAGCAGTTATTTTTGCGTAAGTGTTCTAATAGACTGCAAATTATTCAAATTAAATTAAACTAATTTATTAAGAAAAAATAAACAACGTTTTGCAGGGGAATAGCACGTCCTTTTAAGATCTAAAAATATCTAAATCGCGTACCCTCCAAGTCGAAATTGTCGCTCTTATAGACGTGCTATAGAGCGGCGCGTGGATTTCATCGACGTCTTATAGATCTCAAGGAGAGCACACCTCGGAACTCCTATAGAGCTCCATAAGACGCGATCTCGATATTTTTTGACGTATTATAGACGTCTGATAGAGATCGGTGTGTTGTTTGGGTAGACATCTTTGCTTTAAAAATATACTGTATAATTAATAAAATAATACATACTTTAGCATTTCCTTTTTCATCTAACAATATATTTTCTAATTTTAAATCACGGTGGCATATTTTATTCTAAAAAAGAGAAAAGGGTTATAAAAATATTTTTAAAAATAGAGTACAAGAAAATGAATAAAATATTACAAAAACAGTTACAAAATATAAGTAAAAGATAAACTTGAAAATAAAATAAACATAACTTAAAGCAGAAAAATCCAACATTTTTAAAATTATATACATTGTCTACTTATAAGTATTTGGACACCTGGGATAGAAAAGAAAAAACTAACTTTATTCAAAATCAATAGTTGTTAAAGTCACTACGAGAGGCAATTACAGCATGAACACTCCGGGGCATACTTTCCACAAGTCTTTGTATTACAGCTAGTGGTATTGTCTTCTACTCGGCTTGGATGGCCGAATGGTTAGGGCACTAGCCTTCGGATCAGAAGTTCGTGGGTTCGAATCCCACTATGGCATGGATGTTCGTAGCCGTTCGGAATCGGCTTTAAACAGTAGGTCCCGGTCTCATTAGCCCTCGTGTTGCAAAAAGTAGACCGTAGTGCTCCCAAACCAAAAAAATCTACTCGGCTTGGAGTAGACATACAAGTTCCTTCACCGATTTTGGAAGGGTAGTGCACCAATTAATTCTGAGATCCAACTGGATGGTATTCATTGAAACAATACTCCCGGATGCCTGTTAAAACTCCTCACAGATGAGGGCCATCGGTTGGGTGCGGTTCTTCCGAATTTCTCTAGACAGCACTCATCAGTCTCTATCTCCCAGTTTCGTTGGTCTGCTGACTCGGGGCACATTCTGACAATCACCGCTCACCTTCCACTTCTTAATCACATACGCCACTGTTGATTTTGGGTACTTCAGATCGCTAGATATGTCCCTTAAGGGTCGGCCACATTTGTGATACCAGATAATTATACCTTTCTCGAAATCAGAGCTCCAAACTGCACGGCATCTTGCATGCAACTAATGCTGATGCTGTTTTCTACGTGATGTATACCAGCGGAGGCCTTGATGTACCTCAGGACCACAGATATCGTCATTTGCATACGTATCCAAATACTTATTGGTAGACAGTATAGGAATATCACATCACTTCAGATTACAGTTAATATGTTTCCTTTATTTTATATATATATATATATATATATATATATACAAAATAACTTCTGCTTTTCAAAAAAAGTAGACATGAATGATAACTAACAGATTAAAAAATAAGTATGAATTAATACATTCACTGTCACTGGTGTGGCAAAAAGGAGCAACTTTGTATGCCAACAATGCTTTGGGATGTCTGTTGACCATCATAAGTTATATGATTCTGAATAACCTGGCTTCTGGGTTCAGTGTCAGCAAATTATCAAAGAACTTAAGTATATAATTTGCAGAAAAGGGCTAAGGTGAATGGAATAGACACCTGCATCAATGCTTATGAAGTTCCTTCAGTGCAAGTAAAAAAAATAAGAGAAATTGCAAGGTAAGTCATCACTCTTTGAAGTTTCAACAGTGAATTTCTTAACTGTTTCCACAGAAGATGCTTTTGAGCTTTAAGAGGGTTTGTGCATTCCTTAAAAATTGGCAGTTAAAGCCCTTAATTTTCATGTTAAGTACTAAATTTTTTAACACCAGCTTACTTTTAAATAAACTGCTAAAAGTGAAATCTAAGTTAGTAGCACCTCCAAGAGATTATAATGTATGATCCATCCCAATATAAAGTTTCAATAAGACATTTTGATTTTGACCTTATAAAATTCTACAGCAAAATTCTACAGGGATGATGCTGGGGGGCAGTAAACTTGTTTGGGGTAGTAGAGCAGTGATGTGAGCAGGTTTTGGTTTCAAACTTAATTTTAAAAATACTAAATTTATTACATTAATTATCTAATTTACAGGATTTCTACCAGTAATAAAAACAAACTTATGCAGTGGTTCAAGAACCAGTTATTTCCTTTTCCTGTGTTCTGCAGGAAATCGAGCCGACGTTCACAAAAATATGTTTAATCAACAGCATTCATTTGATTTGGTTTGGAGAGCTACAGTCTACTCTCTTAAAACATGAGGGTTATTGAGACTAGGTTCTACTACTTAAAGTCAATTCCAAATGACTACAAACATTTATGCCTCAGTGGGATTCGAACCCATGAACTCCAGAATCAAAAGGTCAGCACCTTAACCATTCAGCCATAACAATCATTTGAACATTGCTTCAGCATGTCTAAGTAATGAAGATTTGATTTGTAACTCTACTGATGAAAATTACTTAAACATTTTACCTCTTATTATTGAGTGCTTCGACCCTATACTTAAAATTATGGGACTTTTACAAAGGGAGGAGTTGAAAACATTTTGGCTCCATAGGGGCCATTGAACACATTTCTGCTCCATAGGGGGCGGTAGATTAAAAAAGGGTGAGAATCACTGGTCTAAAGTAATGAAAGATGTAATTTATAATTAAGAACAACACTATTAAGTTCAAATAATAAATTTAAAACATATATTTCTTACATTTTTAAACTAGTGTAAATTTAGAAAGCTGAATGAAAAATATTTTATAATAGATTTTGCATAAATAGATATTAATGGGATATCATTAATGGGTAAGAAAAGCATTTATTAAAGAATATTTTAAAAATCTAATAAAAAATTAATACATTACCATGAAAAATATAACTGAAATAAATTAAAAACAAACTGCTAGTACATAAATCAGTAAAATGCAAAAATAATGAAATAATAAACAGAACAGCCACAAAGATTTTAAGCTCTTTTAAAGAGATTAAAATCTTTGTTTTAATTAATGTGTGTTAAAAACACACATTAATTACTGTTATATATCAAATTATGGAGCAAGCTATAACTTATGCATGCTAAATAAAATGTTATAATAAACATGTTTAGATATGGCTAGTCAAACTAAATGTTCAATAGATAAAAAATAAAATGAACATAATAAGTAGAAAAGAGAAAAATAAATACTTTATGACAGTAATATACAGCAGCTGCAATTTGTCTAAATATCCTTCTGGCTTCTAGGTCTGAGAGTACTTTTTTTTCACTGAGATAATCATATAGCTCCCCACCACTAGCAAACTGCATGACAAGTACAATCTTATCCTTATTTTCAAATACTGAAATTAAAAAAAAGAATATTTAGTTTGCAGTTATTCAACATAATTCTATTTTATGTTAATGTGTGTGCAAACTCAGCTTTTAATTGAGTCATTGCCATCTTTATACAGTATAGATGCAAGGAGTAATAGTAGTAAGGAATAAAATTTCAGGAAATTACGAAAAAAATTAGCAGTTTACTTAACCCATGATTTTAACAAGTTTATGATATTTAATTACCACTTTATTATTGTAATAATTATAAAAAAGAATATACAGTGCACCAAAAAAAAAAAAAAAAGTTGGAGCAACAAGAACTCATTTTGTAGTGCAATATTTTAAAAGCGAGTTGTACTTTTAAAATGAAACATTTTTTTTTTTTAAATGGTAATTTCTTCCATGATTGAGATGACTGGTTTAAATTTCAATAAAACACAGCATTTAATTTTAAAGTAATTTAAAGATGAAATTTTGGGATTTCCACATATTTGTTTTATTTGCACTATACACTGCTTTATGCAAATTTTTAAGACACTGTTGCATTTTTGGCACAAATCCAAGTCAGAGCTTTGAGACTGAACTGTTTAAATTTATTTTTCTTGGTTTAAATTTTGGGAAATGGAGACAAATCAAACTTCTATAAATATAAAAAACTTAATTGTGAAACTATGGAAAGAAAAGAAAAGTAAAGCATATGAGATATTGCAGAAATTGGGAAAAAGCCTCATTCAAAGGTGCATTACATAATTAATAACTATAAAAGGTATGGATTTTTACACAGACCAAATGGAAATGGTCAGCCCAAAAAGATTTCTTAGCCTCAGTAGAGAGGCAGATACTGAGATTGTTAAAGAGAATCCAACAATTTCTGCAGTAAAAATAGCAAGACAGTTAAAGGAGACATCTGTTGCCAATGTGCATCCACAGATGGTAAGCAATTTCTTACAATCTGCAGAATATACAGCCCATGCACCACAAAATTTATCTGCCAGAAATGCGACAAAACGTCTTGAATATGCTAAAAACTATATTGCAGAATCCCAAGATTTTTCGAAGTCTTCTTAAGTAATTTTTAGCGATGGAGAAAGGAAGGTACAGCACTTAAATCAGCAAATATAAAAGTAACTGTTAAACATGGCGGTGGTAACGTTATGGTATAGGGTGCAATGGCAGCTAGCAGTGTTGGAAATTTAATGTTTATTGACGGTACCATGGACAAAATGGTATATTTAAATATTTTAAAACAAAATTTACCAGGCACAGATGTAAAATTGAATTTAAATAGAAACTTCTCTTTTCTCCAAAACAATAATCCCAAGCATAACGCTCAGATTGTAAAGAAATGGTTATTATATAATATACAGAAAAAAGTACTGCCCCACCCTCCACAAACTCTATAAAACATTTATGCCCATAAATGTTTACGGGGAAAAAAAACTTGGGAGAGAAGAAAATAAAAATAAACTAAAAAATGCTCTTAAGAATATATGGGACAGTGTACCAACAGACTTCCCTGAAAAGTTGGTCCTTTTGATGAACAAAGGATTAGAATCTGTTATAGCAGACAAAGGATATCACACAAAGTATTAAATGCTTCTGTTTAAAATTTAAGTTATTTTTTGTTACTTTGGATAAATGTCCAAGTGTTTTTTTGGTTATCAAAAGTGATATCATTACAATGTTCTTTAAATTTATCATTTATATTTATGTGCTACTGAAATTAAAACAAGTTGTTTGACTTATTTTTAAAATTGTAATTTCTCGGAATTTTATTTTAGTTCAAAAGCATAATGTAATGCAAAATTATTAAACAATAAAATCCTGTAACCTCACTGTCCAACTTTTCTTTTGGTTCACTGTTTAAATACATCAAAAGAGGAAACTAAAACTAATAAGCAAAAATTTAATGCTAAATCTTGTACTGAGTAATTATTTAATCAACAAAAAAGAGCTATATGTCTTTGGATAGTGTGTTATAATGAATTTCAATATAACTAGCCTACTTACTCTAGAACACATAATCTAAGAAAGAAGTAGTGTCTCTTGATAAACAATGAGAATCAAATTTTTATTTATTTATTTACTAGAATATAGCCCGTCATATGACGGGATCAGTAAAATTTCTAATTTTCCAGAATTGTAAAGAACCCTATGAGGCAGGTAAAAAAAATGGCTTGTTTTTTGGTTGAGAATTATCTTCCTACAAAAATAATCAATTAAAATTATCTCGTATGTACCTAATCTATTATTTAAGCCAAATATAAAAGAAAATTATTTAGGTAATATCTAAGTTTAAGGATAAAATGTATGAAAATAATTCAGACGATATTTAAATAATTTAAAATAAGAAATGATTAAATGAGATAGTTAAAGGGATGATGTCATAATGCTAGAAAAATTGTTATTTTTACCTATTTATTATGTGATAAATGGATAAATTTAATCGCCTGCTCCTAAAATAGGGCTGGATATAATGGCATTAAAAGCTCGAAACGGGGGACGAGGTGGATTTTGAACATTTTAAACATGACAGTATTTTTCGCTGTGATACGACGCTTATTCATACCAATTTATTTTAGAACCGGATCTATAGTTTAGGAGAAGATAAACTTGACTCGCTTTGAATTGTGCTAACCGTAACTCATCAAAAATCCAATATGGATACTATATCCATACCAGGTCCAGCCGCTTCAAAAATTCGACGACAGACAGACAGATAACTTAGGCTATTATTACATTACGAGAAGAAAGTTTAAGTCATAAAAAGTTGAAAAAATAGTAAACATTTATTTTAAAAATAATAAAACAACTTTAAGAATAAGAATTTAAAAGAAAAAGCAGAAAATATTAAATTAATTAGACATTTAGAAAAGTTTGGCTGTGTCGGGGACAGAACCGTCAACCTTTAAAGTATGATGATGAAATGGGCAGACCCTCTACTGAATGTGATAGGCCTACACATGGTGAAGGAACTAATTAGAGAATATGAATGTTGAGTAAACACAGTCCAGTTTAAATATTACGCTCCGCCCTTACTGCTCCCTCTTATTCTATATTAAATTCATATCAAGAATGAATTTCGTATAGAATAAGTGGGAGATTAAGACTTGAAATAATAGCGTTAAATGCTCGAAAAGGGGGGATGGGGTGGATTTCAAACTTGCTTTGAATTTTGCTAACCCTAACTCATAAAAAAAATCCAATATGGATGCTGTATCCATTCCAGGTACAACCGCTTCATAAATTCATGGACAGACAACTTAGGCTATTATTATAAAGGGAATTTATTTATTGGTTTAGAGCAGTGATTGGCAAATGATTTTTGGAATGTGTTAAACAAAAGAAAAAATTTAGCAGGTTAATACAACTTATTCTATAATTTTAAGAAGTATAAAATATATTCCTATTTTAATTAATTTTTAAGAGTTTGACACTCTGAAACAACTTTACGTTTTTTAGTGGACATTTTGGGGTTGGAAATATTTCGTATTCACAATAACCCAAAAAAGTACCAACAACACTTTATTTTTTAATAACTGTAGCACTATGCAGCTACCTATCTGTTATCTTTCCATACCAAATAAGTAATATTAGAATTTATGCCAAAAGAGAAAAAGGCATTGGGTGGAACTTAAAATAAACATTTTCTCAAATGTAAGTTCCAATTCACTTAAATTTTTCTAGTTAACGAAAAGTCTCCACATATCTCTACATTTTCTTATTTGAAATGAAACCATTACTATGTATGTAAATAAACCAAAGTGGAAAGTGATTAGAATTATACTCAAATTGTAGATAATCATATTCCTTACTATAATATATTATATTACATAAATAAATTCTTTAAATTTGTGTCGACCAGATAAAGCCTTTAGGAACCTAGTGACATACTGTGGACTGTAGTTTCCCCATCCCTGGTTTACTACTAATAATAGAGATATCTTACAAAGTTTCTTCAAGGTTTAGTTCATAACAGTGTATTTGTTGTAAAAAATAAATGTATAATGATGTTGAAAGAGGCTTAAAGGGTAGTTGTCAGTGCAAGTTGTAAAATAGACAACATATTTTACTACTTTACAACTATTTGCAAAGTTTAGTCCAATATTGGCTAAAAGATTCAAATTTATATACAGAGCAAACAAACAAAAAATTTTATGTATATGTGTTAACATATTTTGTTTATAACATAGTAGTGCCTAAAATAATGTATTTAAAAGAAGTAGTAGAACTCACCTTCATAAATATGAATAATATGAGGGTGTTGAATAGATGACATAATTTGAATTTCTCTTCTAATCCTAATGAGATCTTGTTCATTTTCTATTTTTACCTTTTTAATAGTTTTAACAGCTACCTGTAAAACATAAAAACTTTCATTAAAAATCAGTCCCTAAAATATCAAATATCATATCAGTAATATGTACCAGAAAATATTAACTCTTTGTAAAAGGAACAATTTTTCTGTTCATTTGTAAGAGATCAAACCTTTTTATTTTTCCTTCCTTTTAAAGAATAAAGACTTTATATAAAGATATTGAAAATATGCACTAATTTTTAAAAAAGACTATACATTTCATAAAAAAAAGATGAAAAAAGTACAAGTCTTTAGGCATAAATATTATATATATTACCAGAAATAAAGAATGAATTTTCCCTATGATTGAAAGTGAATTCTACCAAATTACCATTGTCTTGCATTACTGGCATAGATCACCATTGTTAAAATATAATAAAAATCCATGCCCCTGTAGAGATTCAGGAATAAAAAGCTTTTAGCTCTTTCCAAAGAAAAGTAAACAAACAGTAAGCAATTTTCAAAAGCTAAAAGGGATATCTTTAGAGATGGCAGCTGACAAGACTACTTTCACAACACTGACTTAGCTAAGAACAGATGTTTCAGTTATATTTATATTTTTTGCATGCTGAATACAAATATCACCATTTCATTTCACAAGGCACTCTTGCAATGTAGCACCCAACAACCAATCTTTATAAACGTACCGTAATTTTCAGGAGAAACGCCGCGGCGTTTACATGTTTAAAAATTAAAACTTGTGGTGCAGGGTTTCTGCCTCGCTTATATGCGATTTAAAAAGAGAGAGTGAAAACTACCTTATGCATCCAAAATGAAGTTTCGGAACAATTGCATTTTTCTCCCATTAAAACAGCATCACATCAATTTGAACTGCAGACATTCTGTCGGCTACAAATCTTTCGGTATAAGTATTTGACATTAGTTGAATTTTGTTTGAAGTTCTATAGTCTACTTTTTTGCTAAGTGAGGACAAAAGGCCATGGCCTTAAAGTTGATTCTCAGCTACGAGCATCACTCCTAGAAGCAGAATTCGAAACCACGGGTTTTCATACCTAAACGGTAGGCCCTACAGAGTTGGCCATCGTTCCGATAAGTATTTGTTGGACAGTTTTTAAGAGAGAATCTGACATTTTTTTTTTTTTTTAATGGCATAGAAGCCGTATATTTTATACAATACGGCTTGGATGCTGAAATCAAAGTTGCTTGCGATATGCGGTTATCTGAGAAAAGTGAGAACCCTTTTATATCAACTTCAATATAAAACACTTGTCATGTGTACACTGTAACTTGATTAAGAAGTTTTTAAGGAAGTGACGAAACCAGAATTTTTTTTCGCCGAGGATCCGAAAGTCTTAAACCAAAATACAGCGAAACTTTCAAACTCATAAGTAAATAGAAAAATAAAACAAAATATTACACACATACACATACAAAGTACATACATAAGTACCATACATTCATCCACAGTTTTGCATGCATACATACTCGTATATACCATAAAACGGGTCAGCAACGCTAAAAATAATTTTATTATATCTCGAAAAATATATTTGCAACTACTTTAATGGCTTTTATTTTATCCGAAGATTTTACCAGGTTTAAAAATACCGGGCAAATACTGATTAGTTTGACACGAGGGCTAATGAGACCGGGACCTACAGCTTAAAGCCGATTCCTAACGGCTAAGAACATCCATGCCAAAGTGGGATTCGAACCCACGAACTCCGGTACCGAAGGTCAGCACCCTAACCAATCGGCCATCGTTACGCTCTGGCAAATACTGAAGCGTATTTCATTTATGCTCTAGAATTAACTAGACACATTCAAATTAAAGTAATTTTATGAATAACTAGGAAAATTTATAAAAATATACGTTGAAAAAAGAATTATGACGTATCATTTTAATTCTTCTGCAAAATTACATACCTTGTATGGCAACAAAATTCGAAATCAATATGGTATAATCAACAATTTATAAACTGCCGTTTTACAATAGTAAATTAATTCTTGTGGCTTTTAACGCCTGCTTGTCAAACTGTCATCTATGTGCACCGAAAGTACTGTTAAACTTGTCAGCCTCTTGTGATTGGTTCGATTACAAAGAAATGTTTTTACCATTTTTTTTTTTATGGTAGAAGACGACATTTCAACACTCTCAGTATAAACAAGTTATGTACACAAATTTTAATTTTAAAAACCTCGTAATGATGCATTGAAAATTTTTCGGGGAGGGTCCAGTTTTCCCAGACTCCCCTCCTTTAATTTAAATGGAAAAACTTCTTAAACTAGAAATCAAGAAAACTGTATTATATACGTAATATATCAAAATTATAACACCTAAAATAAATATATAAAATTCTCCTTTTTCCACTTCTCAGTTTTTTAATACCCAATTTTCCAACTGTAAAGCGTAAGATATAAAGGAGTGTCCGCCGACTTAAATTCTGTTTACCTGTTTCTCAAAACTAATGCTAGAATAAATGCTAATTTTTTTGTCCACTGGTCACATTTTTCAGCTGTCCCAGGAAAACAGTTTTGCTTCTCTAATAATTAAGTTGCTGTGTGGTTTTCGAACTAACTTAAATTATCAAGGTTCACTCTTGAACCCGAAAAACGTTGAATAAGCACAAGTCTCTCGGGAACAAAATCCTGTGATCTCTCGCTCTGGGGTGAGAAAATCATTGAGAGAACCTTTGAACATTCGACATTAAGCTCTGGCCTTGTAAAGACGGTTTCTGACTAGTGTGCTTCAAATCCCCATGAATGTGAAGTTTCACAATGCTCGACTTCTTTTACTGATGATGACTTTAAATTGTTAGTTGATGCAAAAAGTAACAACCAGGGCTGTAGCCGTAATCTTCACTTACACCCCTTGTATCTAGAGTTGTGAGCAGTGGAAAAAACCCGGTTTAAACCCGAGAAAAACTGGGTGTTTTGGGAAAGGATTTTTGAAAATTTCCAAAACATGGGAATTTTGAAGTATTTTTTTGCTTATTTTTATCCTAATCGCCCAAAACAAGTTTTACATTTCCCATATTTTTATTATTACATAAATATTAGGCAATAATCTGTAGTGTCACAAAACCCATAAATCATTTTTCTTGGATAACATCTCTCTCTCTCTCTCTCTCTCTCTCTCTCTATATATATATATATATATATATATATATATATATATATATATATATATATATATATATATATAATGTGTGTGTATAGGAATTAGACACAAAATGCAACAGTGTCATTTGATTACACCTTTAAATGATATATGCATTACAAAATATAATAAACTGTTATTTTAAATTTAAAGACATTTATTTTTATATTATAAAAGGAGGGGAAAAGTTTAACAAAGCATTTTACATAATAAATAATGATAAAAATAATGTATATAATTATTATGTTAGCAATTAAAATTGTAGCAACCAGTTATGTGTTTGATAACACTAACAGGGTAATTAATTACATAAGTACTACTACAAAATAATTTAAATATTCATTGCTATTATTTCTTGAATATATATATATATATATATATATATATATATATATATATATATATATATATATTGCCAAAAGTAAAAAAAAATCTCTTAGCAATAATATGCTAGTTCTTAAATAGCCACTGTTGAAAAAATAAATGTAAACATTGTTAAAATGATTTCTTCCAAAAGTTCCGGGTTTATTCCCACCTTTTCAAAATTCCGGGTTTTTTTTACATCTCTACTTGTATCTAACGGCTGTAACGCATGAGGACGAAACTGAACTGGGTTATAGTAATAAGTCAACTAATTATGGGTTTCCCATACTTAAGTATCGACCCATTACTATTAAACACACATAATCACGCTTGAAATCTTCTTCAAGTTTTAACAAGCAGCTTAAGATTAATTAACAGTAAAAATCTTCAGGAACAAGAGAAGTAAATTCTGAACGGTAATTAGCAATTTTAGGTTGTAAGTACTTAATATATAAACTAATCTGTATGTTAGTCTAAGAATCTACCTACGATTTATTGAATCGCTATACAATTTAACATTCCGCCCATAGTTTACATTCCTTCAGAGCTAATTATGCATCAATAGAAACATTCAATTATCGCCAAACCTCTTGTTTTGACAAAATATTGAAATTGCGATTCTGCCAAAACGAAAAGAACTGCAAGAAAGATTGAAAAACAAAGCGGTAATGCGTCATTTCTCATTTTTAAAACTTGCTGTCCTCTTGCACTACGTAGAAGGCATTAATAATTATCAACAACGAAAGCATACACTTAACAGCTATGGGAAGAATAGCTGTAATGAGAGAACAGCCTACTCGGACGCCTTCTCAACATCACGAGAAAACACCTCAAGGTCACATAACAAAACGATTGCACCTTCCCTTACTTAAATATATTTTGCTTGCCCTGGCATAATTTTCTACTTTCGAGACTGAAGTGGAAGAGTAATCCACAAAAAGTCACAAATACGATAGCTTTCTTTACTTACTGTGTAATTGAAAAGTAAAATAAAATAAAAACAGTTTGACATCTCTTGACGCAAAATTAACCGCAGATTAGGCATAAATGCTGGAGGCGGGAGACAGGAAATCTGAACAACGGGTGATATCTTTTACCACAGCGATGCTGCTTGCGATTTTTTGCGGATATTACGTCGAAGAAATGTTGCATGCTGATAAAATAATGTACAAATTCAGAATTTAGGTTCAAAGAATGATCTTTTATTTCTACATTCACATCTTCAGAGCAGCATGAAATATTTAGTGGGCAAGATAGAACATTCTGTACTACAGCATAGCTCAACTTAACGTGTTTCTGACGATAATGTATCTAATTACCATTTTCAAAATCTTACCATTACATAAAATGTTTTTAGGGCCAAATGTAAATATCAACTTAATATAGACAGAGAACTTCAATATCTTGTGTTAAACTATCTCCATATTTTGCATTCTAAATGGTTTAACAGAAAGAAGGAAAAAACTAGTTATAAAATTATTAATATTAAACCTTTAACGATATAATATTGAACTTTCCTTCGAAAATCTATATTTTGTAAGACGAGCCCAAGGGAGTCACTAACAAATATTAAACATGTTTTAATTAGCATAAGTTAATTATTAAATACATTGAGCAGTACTAATGCAATCCAATTTATAAGTGAATTATAACAGTATAAATGTGTTATTTTTAACAGCCAATATTTTTGTTTTCTTTTCAGTAATCAATAAATTTTTAAAAATATTTTTTTTTTACATGTTAACACCGGATTACACTAAATTATTATATTTATTGTTATCATGCCCCCCTAGGCAAATCGGTTCCCCCTTCTCTTACACACACATGTCTAGAACAGTCAGTAAACGTGAAACTAATAATTATTATTTATGATAATTACTCAAAAATAAAATTATTACCATACTCAATAAGGAAATAAATAAAATAAAATCGTATCAATTTGCTTTCAGAAATAATCGTACGGAATATAAAGTGGAGAAATTAAAATTTTTAGTTTCTTCCTAAAAAATTAAGAAGAAAAATAATTGTTAAAAAAAATTATTTCAAGCTAATAAAAATTCAATGTATGGAAAAAAAGATATATATGTATGTAATATCAAAATTATTACACTTAAAATATCTTTTAAAAATTTTACTATTCCCATTCTTATTCTTTCGTATCTATTTTTCCAGCCACAAAATATCTTATATTCGATGACTGAAACTTCTTTCTACCAGTCTCCCAAAGCTAAATGCAAATAAATGCAATTTATCTGTCCACTCGCCACATTTTCCACCTGGACCAGGCGAATGATTCACTTTTCCAGTGATCTAAGTTTCTGTCTGATTTTTAATATCACTAAGCTGCTCTCTCCTGGGTATATTCTCCGCGTCTCTCGCTGTGGGGCTAACCTGTAATCGAAATTGTTTTTCGTGTATCTTTCCATACTCTGCTCTTGAGAGAGAAACATGCTTTTTCTCAGATCTCAAACAGAAGTTACGTTCATCTACGGACTCTCTTTTTTCTTCTATGGGGCCACGACTGTTAGTTGCTTAGGCTTCTCATTACCCAATAAGCCTGGTCAATTAAAAATACGTGCTTAATTTTAAGTGTACCGGCGGATTCATTTTGCTGCCTTACACATATATATGTTATTCTTGCAAAAAACAATGATGTTCAGTAAATGTAAAAATACATTTCAGTACATATAGGAATACCGACAGCAATTTATCAAATCGCTCGCATAAATTAGAAAATATTAATGTCGTTTGATATTCACCAGTCAAATAAATGTTCATTATTGTTATTTTCTACAGAAAGGAGGACGAGTCAATTTCGAAGATTTATTTTAAATGGGTCTCATTCTTGTGAGAGGTGATCAAAGAGTAAGCTTACAAAGCCTGTTGTGAAACGTGTACTTTTTTATTTCACGCAGCCCATCGTAGTACTGAAGGTTATTTTTCGGTATCATAATAGGTACTTGTCGCTTAGTGGGATAAGTCTAAACCATATCCATACGTGTTCAGCCATGATATCATGCATTGTTTTACCTTGGAGCGAGGTTGGGCAATAGGGAAGTTCGTCAGTCGATGATATTCCAGCAGTCGTTGGTGACCATTTATCTAGATGCCACAAACTTTTAACGTGTTTACAAGACCTGTCCCTAATCCTGTACCATTTGTTGGTGTATTTCAGTCGCGGTTATATGCTTCGCCCCCAGAAATCGAATAATTGAGCGGATTTCTTCGCAAAATCATTTTTTCAAAAGATTTGTTTTATTGTGTTAACCTTACAACTTAGCGCAGTAGGTGGCAAGTAGCTGAAACTCTGTCCAGTCGCTGAACGCATGTGTTAGAATTACTGATTACTACAAATTTCTTTAATACAGACGATACTTCAGGAATTGTCTATTTTAAAGATTCAGACTTGTAACCTCACTTTTTAATCATCCTTCGTATTTTCCCTCATTGTATTTTGTTTGTTTTTTTATATTCATTTGTTAACAAAATCATGCTGGACACAGATAATTCCGTTGATTAATCATCTGGAGGGGCGAGTATATCTTGAGAACACACTTCTATTTAATTTGAAGCATTGGTAAGATTAGACCAAACTTATCTTCAATTCCATTCTCTTTGTGACCCTTGTTTCTTGTTTCCAATGATATAGCTGATATTTTCCCCTTTTTTCACAGTTTCAGCAGAGTAGGAAATTACAAAGCATAAAATTAATGAAAGTTACTGGTTTCATTACAGGCTGGACCAGTGATACCCCACGTAGACATTATGGCTCCAACCTGTAAGCGTTGAAGATATCTATGGGGACTTTTTTAGATCTGGGCAAATTGTAGGAGGAGTTGATGAGCAATCGCTTTCCCTTCCCCGGGGAATACTAGTAAGAATACCTTGAAGAATACTAAAAGTAATAGAATGCATTTTACAACAAATAGTTCTAAACGTTTTTGGTCAATAGCTGAATGTAGCGATTTAAGTTTTCTGAAGTAAAATAAAATACCAAATATAAAAAAAAAAATATTGTCATTGCACCAAATTTAATAATCTTAATAACATTAATTTTTAATAACATACTTTCTAATCAAACCGAGCATAATGCCAATATTGTTCATACCTTATTTTAAAATTTAAAAAATTATGATCGTTTTTCAATATATAATATGGTATATTTGACCTTAATAGAGGGACATCCCTATTTGAAAAAGTAGAATATGAGCCTAAATGTTAGAAAACTGTGGATTCATTCTGTGGAAAACATTATTCAAGAACATGAGTATGATCCCTTTTCTATAAAAAAAAAGGGTTTGTGTACTACAAAATGTTAGGAACTTCTGTACTAGACGTTTGTTGGTTTGGTTTGGAGTGTTACGGTCTACTTTTTGTAACACGAGGGCTAATGAGACCGGGACCTACAGCTTAAAGCCGATTCCGAACGGCTACGAACATCCATGCCCCTGTGGGATTCGAACCCATGAACTCCGGTACCAAAGGTCAGCATCCTAACCAATCGGCCATCGTTCGGCAGACGTTTGTTGGAAATTTACAATTTTGTTACTGTAAAACATTTTACTTCAAGTAACAATTTAAAAATTAATGCAGGAACGTTTTTAAAATACGGACTAAAACAACAAGTTGGTGCATAAAAGTACTGTAAACTTCTAACACACGTTTTGAATATGGAAAATAAAGATTTCAAAAGCGGAAGTCTTATTTGATATGGTATCGTATTAAATAACGCAAGAAACCCAACTCAAAATTACACAAAAACAATACGCGAGATATGGAGATAAATTCTATGGAACAATATGTGCCCTTGTCCGTCTGGACAGATCTGGGTTTCAGGTTACAACAGAAGACGAAGAAGCGACTTCATATACATTACCGAGAAAGGGATAAACTGTCAAAAAGGTGACGACATCTGATTAATTCTTCATTAAGTTCGCAGTCAAGGTTTATTTTAAAAATATCTTTCATCACAATATTCAACAGATGAAAGCGTAACGAGACAAGTTTACAGCCTTCTGAAAGAAATAGTAGTCAGCCAATGGTTCTTTTAAGAATCGGAAAATCACAGATATTTTAACCCTAGAACGCTATATCTACGTCTCTAAGTTGTTTTTTAATTAATATAATACACTGTTAAAGGCAGGAGTTCTTATTCCTTTTTTTTCAGAGCGGGTGTATTCGAAATTGCAAAAAACACTCGTGGCCACGATTGGAATTCGATTATTATACCTTTCTGACATACTTTATAACATACATTTCAGTATTATTTATTATAAAGCTGAATTAGTGCAATCTTTGACAATACATGTTAATTTCTCACAATTAGAAGTATAAGATTATAATCCTAGTTGTAAATAATCATTAGTAAGATGAGGTCTGGTATTTTACATTTTTAAGATTTGATTTTACGGTATTCAATGGAGGAAAGCAAAGTTTCGCAAAAATAAGTGGCTTAAAATTTAATTAATTTTTTCTTTTAACATTTCAATGCTTTGCCATGACCACATGTGAACGTACAGCCACAAGTTCGAGACACCCTGTCTTACGGAATTGAAGAAATTGAAGTTCGTTCTCCCACAAAGAAACTTCTTACAAAGATGACGTTAATTTCTCTTTAACTACAAATATTACACTGCGCTTCAATATATGATAATCCAAATTAGTAAATTCTTACAGCCTTCTTTTTTCTATTCGACTTTACATATTGTCTAGCGCATCTTTACTTAGCGTTGCAGTATGAGATGTTTTTATATTTTGTTCTTTTTCATAAAGATTGTACAGTAACGTAGATATGTTTATTGTATAGATCACATCTTTCATTTTGGAGCGGGTATTAATTGCAAAAAAATATGATTTATGTTATGTGACTTGTATGTATATTATTATAGAGCGTAAGAATTGACAATCTTTGCAATCCAATAATAATGTTTGTAAATAAGTATTTTTACTTGTAAGTATTTTTAAAGTTAAAAAAAGAACCAAAATTAAATTCATAAACTTTTTAAAAAATCTTTTAAGCTTCATCGCACTGGAGCTCTCTTTTCTGACTTCCCTGGGCCAAGCCCTCTAAGTCAGAAGAACTGTGATTGCATGATAATGAGAAGTAACGGTGATATTACAACACGATAATGAGGACCAAGATACTAAATATTATTGAGATGTTTATAATATAAGCTAAGGTTCAGTGAAGGCGAAAAATACATAATACAATAAGAGATGACAATACTACACGTTGAAGTTAATACTAAACACATTAGGTTACGATAAAGCAGAGTAAAGTCAAGATTTTTTTAAGGTTAAGACACAAATAAAAAATTAAAAAAGCATTCTAGAAGTTAAAATCCATGAGAACCATTACATCCGATGGATCCAGCTAAGTGGTAGGATGAATTTGGTTGGTTCCTGGGAGCCAATAAAATTTGGGCAGCATTAGGCATCCCCCCCCCCTCCCCCAAGAGGGAGAACGATCACAGTTCAAGAACTAACTTTTAAGCTTACTTTAACACTTACAAGATATACGACATGAAACCATATAAATCTTTCCGGTATGTTACATGATTGGGAAATATCACATTTTAATTTTAAAAAAGTAATAGCAATTTACAGAAAGTACAGGTTTAAATAATACCATTGAAGTACAGTTTGTAAAAGAAATTTAATCTTTCCTTTTTCCCTTTAACTTCAATTAAATAATAAGCTATTTAAGGGAACAGGTTACCCCAAATATAACCCAAAAATACCTCTTTTTTTTACTTCTATGCATTAAAAATATACAGACTTTTCTTGTATTTAAGATATATTCCTTAAAATTTTTTATACAGATTTTCTATGAATTATAAAATTAAGTTGTGCTTAGAATAAGAAATAAATTGCTTATTTATATTTTTATATAAATACACGTAGAAAAATCTGCCGAATTTACTTAAAATTTATAAAAATGGTTACCTATTAAGTTTTTTGTATAAACCTTTATAAGTTGTGGTATGTACACACATGTACACACACGTACACCCCCCAAGCGTTATATATATATATATATATATATATATATATATATATATATATATATATATATATATATATATATATATAAATGAGAAAGAGATATTTCATATTAAAAATATTTTCTAAGATGATAGAATACATTATTTCACGTAAAAATATATATATATATAAAAACGACAATTTATTGGTAAAATAGCGCATTTCCCACAAACGAAAAGATTATTTCTTATAAATACTTTAAATTATTTTACACAAATTATCTTTGCATAAAATAATTTGAAACGATCTTTATAAAAACTATTTATGGCATCTCTACATTTTTCTTTTTATCTTAAGGTAGTCAAAAACCCAAAATTCTACTTTTTAAAAAAAAAATTATAATTGTTTTTAAAGGATTTTTTTCATTTAAAAATGCGCTTACATTACTATATATATATAAAAAAATGTTCAAATTTTTAAAATTTGAACTTTAAAAAATAAAAAGTTTTAAATTTTAAATGCAGTTTAACTGATTATGATTTTGATTTTTTAATTAATAAATGATAAGCTCTTTTAAAGTTTCTTCTCATTTTTATTCATTCATTTCATATTTTTTCATTGACTTCGGGATTAGTAAAAATATTTATTTCAATATTTTTTAAAATAATCAAAAGTGAATGGTATATTTTGGAGTGATTTGTTTTGGGCGTAATATTTTGGAAACTATTGCTTTTAATTAAAAATTCCAAAGACATATTAAAGAAAATCTCTATAAAATTTCAGCCATTTATAATTAAAAAAGAAATTAAAATATATAAGTTTAAATAATGTTGAAAAAAGTCATTTTGAGATAGTTGGAATTAAAATTTGCATTACTCATTATTTAAGAAATACCAACCGTTTGTAACATTTGACATTATTTTAAGCTCATATGAAAATTAATTTAACTATATTAATGTAAAATGACAGTAAAGTTAATTAACAATGAATTCAATTTTACTTCTACTTAACATAGCTGCTTAGAACACAACTAATTTATATATGTGAACATTCTTCAAGGGTATTTATCCTCTGAAGATAAGAGTAGCGATATTAATGTAAAATGACTAAAATTAACTGATACTATGATCAAATTTGCTTTTATTTAACATTACTGCTTAGAACACAAAGTAATTTATATGTGTGAACATTTTTTAAGGATATTTATCCCCTGAAGAGAGGGTGATGAACACTAGCAGTATTCAACCACAAAAATAAATAATCTATCTACTCATGTAGTTATTGTAAAAGCATATACTTTGTTTTATTCGATTTAGAAAAGTAACATATTTTAAGGTTAAAAATTAAAAATTTGAATTTTTCGAGATCCTGAACCACTTTAAACATCCAATGTATATTTCAGCAATAATCACATAAATCGAATCAACTGATAAATGATATTTTGATTGAAAATTGGAAATTCAGTATCGCCATTTGATACGGATTCTCGGAGCCTATTTTTATAAAAAGTTTCGCAACAAAACTATTTTTAAAGCTCCTTCTTTTAAATAATAATCACGTAAATCGGATCAACTGATAAATGAAACTTTGATTGAAAATTGGAAATTCAGTATCGCCATTTGATAGGGATTCTCGGAGCCTATTTTTATAAAAGTTTTGCAACAAAACTATTTTTTAAAGCTCCTTCTTTTAAATAATAATCACGTGAATAGGATCAAAGGTTAAACGGACCTTTGATTGAAAATTAGAACTTTAGTATCGCAATTTGATATGGATTCTACGTAGGCTATTTTTATTAATAGTTTTGAGGCAAAACTATTTTTTAAAGCTCCTACTGTTAATGGCATACGTTTGAGGATATGTTGCATATATGCAATACGGCGATACAAAAAGTTAAAATTTAAAAAAAAAGGCGTTTTTTTTTCTTTGAAAGGATATCATATCCTCTTAAAAATAATAAGAGATGTTAAAAAAGCAGAAAAAAGGACGATAAAGAGGGAGAGAAAAAAGAAAAGTGATTTCACCCCACAAATGAGGTTTCTATTTCTGAAATGCAGAGCGCGTCTTGTTGTTGTAGAACTTATTCATGCAGAGCTAGTTTCTTCAGCACATATAAAGCACGTCATTTGAATTCTGAATAAGTAAACTTGAAATGCTTCGCGACTAGCAAAGAGAAAAAGAAATGAAGACAACTAGACTGTATATGCAAGTGCCGATGTTTGTTTTAGCAGGCGTTTCCAGCAGAACCCCGTAGCGTAGAATAGGAACATCTGTACACACATATAATTATTTTTACTATTCATTACATTTATTTTATAGACAGGGAACTAGATTTAATAGGCGATATTATTTGCACTTACTGCACATCACGAGACACTTTATTCACACAAATTTTCTAGTGTATGTGAGCCAAAAAACGACACACGTGTAATATTGAAAGTTTATGCTAAAAATTTTTCTTAACTTAAAAAAAAAAAAAGTTTAATCATAGTGTGGCAGTAAGTAGTTCTTTAATAATATCTATCATAACTTTCGAGTACAAAAATCTTTTCAAACAATCATGTTGAAAAAATTCTAATAATTTATTAATTCAAAATTTCAAAACCTGGGTTGAGCGATTTAAATCAGCCCGATTTACATCATGATTTGAATCCCGATTTAAATCAATTCATTTTTTTTTAAATCATTGATTTAAATCAATTTTTAAAGATTGAATTTTTAAAAGAAAGCTGTTAGTAATAAGCACAATAAAAAATATTGACAACCCAGAGTTGCTCCCAGATGATTTCAGGAGGCTGCTGCACCCTGCCTGTCTTTGTATTATTAAAACAGCACCCTGCTTGTCTCCCCTATCTCTTTCTTATCTCTCAGTCAAATGTTGTTTTCGTCTTTTGTATTAAAAAATTACTAGCACAGTAAAAAATTCATTATACCTTGAAAAAAATGCCCTGACTTTTTAAATATTAAGTGCCTCTAAAAAATAAAAACATATGCACCCAAAAATTTAATAAGTATTATTCCCCTGCTTTTATTTATTTTTATGAACCTGTTAAAATTTCTGGAATTCTGAAACGACAAAGCAGATAAACTTGTTTTTCTTTATAAATCATTTAACAGTTAACCACTGTCACAAAATAAAAAGTTAGTTGTAAAATTTTCATAAAAAATAAATATTATTGTGATTACTTAGCCCTTAGTCTACCCTCATCTTTCTAATAATTCTATGGTTGAAGGAGTAAAATGTATAAATAAATTAACATGAAGCCTCCTTTATTTAAATTATGATATAGATAATTAAAATAAGCAAAAATCCCTATATTGCAAGTAATTATTTTCTACTGATTTATGAATTATTCTTATATATATTATATATATATATATATATATAATATATATTTATTTTAGTTAATATGTATTTTTATTATATATAAAAAAAAGGATTAAATGATTTAGACACCAAATTTGAACAATTAATTTGCTTGTATCAAATACTATACTTAAATATATTTAAATTTAAAAAAATGATATTTAAATAAAAAAATATCTGATTTAAATGAAAAAAATCTATTTAAATAAAAAAAATCCGACTTTTTTGATTTAAAAAAAATCGTGATTTTTATCAACCCTGTTCAAAACACATATTTGCAGATTGAGAATAGCTTTTTGTTTTCTAATCGGCAAATATTTTTAAATTTTGAGAAAATCTTTTTTTTTCCCAGGTCGATATTTTCTTTTCTACAAAAGTTTTTATCTTTTTAATTATATCATATTTTGTGGGAGGGAATGGCGACAAATTGCGCTTCCGCCCTATAGAGTATGTGCGCATGACGTAAGGTGCAGCAAAAATTGCAGCTTAACTTCTTCGTTGGCAAAACATTTGAGTTTCCTACGGATTGTTGGAGTTTTAGTTTTGTCAATTATCAGAAAATAGTAACAAGCTGATGTACGTATGCCTGTACTACGCGTTTAAAAAAAAAGTGAAAATATTGGGTTTTATTGCTTTCCTAAATATCTTGCATTGCGAATGCTTTGGATAAAAACTTTGAAAAGGCAAGACTGGACTCCAAGTTCCTCGAGAATTTGCGGCAAACATTTTCAGAATGGTAATAAAACGTTAACCTTACTGTAACGTAATAGATTATATAAAATTATTATGCTGTAAGAATTTTTTTATTATTACTAAGTTGTTTTTCTTCATATTTCTAATGTATTTTTTATGCTTTTGTGAGAAGTACTGTACCAATAAATGTAATTATTTTTTCTCCTTAAAATGATCAGGTTTTGCACATTTTTATATTAGA
This sequence comes from Pardosa pseudoannulata, assembly GCA_032207245.1. Lineage (NCBI taxonomy): Eukaryota > Metazoa > Arthropoda > Arachnida > Araneae > Lycosidae > Pardosa > Pardosa pseudoannulata. Next base: position 62,068,501 of record CM063498.1, on the reverse strand, counting down.
TTCTTATTTATGTAATAGTTTATTGTGCCTGTTAACATAATCAGAGTTTTACTTTGATTATGATACTTAATAGCACCGTGTAAAGTGTTTAATTTAAATATATATATATATAACTTTTTAAGTGCTAAAAAATTTATTTTGAATTACTTGGACAGTTTCTGATGTTTCCTTCCGCTTCCCTTAAATAAAATTTAGTTTTATTGTATACGTGATTCATACCGAAGCTCACAAGATACAACGAAAACAAGCAATGTTTTGCCAACGAAAAGTTGAGTTGTAGTCAGCACTCGTATTTGTTTAAAAACATGCACTTTCTCTATAAGACAAAAAGTTACACTGCATCATCACTGCAGATTTCAGTAGGTATATAAACAAAATAAAAAGCTGTAACATTCATCGGAAAGATTGATAGTGAAATAAAAATATGAAATAAAATTATGGCTGTTTTGCGTCAGTTTTTCCCTTTATGGGAAATTAATATACTATTAAAAATTGTGGATGCACAAAACAAAGCAACTCCTATATGAAATATTTAAGTTCTGCAGTCGATTTCAATATAACAACTCCGTATATTCCTACACTAGTCATTAATATTACTAGTAAGTCGTCTGAACAGGCTGGGTTGGAAAAAGGGACTGAATATTCCACAATCATCCAGCTAGCAGTTAGATTTAAACTGTATGAGTGTAAGAGAGAGTTCTATGCCTTACGGTAAAAGGGATATACCAGCTTCAAAAATCTCCAATTTAAAATATTTTTTTATCTGAAACATACACAAATCGACTGAATGATTTATTGAGAGAGTGATTAAGCGAGTGTGTTTGTGTGGGCGTGCGCCCGCAATCAGATCGCTTATTTTGTGAGCAAGCTAAAATAATCTGGAGTATAATTTAAAAACAGTAAAAGAATAAAAACAAACGTTTTAAAAAAGATAAAATTTAAAAAAAACCCTTTAATTTGAAACATTTATTTTGCTTAAAACGCACATAATTCAATTGGTCTAGAATGAATGCGTATGTGACTATGTGTGTGTGTGCGCGAATCTGCAGTATAATAATTTAAAAACAATAAAAGATTGAACAACAAATGTTCATTAAATTCCAACTAAATAAAATAAAAAAAATATTTAAACTTTTTACGAAATGTTATTCATGCATTCTATTTCTATGTTTTATATAACTTCAACCCATTCTACTATGAATAAAGAACACCTACAAAACAAGAAAAAAACTTTTTAAAGGGAGAACAATGTGCGTAACGAACAATAAATGTACTGAAAATATCTAATGTTACGAAATACGGATATGGTAAGCGAAATGAATATCCTATACAGACCGAAAAGCGGTTGTAAACATTGAAGTTTCCCTTCTATTCACAGATTTTCCAGTTATGCTGAGCAGAAAATTACAGCACAGCAAAGCAACCTTATTCACAAAATGAATACATATTTACTAAATAATTCGCCGTGAATCTCCAGTGAACTGTAAATTTGAAAACATAAAACCTTCAAAATAGGGGGGGAGGAGAGAGGACGAGACTTTCGATCGTGGATTCGTTTGAACCATCTTATTAGAAGTTACACCCCCCTGCTTCTGTAGGAGATAGAAATGGAGGAGGACCTTGAGACGCCTCAAGAGATAGCGGATGCTGAAGGTGAAAATGTTCGCAGATGAGGAAGTTTCTATTTCTGAAATCACGGAGTCGTTGGGAGCAGTTCTCTGCACACTTCTTTTTTGTTTGTGTTTTGTTACTCATTACTAACTCCCCCAGCCCACTTCTTTAAAAAAAAAAACTAGGATAGCTCAAGAGGTTAATAACATACACGATTCGCAACTTTTATTCTGAGAGGGCTGTCAACCAAGTCACCACGGTGCCACAGGGACGACACAAAATTCTGTTCAGACCTCGAAACGTCCTGGATTCATAAAACTAGTTCATTGAGAAGTTAAAGCAAAGAAAAAAAACTGCATTTTACTACTAAGATGTCTGTTTGTGTGTCTATTACACAAATCGGCACCGAACGATGGCCGAATGGTTAGGGTGCTGGCCTTCGGAGCCGGAGTTCGTGGGTTCGAATCCCACAATGGCATGGATGTTCGTAGCCGTTCGGAATCGGCTTTAAGCAGTAGGTCCCGGTCTCATTAGCCCTCGTGTTGCAAAAGGTAGACCGTAGCGCTCCAAAACCAAAACCAAAACCAAATACACAAATCGACACCGTTTGTCGTAGAGACACCAAATGTTTAGAGAGCCATTCTTTGATACCTCGAGATGGTTACTGTCGATATTAAAACCTCTTCCGTCGTCCTCTCACATGATATGACATTATGGCCGTAACAAGGTCTTTTAGCGCCCGTGGCAAAAATCTGGTTTGCGCCCTTGCCAGCAAATATAGTGAGAAAATACATAAACACGTTATATTATATATATATATATATATATATATATATATATATATATATACATATATATACACACATACATATACATATATATACATACATATATATATATACATATATATAATACACATATATATACACACACATATACGCATATACACACACATATATACACACACACATATATATACACACACACATATATACATACACACACACATATATATATATCATATATTATTCAGAATGATTTCACAAAATATTTTGTTAATTCTTAAAATGTTAATAGCGTATTAATTTTTAATTTTTTTTTCTATTTTTCCTTATTAATACTTAAAAATATTATTGAATACTTTGGGAGTATTCTTTTGCTGATTAACTGAACAGTTTATTTGAGGAGGTTATTTTTTTTTATTTAGATGTTGAATTTTCATAAAAAAATTGGTAAATTTCTAAGCATAAATTTAGTTTTAATAATTTTATTAAATTCCAAATTTAAAACGAATACACGAAATTTTAGTAAGGCATATTAGGAGTAATTGGAAGATTTTGTAAGAATATATTCTCTAGAAACATTTTAAAAAATAAGAAAATTCCAGGAAAATAATTTTTAAACACATTGGTTTTTCTTACTTTCCCTTATTTCTGCTTGGATCGAATCATCCTCTTTCAGACCCCATTTTTCTCACGTCCCTAAGACTAATGCGCCCGTGGCAAATGCTACCTTTGACACGGCCTAGTTACAACCGTGTATGACATTACAACGGGACTTCACTTTGCCGGTCTACCAAAGATCGCAGCGCATGAATTTTATTGTTGCATTTTTTTCGCTTGACGAAAACAAATTATCAAAGAGTACTTTATTATAAAAATAAAATTGTACACAAAATGCTTATAATTTTTTTTTTTTTTTTTTGCTTTAAGTTATAAATAAATTAAAGTGAAACAATTCTATTAAAAAGAGCAATATAATCAAAATTATGCCAAACCAATTGCTTAAATGTAAGCTTAGTTCGAACACTAAGTTCTTCGCATTTATCGCCGGATTTTGGTATACTTTTTCTGCCAACTCTGGCCTGGGTTGTAATTTTAATTTTTTTTTATTAAAGGCTCATGGGGATTGATTGTGATTATAATAAACAAAAAACGGGTACATTCCTGTAAATCGGGTACAGGAGCCGGGTAAAACGCCAAATATTGTGCTTTTATTCCTTTTAATTTATCTGAAATTAAAATACACTGTGAAAATATTTTCAAGAAACCACTTTATGTTATTAGATATACCCAAACCGTAAGCTGGGGTGAAGCAGCAAGTAATGCAATAATTAGGAGTGAGTACATAAATATAATTAAGAGACACTAAAAAATATATAGGTAATTTTTCATAACAATTAAACGCTTTTAGTTTCCTTGTGTGTGTTATTTTACTTTATGCAACCTTATCACGGGAAATAAGTCCTTTAAAAACGTCACTGGCAAAAAACTGGTTTTTACCCCTACCACCAAATATAGTAGTAAAAATATATAAACATGTTTTCTCTATGTATAATAACTAGCATATAGCCCGTCATATGACGGGATCAGTAAAATTTTTCGTTTTCCAGAATTGTACAGGTACCCCATGAGGCATATAAAAAAATGGCTTGTTTTTTGGCTGAGAATTATCTTTCTACAAAAATAATCGATTAAAATTATCACATATGTACCTAATCTATTATTTAAGCCAAATATAAAAGAAAATTATTGACGTAATATCTAAGTTTAAGGATAAAACCTATGAAAATAATTCAGACGATATTTAAATAATTTAAAATAAGAAATGATTAAATGGGATGGTCAAAGGAATGATGTCATAATGCAAGTAAAATTTTTACCTATTTATTATGTGATAAATGGATAAATTTAATCGATTGCTCCTAAAATAGGGCTTGATATAATGGCATTAAATGCTCGAAAAGGGGGACGAGGTGGATTTCGAACGTTTTTAAGAGGACAGTATTTTTCGCTGTGATACGACGCTTATTCATACCAATTTATTTTAGAATCGGATCTATAGTTTAGGAAAAGATAAACTTGACTCGCTTTGAATTTTGCTAACCCTAACTCATCAAAAATCCAATATGGATGCCTGTATCCATACCAGGTCCAACCGCTTCATAAATTCGAGGACAGACAGACAGATAACTTAGGCTATTATTACATTACAAGAAGAAAGTTTAAGTCATAAAAAGTTGAAAAAATAGTAAACATTTTATTTTAAAAATAATAAAACAATTTTGAAAATAATAAAACAACTTTAGGAATAAGAATTTAAAAGAAAAAGCAGAAAATATTAAATTAATTAGACATTTAGAAAAGTTTGGCTGTGTCGGGGACAGAACCGTCAACCTGAGAAGTACGACGATGAAATGGGCAGACCCTCTACCGAACGTGCTAGGCCTACACATGGTGAAGGAACTAATTAGAGTATATGAGCGTCGAGTAAATACAGTCCAGTTTAAATATTAAGCTCCGCCCTCGCTGCTTCCTCTTATTCTATACTAAATTCATATCAAGAATGAATTTAGTATAGAATAAGAGGGAGAATAAGACTTGAAATAATAGCATTAAACGCTCGAAAAGGGGGGAATGGGGTGGATTTCGAACTCGCTTTGAATTTTGTAACCCTAACTCCTAAAAAAATCCAATATGGATGCCTGTATCCATTCCAGGTACAACCGCTCCATAAATTCGTGGACAGACAACTTAGGCTATTATTATATAGGGGATATATTCAGAATGAACTCACAACTCACAAATTAAGAAAATAACTTTATACTTATGTATTTGCCTAATTTTTGTATGCCTAAATTTAGCAAGCGCGAATAAAGTCAGTAACTTCATCGTAGTTCAAGCTGTTTGCGGTTTCTACAATGTACAGTATAAGCATATTCCCTAGTCGTTCCTGTCACAACGAGGGGCGTAGATATGATTTTATTCCTTTCAGCTAGCTGAAAAAAAAAACGTTCAAACCAAACTTGTTACAACAAAACATAGAAAAATTCTGAATGTAGTTAATAAATTCGAATATATGTTCCTTAGTTCTAGTTGATAAAAAACTTTCCAAAACTTCTTCATAGACTTTTGAAGTTTTGTATTAGTGAATTCTTTTCTTATGTACATAAATGTGTATTTTCATGGGTGCTTTTTTTGTCTTTTAATCCTACCCTTTAACTAGAATTCTGAAAACTATTTTCAACTTTTCATTATTGATATAAGGGGCGATTTACCCTCGATCGGATCCTGTTTCCATCACGTAGCGTCTTTAGTAAGCATTTTGTGCACAGTGTGGTGCCAATTCGACTGATGCATTCGTGGCAAATGCCTACTTTGCCACATTTTAGTTCCAGCCCTGGATATCTAGCTTGTAAATTAGGTTAGTCACAAGTTGTACCAATCTGTCGAAAGTAGACAAGTTTAAAACACTTCGTGCTGTTAATTTTAACTATTACAATAACAAGACACGCCAGACTTTTAAAACAGTATTCCGTTCATAAGATGAGAAAACAGTGTAAAAACCGTCTTCTTTTGTCTCAAGCGTCAATATTTTTATTTTATTTATCGTAAACAATGGGATATAGACTGCCAAAGCGGTAATACGATATTTAAAAGACCTACAAGAAAAAGTACTCACTAACAAAACAGATTTACATGTCACAATAAAAAGCTGTATTACTAGACTTTAAAAGGATCTATATCAGTGCAAGCGAGAACTTCCTTTAAATGTACGATTTTATAAATTTTATAATAAAAGATAGTAATTATAATAACTTTTTATGCATTGCGTATTTCACAGGGTACTTTTAGAGTAATTTTCAAAAGATTAGAAAAAATATGGAGCCTAGTATTTGCCAAAAAGTTCTGGGTATACACAGATTCGTCTCGATTATCAGTTAAATAAAGTGCGCAAAATCAAACTTTTAAAAATCTCTTTTCCCTTAGAATCAAGATTTAACCAATTGTAGTTAAGATCAAACACCATATATCTTTTCTACCAAAAAGTAATGTCTAATTATATCAAAAAGTTAAATCTTGATGAAAAAATTAAAGATAGAGAGAAAGGCAGAGATACCTTCTACCCGAGTGAAATACGTTATGAAAACCTATCCAAAAAGGCACACTCCAGAAATTGCGTTTAATCTGGTGCTAAGCCAAAATATTTTGAAGGTAAATAATACGCAGGAAAAGAGCGGGAGTAAAACAAAAAAGAAAAGAAAGAAAGAAAGAATCATTTGCTTTATATCCACCTGGAGGATAGATGCATCACAGTTGCGAATTAACACCGCGAGCTCGAATTAGAAGCTCTTACGAATTCGAGCAGAAGATTTTGCATTCATTCTTTCACCTGCTCAATGAATATTTTGTGGAAAATGCAAATGATTCGCATAAAAAAAACAACGAAAAATTATAAAAAAAATACTGTGTTCTACAGAGAATGAAGAATCTAAAATTAAATACAAGGATGCTAAAATGTTAACATATTGGTATCTCCGATGGAAAAGGTTTGGTTTGGTTCGCTAAGGTCTTTGGTTTTGTTACACAAAAGCTAATGAGACCAGGACCTTCTGCTTAAAACCGATTCCAAACGGATACGAACTTCCAATGGAGAAGAGATTAAAAATATATGCTTTCATCAATTTCTCCTCTAACACATTTTATTAAGCGATGTATTAATCTAGATATCCTTTTTCTCGGTTCAGATGGTATTTATATCAACATTATTATAAGTATAATATATATCACAAAAACCTTTACAGTACTCTCTCTCTCTCTCTCTCTCTCTCTCTCTCTATATATATATATATATATATATATATATATAAAACAATAAAAATCGGCATCTGTTTCCATCAGTAGATTCAAGGACCTATGACAGACTCATTTTGGTTCACAAGGTTTTAACACGCTATACAAAAGAAAAAGTAAAGAACAGTTAACACGGTTAAGTCAAATTGTAAACTTCCATATTTGGAGCTACTTACACGGGAGTTTAACACTACATTTACGGATGTTGATCATATACCTATTTTTACTGAAGTGAGCCAATTTGACTCATACAAGAAAATTGAAGTTTTTTGCAAAGAAAATAGTTCCAAATTAATTTAAATAAAATGTTTATTATCAAAAAATTCATGGAAAACATTTTTTACATATAAAATCTGTTTTTGAAACACATTTTCTGCAAACATTTCTATTACATTTAGCACAATGGTTTCTACATCTGTTTCTTTTGCATGATTGTTGAACTTGACAATTCTTCCGTGCGTCAGTAGCATGAATTTCTGTCATTGGAATGGAAGTGTTCTCGACTTCTTCTCTATATTTACTTTATACTATACTTTATATTTACTTTATACTATATTTATTTTCATATACATTCTATGAGTCAAATTGGCTCACAACCGTGAAAATAGGTATACCACATTTGATAATGCGAAATGAAGGGGTCTGCGGGGAAGAGGAATGAAAGTTTTACATAAATTTATTACTTAACTAAAAGCCAACGCATGTTTTTGAAAAGTGATATTAAAGTTATATATATATATATATATATATATATATATATATATATATATATATACATATATATATATATATATATATATATATATATATATATATATATATATATAGTGATGAAATTTTTAATGAGTCAAATTGGCTCGGTCCGTAAATCTAGTGTTAATCATGACGTTACTTATGATTACAGATTAATAAGGTGCAAACTGAAACTGTAGAGCTAAATCGGCCGAATCGAGGTTACACAATCGTTTCACAAACGTCGAGGATGAAATTCCCTACATAATATTCTATTTTTAATAGATTACTCAGAACTGACGAAATTGCTTAGAAGTAGCATATTATTGTATATAAACTCAATCACCGTGAAATTTCATAGCCAAGAAAATAACTTTTTAAAATTATTCGATGAGTTAAAGAATTAAAAGTAATAATCTTCACTGCACTCAATTAACGTTTGGTATAATATTAGACGTAAGTTTTAAATAATATACAAAAACTCAAATTTAAATAAACTTGAGGAGCCAAAAAATTCAGTTCAAAGAAAGCCAAATTTATATACTAAACAAAATTTAAATTTTCTTTATTTAAACAATTTAAGTCAATTGTATTTCTGTCTAACCCAATAGTTTATTTAAACGATCGATATTACTTCGAAAGATTTCCCCTGTACCACACTAATAACCAGGTCTTCTCTCTTCAGTTTTACTTCATCAGCGTACCTGAGTTATATGGGATCACTGCCAAGGTAAGAGATTACAAGGTCATGATTTTTTATTTCTAATATTTCTTTAAACGATGACATTGGGGAAACTTCAATAGTATAATGAAAGTAATTATAAAAATGAAGTTATTTGAAAAATAAAATATTAAACTGATAGTCCAATCTAAAGTAAAGATATTTTTTCACACAGAAGTACTGAATAATAAAGCATGGATATATTAGCGATTCTAGTTTCTTGAGCATATCTGAATCATATCCAGACATTATCATGTAGCAGACAACTGAAATGAATTACCGATACTGAAATAAAAGTTCGTCAGTACTGTAACGTCACAGCTCTAAAACAGGCAACTTGGTAGCGTTATCGCCGAGCAGGGTTCTTCACAGGCCTGATGAGGATGACTCCTCGAACACAAGCGAAGTGGAGATGAAAGAAGAATTTATTCTAGTATATACAGATATTTACATGAATTACATCCTTGGCGCGCTCATTCATCCTCGCCCGCCGGACAACAATTCCCAGCGTCTTTTTCCACACCAAAAAACGCTTGGCCCTCGTGACGTCACTGGAAAACCCCACATCCCTCTCGGTCTGATTTTTCCTAGAGGAGAGGTTAGGGAGGAGAGAATGGAGGCATGGGGACCCCCCAGATAGCAAGAATACGTTCGACTGACGTCAGAGCGAGCCGTAATACACAAACAAATACAAATAGAAATAAATTCCCAGTAGCGTGATGCTACAGTACTATTGGAGTTTTCCTGATGCCCACATAATGTGCTGAGGAGGGGGGAGGGTGCTAGTGTTTTCAAGACTCATTAACAGCCATAACAACTCAGGATATGGGTCATTTTTCATGTTTGGAGTTCCGCACACCGCTCATGCGTGAAAGCTTTCAGTAGTTGAGGCACCGCAACAAACTGGATTCTCTGCTGATTGCTACGAAAGCTTCCCTATCACGCCATCAAACAAGCAACAGATAGCAAAGTATAGTAAATATTCTTCGAGGATTTTCAGATTAAACAAGTCATTCAACAAGGAACCGTTTTAGAGAGAGTAGGATGCATCACCAACTACCATAGTTTAATTCCAGAGTGCAACTATACATGAAACACTGGGAGGAAATTACAAAACGATGCGCATATGCACATAACCTACGAATAACTTAGATTTTCAGTCTCAGAAGTTATGAGCAGGGAGAAAAATTCTCCATGTTGACGTACGCTAATGTCAGGCCAAACACTCATAAGTTTGTTTAATAAATCATTATGGTAGATCTTCCTTATATAATATGACGCTGATAATGTCAGTGAGTCGAATCATGACCTAAATCACTGGATCGGATATTACAAACTAATTAACAGTTAGGAAATGAAAATAATCACCAATATTAGATCGTATTTGGTTGAAGACACTTGCGTAGGAATGATGAAAATAGTCAATGATTCAGGCTTCATTAGTCACTATAAGGAGTTAATGCTGTTACAATTCAAAAGGAAATATCCACGCACAAAAACTAGATTTAACACAGATTTTAAAAGTGTATTATAGAGGATGAACCCCTTGACATACAATAACGTCTAGGAGAAGTCAGTCTTTTCATGTGCCAATGTAGACTTTGACATCTCCGAAACGTCAAGGACTGCCTCCAGCAGACGTCGTGCCACATAATGTTACATTATTTAAATATTTAACTCGTACTTTTATTCTGTTTTGATTAACGTGTTCAAGATGTTATGTATCCTTAAAAAATAATATAAGATGCCAAACAACACAGAAGTGTAAAAATGTCAGTTACTCTACCTATTCGAAAATGTTTTGAAATATTTCGTACTTTATAGAAATGCCAATTTATTTTGTACTATTACTTAATTATTGTCCATGAATACGTATATGAACTTCATTAAGTATTACGTAGCAATGAAAATTGCAAAATAATATGTTATGTTTGTAAGTTTACATACAACTTTTGGGTTGATCCGAATAAATAGTATTTTTGGGGTATATCAAATTCCGTTTTATTCGTATGTCAAGGGGTTGAGAAAATTACAATACATACTTTTTTCAAGCGTTTAATGAGACTTTTTTTCATTTTGACTATATCATTTCTTTCCTCTTTATTTAAGCTTGAGTGTGAATTCCTTTTAATGTCTGATTTTTTAAGCTCCACAATCGAGCTTTAATGACATTCTTTCATACTATATTACCAGCATTTTGTATCCACAAAAATTTTACTTGTTTTGAATTCGTATCAGAATTTGTTTTATGCCATACGCTTCAATGAAATCAAGTGGCATTTAGCACCTCTCTCGTTTAAGTAGAACTAAATAAATTTAATAAGATTATAGCGAATGATGGTTACTTTGCAAAATGTTTAAGACTTCGCAGTACAGAGTAAAAACAATTTACTGTATTTATTAACCGTGAAATATACATTTAAAGTTTTTGGCGTTCCTCGAAATCCAAGTAGTTTAGACCTAATTGTAGAGTTCGAAACCAATAGTAAACATAATGTAAGTTTGGGATTTTCGCTCAAGGGCAGTGACAACCTTCAAGCAGGGTTGGAAAAAAAATCATGATTTTTTTTAAAAAATCAGATTTATTTGATTTAAATCAGATTTTTTTTCGATTTAAATCAGATTTATTTGATTTTTTTCTGAATTCTAATTTTAATTATTGTTGTGTTTTTATACTTTTTGCAATATACATGAAATAGTTTGTCATAAGTAACAACTTATCTATTATATTCTACACACTGATTGCCTAAAATTAAATACATAAATTTTAATCTAAATACATTTCATTATTTTGTAATTGGATGGTGCAAACTAAATAAGATGTAAATTTAAAGAATAAATTAAATATTCATTTAATGCAAACTATTTATTAAAAAACAAAAAATTCACAATTATTTTAATACTTTTTAAGCAACGAATTATGGATTTAACTGTTTCAATAAAAACACTAGTTTCGATGTCGTATCCGCTCCTAATTGGTTACGAAGGTTAGAATGAACAATACCAAAAGAAGAAAACTGTCTTTCCATTCTAGCAGATATGTGACGGCTGTTGTTATTTAGTAAACAAACTGGATTTCGAGTTCTGTAATACTCTCTTTACCCCCCACCCCAATTACATAAAACGAATTCCACTAGTCATAACTAGTCGTACCTACCTCTACTCCATACTTTCTGATAACAACCCCTATATTCTTAGAAAACATGCTATCTATTTACACTTATTTACTTATTGGTATTTCTGTGCTGACTGATTCCCAGTTCTCCTGTCTTCCGAAAGTAAGTTTTAAGAGAATTGAAAAAAAAAATGATTTAAATCATTGATTTAAAAAAAAATCAACTTATTTAAATCATGCCAACCCTGCCTTCAAGTAACCGAAAAGAGGTGCTTTTGGGCCGACTTTCAGTGTCTTGCTAAACGTATACTTATTACTCAAACTGCATAAAAATTTATATATGATATTTTATTATTACATAAAAAAAAAATTCCTTCAATGCTACCCATGTTACCGAGTTTCTATACAACTTAAAAATATTATTGCTCAATTAAAATGCCTAAGCTTTTATAATCACATTGTAATAGGTAATAATCCCTACTTAAATATTTTTAGTTTTATCCTAGGGTTCAATAAAAAAGGATCAAAATTTGCTACTTTATATTACATATAATCTTTTCAGTATGATAAATTTAAAAAACATGTTAAGTATATTATAGATGAGTAGTTCTAAACAGCTGTTCAAAGGGAGAACTGATTCTCTAGATCCTCTGTTAAGTGTTTCCTAAGATTGCGATTTTTTAGTCCTAACCTTTCTGTAGGATACAAAAGCTTGAAAATACGAATAATTTTATAATAATGTAAACTTTCACAAAGATGCTACGCTATTTTACTATTAGTACCAAGAGTTTTCTGCCGCTAATAAAGATTGATGACCACTATTAGAGACATCAATGTCATATACCAATGATCTTCAGACTTTTAAGACAGGGCACCTTTGGAACTACATCATTTTCTGTCAGAAACCTAAATCTTTTTCCAAAGGTATAAATTAGATGTTATTTATATTATGTAGGTGCTAGTAGAAGTAATGAAAATAAAGAAAAGTAGTGCAGGTGAATTAAAAATTTGCACTATGTAAAATGTTACTTTGGTTACTTGGATGCCATACGATCTACATTTTTGTTGATATACGAGAGTTAGTTAGACCGGGATCTACTGTTTAAAGTTAATTTCAAACGGCTACGAACATCTATGACAGCAGTGGGATTCGAACCAACGAACTCCGATACCGAACAGCAACGTACTACTCATTCACTTATGTTATTTTACGTATCTAAATAACTGCTTAACTTGTGCTGCTGGTGTCATCAACTTTTAGATCATCGATAAAATGTGATTGAATATTTTTTAATAACACACCTACAATCGAAATCTAACCTTATAGTTGTTCTTAGCAGTCGTATTTAGTATATTAAGCGTATTCCAATATTTCGTTCTTGTTGACTTACAAGTGAACAATTTTTCCCATAAGTTGTTTTAAACGGCATCAAAATAGCAATGGGTCAGATACTTAAGATATATTAAATACAGAATGTTATCCGCCGAAACAAAACCTTTTTCATAGAGGTCAACGTAAACAAATAAATGCAGTTTTAATATATTACTATATTCCACACTGAATTTATTTACACTTTTTAAAATTTGCTCGGGAAAACTCTGGGCAGCTAGTTTGAAAACCACAGTCATATACCTACCAAACAAGTTTGCAATATCCCACTATTTAAATAAATATATATATATATATATATATATATATATATATATATATATATATATATTTATTTATTTATATTTATTTAAAAAAAAAAAAAAAAAAAAAAAAAAAAAAAACCTTCCCATCCACATTTTTTTTTTCAATTATGCGTGGTTTGATAGGAATATTTTCACGCGATTTGAAACATATAAAACAGAAAAGATCAAATTGTTGAAAAATACAATAAAATATCACGGGGAGGGCAAATGATTAAAAATGTAAGACAAGATGACCTTAAACTTTTGAAAAAATGCCCTATGCGCGAAATTAAAATTGACCATATGTTTTCCTCCTCTAAAAGGACCGTTCTTTACAAGACCAAAAAAAAAAATCCATAAAAGGTTTTTCGAAACTTATTACGTACGTAATTTTACTTTCAACAAGAGATTTCGGGAGAAAGATACTTGCCTACGCAAGATGAACTGATTTTAATTTTAAAAGATATCTTTTTGGGGAGAAAAATAAACATTTGCGGTTTTCAAGTAATTTTTTTTTTTTCATTCGAAATGTTTTTTTTCCTTGAACAGCTTGCCTAGCAACACGGCCTTCATTTTTGACACCGAATTCAGTTCAAGTTGGCTCAATAATGCCATGACGTTACTTTAGAACACTACAACCTTTGAATTTTTGCGTGTGTATATTATATATATATAAATGTTAGAAAAAAAAAGAACAGTTATATATATATATATATATATATATATATATATATATATATATATATATATATATATATATATATATATATATATATATATATATATATATATTTGTAATAAGCTTAACCCAACAGTTTTTCGAAACCCTAACACTTTTGCTGTAAGATTGTATATTCTCACATATTTATGAGGACATTAAACATTCAGTTTTTACAGAAAAAATAAATATTGATTTATATGCAAGCATTTTACAAGAGTTGATCGTTTTCAATAATATCAGAAAATTACATACCTAATAGTTATATATGATTAATATTGTTAGGACAACAAAATTCTGCAATTGCAAATTCCAATCCTTGTTATTTTTTAAAAAAGTTATATATTACACATATTGTTAATTTTATTTAAGACTTTCTTATTTTTTCCTTTTAAATGACATAGTAACTTCAAAACTTCTGGTAGAATCATAAATGACGATAAACTTTTGCTTAGTTTAACAATGTTTGTTCTATAACCAAAGTTCAATATACTGAACAAAGTTTTGTTACCATTAACCAATACTGACATGAATAAGGAAAAAAAATTTGCAGATAAATGTAGATATTTTAAATAAATCCATCGAAGGAAAATAGTGTTACTTACATACTTAAAAATGATACTTCAAAAGATAAAGTGAATTTATATCCAAAAGGCCACATAAACACTCCAAAACATTCTCATGGCCTTCAGATCTACAATAAGGGGCAAAAATTCAGAGTGTCTGTGCTTATGACATACATTTCGTAAAACCGACATATTTTAAAAAATACACTAAATTATTAAAAGCTTGTTCTAAGCATATCTTCAAGAAATTATCAAAGAGTGCAACACTGAACCCAAAAATATGTCATCAAAGTTTAGACCCAGTTTATGACTCTCAGCTTCTGAATTTTCATGACATTTTTTAGATACAATTTTGTACTTTTATATAAACATCAAAGACATAAATGGTTTTTATAGTTATTGCCATAATTACAGAAAAAAAAAATAATTTTACCTCTGAAGTAAACGTGATCTGCGCAATACAAAGAAATTCTACAACAGCTAATTCTGCTAAAAAAGGGGGGGGGGAGAAAAAAAAAACCATCAAGGTTTTTCGAAAGGGCTCACTTTGGTGAACCCATATAACCCTGATGATTTTAATAGAAATTTGATGATTTTTAATACGTAAATCCGACAGTTTAATATTAATTAGGAAACAATGAGATTATCTAAAATAAAGCTTTACAGTTTGCAAATTTGTAAAATTAATGTGATATAAAAAAATTTGACCCATTAATGCCTAGCGTCTCTTTTATAGAGACAAAAACTACTTCTAGAATTTTTATATATTCTCTGAACAATTTTTCCTTTTAAGGGGATCCTATAAACAATTTCCTAATTTTTCGAATACATGTTAACATTTATTATTTTCACATTCGGATCTCCGTAAGTCTACTCTTTTTCAACAACTATATCGACTGAAAAAATTGATAAGTAATAACAATAGTTTTACCTACCATAAAACTTCCTTTTACAATAAGGTGTTTGTAAGAGTCGCGTCCGTTTCTGTCGGTGGTCAAGCGAACTTTTGTTCATTTTAACAATTGAAAACGGCAGTATTGTACCAGTAATGGTCTTCTTGACGCACGAACAATTGGGGGGTGTCAAGCGCGCCGTTTATCAACACCCGACAAAGAAAAGGAATGGTGCTTGGTGTGGCCGAGTCGGCCAGGTGCCAAAGGGCGTTTCGGCTATCCCAAGGACAAGGGTCAAAGGTGGGGGGGTCAACCTCCCCTAAAACCGAGGTTTCCGGCTTGAAAAAGAGAGAAGCGGGAGGACTCCCGGCTGAACTTCTAAGAGAGCAGGTTGATCTAGAGTGGTCTCCTCTCTGGATGATAGGTTGCATCTGCATACACTTTAATGTTTCTTTAAATGTTTTTTTGTTGTTGTTGTTGTTGTTGTAATAAATCAACCTGATTAAGTTTTAATCATATATGGCTGGTTATTTAGTCTCCATGGCTGCTTCATTACAATGGACCCATGCGAAGTCATATCCAAAATGACTAGGGTGTGACGGACTACCGGACATAGAGACAGCGCGATCGCTCGGCGTTACAACAGTGTTTATATTTGATAACAAATAAATCTTATCAAATTTCTGATTTTCATAAATGTCATCAAAAGATGTTTAAAAATGACAGATGATCACAAATGAGGATCGTCTTTAATATTTAAAATTATTTAAATTTCATACGGTTTAATTCACAGAAGTCGTATAAGATATCGTATATTTAAAATATACATCCAATATCTATACTCGGCAAAAATGAATCGGTAACTTGTAGGTTAACATAATACAAAGGAATTTAAAATTGTTTAGAAACTGGAGATGCTTGACCTGAAAAGTTGCTGAAACAGTAACTATGGTTTGCCTCTGACTTACTGTCACCACCCGCATAAAGAAAAAAAATATTAATAATGACTCTTTAAAAAGACTATCAAACAAGAGATCATTACCCTCGAAGTGCCACAAAGTAAGTATCCCTTTGATTGATTACATTTCCTATCACAGGTGAAATTAATTGGGGCGATTTCCTGTTTCAGAACTACAGTTTGAATGCAGATTATTCAGCGAGAAATCCTAAATTATAGGAACATTTTTATCAGTTTACTTTAGAATAAAGATAACAGTGTAAAGATTTTCTAAAATATAGGACTGATAAAAAATTTAGAGATTAAACAGGATTTAAAGAAAGTTAACAATGTGCTAAACTTCATCTTAATCCACTTCCCTTACTGGATTCGCATTTATTTAGATAATAAATGGAAGTCTCTCAATTTAGAAGATTCCAAAGTAAAACTATCCCAAAATTACACACAAAAACATATTTTATTTAACTACCATAAACCGAAATCGTACCTTTCTTAGTACGGATTAAATGTAAACGAAATAAATGTTTAAAATAGATGTCTTAGCGACTTGACTTTGCCACTGTAGCGCTCCCACTAGGGCAACTCTACATTTGTATGGAGGAACAAGTATACGATACGTATTTTGCTATTTATGGGCTTAAACCTACTGCTTGTGTTCCATCCCAAACGTATACACATATCAATGCCACGAATGGAATTTGAACTTAGAGGGTTGAAAATGGGTAGTGTTGTTGGTGATGTTTTTAATGCCATTTTGAGAAGTTACGCCCGTGGACCATAGGCTACTCGTATTAAAGCAAAGGATGCGCCTTTTGTTTTTTGAGGAGCATTTCTAGGGTGAAAGAATGACTGCTCAAGTGGGTCCCCGTAATTTAGAAGCAGGGATGAAGAAAAGTACTCAAGACTTGGCCTGCCACTACCACAGGTATCGTTTGAAAACTTGGACATCGTGACCACGAACCTATTTTATATGCCCTAGTCACCCTTAAAGAACACGGCGGATCTTAGACCGTCTCGAGCCCCGAACCTGCAACCCTCTAGTTACAGATCGTTGCCTTTGCTGACTGAGCTACCGCAGCTGGAACGGGTAGTACTATTCGACAGTAAATATACTTTTCAAAAAAATGTTATTTAAGACTCAAAGATATAAAAATTAATTTCAAGCATACCAATGAAAGCTTTCCCCCCCCCCTAAACAACACGTGTGAACAAAATGCACATTTTGTGTATTTATGTGTATGTTAAACACTTTGCTGCAGAACTCAACGGAAGGAGGGGGGATATGCCCATCTGTGCCTAATTGTTGATAATTGTTTTTTCTATACAGGGTATCTGCCCAAATAAAATTTTTCAAATCCATGACTTTTCATGACTTTCCCTGATTTAGCAGATCATTTTCCATGACTTTAAAAAGCTTTCGTTAAAGTATATATGAATAAAACTTCTGATGTACATACAAATAAAATATATGCTTTTAGAGAAATTACAGGAATTTTATCATAAAAAAACTATAAACTTACTTTATAAGTGTTAAACTCACACACATAAAAAAAAAATTGTTGTATATTACATACCTAAGTTTAATCATATAGCAATTTTTCAATCAAAATGTTTCCAATTTGGTATTATCCCATGAATAATAACGAACCATGGTATGACCATGAAAAATAGACAAATATAACCCTATAACATTTATATACAATATCCCTAAAGATAAACTTATATTTTGTGCAAAAAATCTTAACTAATTTTTATTAAAAAATAATTATTATAATATTAATAAAATTTTAATCTACAATTTAAGAAAAAACCAGAATAATATACATTTACCCACCCATTAAGCTTTCTTGCTTTGAGTTTCCTTGGTGAACAAATTTTACTTGGTCAACAGGATAATACATAAGTACCAAACTCAGTAACTTCAGACAAATGACAAGTAAAAGCAGAATTAAACAATTCTATGCATTATTTTAATCGGTAGTTTAGCGGATCCATGACTTTCCATGACTTTTACTCATTTTACTTGAAAAATCAAGACTTTCCATGACAAAATTAATCCATTGTCTAAATCCATGATTTTCCATGACTTTCCCTGACTTTCCAGGTGCGCGGAAACCATGTCTATACTCTGTATAGAAAAGAAGTATTTAATCGACTATGTCATTCTAAAGAAGCGAACTAAAAAAAATGAACAGATATTCATACTCTAATATGTATTTTATTACTTTTCCTTTACATTGCATACATTTCACCGAGGGGAAACAGTTGCATCAACTACTTTGGCAACTTGACTACATTGTTGGCGCCAGCTATGTCACCTATTCCTGACCATGTGTCACTAACTTACTAAAACTTTATAACTATTTCGTTATACAATGTTCTTAATGTAGGTGGGCCTAAAAATGACACAATTATTAACAGATATACATATACAAGAAGTCTTTTAAAAAAAAAAAAAAAAAAAAAAAGACCAAACTTTTGTACTAACCGATCAATTAGCAACACCACAGAAACACCGAAAATTTGGGGGAAAAAACTGCATTTCGTCTCATTTTGCTCGGTCCGTTAATCGCCCAGCTACAGCTTCATAGGGGACACGTTTACAAACTGTTAATCATAAAATTACTAAATCACAATGACAGAGGTTAAACAACGTGTGTGTATACGTAATTTTGCTACAAATTATGCAAACCTTTTACAGATAAGTTTTAACTGCTTAATAAATAATGCAAAGGAGCATGTCCATAATATACACAGTTTTGTGATTAATTTAAGAATTTTGAAAAGGACAGAATGTCGGTCGATGAGGATACTGGTCAAAAATCAAAGTGAAACTTGTTGGGCCTCTTTCATTTGAAAGGAATTGCCCATCATGAGCTGGTAATACGGGGTTAGAAGGTAAGCAAACAGTTATACCAGAAAATTTTAGCGAGTTTCAGTAATGCTCTGCGCAGAAAGAGGTCAAAATCGTAGAAAATGAGACTTGGTTGGCACATCATGACAATGCGCCAGTTCACGCGGCACTTTTTATACGAAGTTACCTGCCAAAACAAAGGGCTCAAATTGTACCCCCATAAACCAACTAATGTCTGGACATTTGGACAGGTCGACATCTTCCTGTTTCACAAACATAAAACCAAAGACGTCATTTGTAAACCATAGAAGAGTTTAAGGTGCATGGGACAAGAAATCTGCATGACATCTAGGAAATTGAGGCTTATGAAGCGTGCCAAAACTAGAAAAAACGTCAGGAACGGTGTTATTGCCAAGAAGTAAAACTATTTGGAAGAAGGCAATATTTCTCTCATTACATATATATATACATATGGCCTGTTTAAAAAAAAAAGCATCAGTATTACTAATTTTACATTTAAATACAGCCTCCTTCCAAATGGTCTCTTTCTATAAATACACATTCGATCTTTTACTAGGGTTTGATTTATTTCTTGCAATGGTGTTATAATTTAATAATTTTTGTAAAAAAATAAAAAAACAGTTCTTTGTAAGACGATGCTACTGTTAACAATTTTACTTGAAATTTATTCTGTAGCTTTTTTCCAAACAGCAAACGATCTCCGTTCTGCAGAGACCTTGCAGAAAAGAGGTCTCTGCTACCATTTTTACAAGCGTTCTTTACAACGTAGACTTTTCTTTATTTGAAAAATTTGCATATTCTCGTGCATAAAGCATAATTTATATATTTACTAAGACAGAAAGAGAAATAAGGAAACTATAAATTCTCGCTGAAACAGTTGCACCCACATTTTTAGAGTTATCACTAAAAATAGTTACTATCTAAGCCACATTTCTGTTCGAGCAAATCGTTACGCTGTCATGATAAGACACCGATATGCGACGCTATACGAATATTGTAGGTTTGGGAGAGAAAGAAAATAAGCCATCCCAACGCTTTCAAGCATATGTGGACATCGTATGGAACAGGTTTTTCTCGGTCCACGATTTTCGTGAGAAGTTTACGGCTGACGTCCGTCTCTACAGAGCTATTGGGTCGCTTCATCCATCCAAGT
Source organism: Pardosa pseudoannulata (assembly GCA_032207245.1). NCBI lineage: Eukaryota > Metazoa > Arthropoda > Arachnida > Araneae > Lycosidae > Pardosa > Pardosa pseudoannulata. The sequence goes on along the minus strand of CM063498.1, from coordinate 62,047,852 downwards.
GAACGCTCGTGCTAACAAGGGCAGTTGAACATTGGAAGAGACAAAACAAGCACTCCTGAAGGTCATAACATCAAAATTTGTATCAATTCAAGTTAAAAATAAGCTAATAAAGCGTAGAATCATTACTCCTCCGATCATGTTCAAAACGCGAACGAATAAACGGCAAATCAGAAAAAAATATATGCTGTATTCAGTGAAAAGCGAAGTACGAAAAACAAAATTGTCTTACAGAATAAGATGTAGTCTGAATGTGTTTATGATGATCAATAATTTTATGCGACACATTTATGATACCACTTTGTATGCTTGCGTAAAGTCTGAATTCCAGTACTTGTTCCTAAGGTGAATGGATTTTACATCAAACTTGGAAGAAAGTAAACTAATACATAACACATAAATGTTTTTTGAACACGCATAAAAAACCGCGTAATTAAAAATACATATTTAATGTGATCAAGGAAACGAAATGAATCTAGAATAAATAAGCTCATATTAAAATCAGCGCATCAGTTAATACAGAACCCCAAATTATCTTGCAACCTCCCAAAAACTTTTTTGAATTAGAACTCGTGCAAGTATAGAAACTTCTATTTATCGCCAAACTTAGCTATCAGTCTTCGTTTCAGTACATTAATCCTTTACAACACTTTCTTGTCTCAACTGCAATCTAGTTCTTTTCTTTCCTCTACGTATATTCTCTCTATCATTTGTACCTCCTAGTTCTTATATGCCAAATACTCATGTGGATCTACATCAAGAGTCGGCAGACCGCAGCTCCAGGCTTCTTCATTTATGCATTGTATAAATAAATACATATAAATGTCACTCTGAAACCTTTGCTATCTTGTTTCATAGGCAATTTGGCTCCTCTTTATCGAAAGTTTTCAGACTACTTTTCTATGTTATCCTTTTGAGATAGTTTCTTTCTACAAGTTTTAAACATTCATCAACTATGTTATTTATATTTTCCTAATTTTTTGAACTATCTTAAATTTTCGAATATTTTGTTGGTAAGAATTGGCAACACAACAGTGAGACAGAATTACTGACTGACAGAATAGCACCATAACTGTAACTGTCAAACTAAAACTGATAGTTAACAATCAATAGATATGAACAAGGTATAGTAAAATACTGCAGAGTTACGATATAAATGATAAAAACTGATTTTTTATTCACGGCTGTGATACCAAATAAGGGAAATCGTCACCCAACTAGCTATTTAGGGAATTTTGCCCAACTTATAAGGCATCACTGAGACACAGTTGCATATAGCTCTCGGTAAATAATTACAAAAGAAGGCAAAAGAGAAATAAATATTGAAAAGTACAATTATACTTGCGTAATTAAGTACTTTCACAATGAAATGTTGGTAGAAAACTAATGCGATTTATATCCACAAACATACCTTTTTCCTTCAGAAATTAACATATACAAGGGCGAAAATTGAATGTAATTGAAGCGATGAATTTATTAAATGATTACCTAATGGTTTTAATTTCTGTACTCTCGTGCGATCGTTATCCAACAGCAAGAAAAGAAAAATTCCAAATGGCCTATTCTATTTTAAGGAAATAAATTTAACATTTAGGAGCAACTAAATACATCATTAGGGATAACTAATATAAACTAGTGATGGTATAGGCATTAAAGGGGAAAGGAGAAAGTGGTCACTAAAGAGGTTGAGAGTTTCAATTTGAAAACCACTAAAAAGAGATATAAAACAGCACAGCACATCTGCTCATCATATTTGAATTGGAATCAGAAGTCTGCAGTATCAAAGGTCTTTTATACAATAGTAGTCACAGTTAAAAGCGGAACAGCACAATATCCATTTGAATGTACCTGCTAAACAACTGAAGTTTACAATTATAAACTTCTATGAAACCTCGCATCCACGACAAACATCACGCAAAAGTATAAATACGAAAGGAGGGAATTGAAGTAAATTTTGTTGAAGTAGCCTAAGAAATAAATTTATATGAAGAGATGTACAAGTAAAGCTTAAACGCCTCTAAAGGTCGTCGGCAATTAACTACAGATCAATAGAACGAGTTTCCGCCCTGCTCGGGCCAATGTATCTCCTACTGGGTCACACAACAACGAAGATCAAGGACCTCGGGCAAAAGAAAAGACTGACTGGTCGAAAAGAGTAGGAAAAAAAACCCGACTGCCTACGTTTTATATAAGTGGCTTTATGGAACTTGAAAAAAAAAAAGAAAGGAGGGGACATGAGAAGAGATAGTTAAAGAAGACAAAAGAAGCTGAGTCGTGACCGACATAACATTATTGAACACTCAATGAAAAAGAAAAAGCTATATAAAATCAGATTATTTTCTGGGGTTTCAATGAGAATGAAAATGCTAACAAGTAATTAACGCAAACACTTTAATAAAAGATCAAACGAATACCAAAACAAGTTCAGTATACATTTTTCCAAAAGCATGTCTCCCTTACAGTTCAAGTAAAGAAAAATCAGAGCACAAAAAATACGGATTAATTAAAATCAGTACCCTAAATCAATATTTTGGTGTCTCCCACTACACGTTCAAGATTACATTTTATCAATAAATTTGAAAATAATAATAATTATGACATAAGCTAAGTTTGAAACGACAAAACAAAAAAGAGGGGTCTGTTAAATATTTTAAACATAAAATATAAAATTACTAATAAGCATTCTATGATGAGCATAACATATTACAGGACCGATACTCAGATACCAATCAATATCTTTCAAATTCTCGACTTACCATTGCAAAAAAAAAAAGAGCTTATTTTTCAACAACTAATCGAATTTTAGACTCCATAGAAAAATGAACAATCTAACGGGTACTTACATTTTCACGAAGCTGTACTAAACAAACACTGTACAATATAATGGTTAAATGAAGAATAATTGCTGCATCTCCACATTAAATATTTTATAAGATCCAGTTCTAAATTTGATTCTTTTTTTTTTTTTTTTTTTTTTTTGTAAGAATCTACTTATTTACGAAGAATTTCAATAGTACAAGGTTGACCTGAGTTGGTACTGCATGCTGCAGTGAATATTTTGCTACTTGCGAGATGATAAAACTTGTTTTAAGGCTGATTGCAAACTCATACTTTTTAAACACTTATGCCAAAAATAAAAATAGAAGGATTTTACATAGAACAGTTTAGTCACCATTCGGCTACTAGTGTAGTTTACATATGCATACTCTTCTAACTCTAGTGTGTTGTGACTGAAAATTTTGAGAACGTTAGCAGTTATTAGGAGTGCACAACTTCGTAAACGATGGTGTGCTTCTAAAAAATATTTCCTGATCATGTTTCCGAAAAATGAAACTTGAAGGTCAAATTAAGTGCCGATACAAAGAGAAGTGAGAACAGAATGAGTTTCGGTACAAAACACCAGTCGAATGTGCTCCAGGATGAGAGTGACATTTATGCTCTATGGAGTCCAATGATCACTATTTGATTTCCAGAGGATGAGAAGAAGATATGATTTGGACCAGTCGTCGCCACCTGAGGCATCACAATGACCCTGATCCAGCACTCGGGCGCCGACACAGCATTGATCCGTAAGTGCTACGAGCGTATTGATTTTTAACCACGTTATTATTGTGCTGAGCGGCCCGCCGTAAGGAAATAAACACGGAATGCGTTATTGGAAACGCGTACTCATTTACTCTGAAATTTCCTGACATTTTATTGTACTATAGAACTTCTCAATTGTGGCCACTGATAAGTCCAAATAAATATGACAGTCTATCGAAAGAAACAGTTATTCAGATTCCCAGCATTCAATGAACTTAAAAACATAAAACGTTTTAAGCTATATTAATTTTACAAGAACTGACAGATCAATTACTTCAATCTGTTTATTGTATACTTTTTATATGTACAATTATGTGACAATTAACTTAATTACTTTTTTCAATCTTCATTCAGTGTCTAGGGGCATATCTATAAATTTGTCTAAAAGTATGTCTTCAGTAACTTTTTTATTTAGTCAAAAATTATCAAAATTATACATCTTATATCCTGTCTTACGTTTTGTTTTAATGTACAATTTTAGGCCTAGGGTAAATTAAGAATTTTTTCTTGGTTCTTTAACATTTCTGTGCAATTTTGCAACCATATAAAAATTCTAAATTTCAATCCTTTATATCATTTTGTTTCAATAACTTTTATATCCTTTAAACTTAACTTACTTATGGGTTCAATTTTTTAGCAAACAATTTGTCAGCTACACTAAGCACGTTAACTAAAACAAAAGAAATCAAACAGAACAAGTATTAATGAAATTAGAAACAGACCACCAGACAACGATTGGTAATAATGAAATTAGAAACAGACCACCAGACAATGACTGGGATGTAATAGAAGTGCCTACCTGGAAAGAATAAGTTTTTCTTTTTACTAGTAGACAGGTTTCCATATTATTCTGAACACTACAAATGGGAGAATCCTTAAGTAGCTGTTATTTTGAATCCGCTATTCAGACGTTAGTTTTGGTATCAAATTTGTGGCAAGCCCGGTTCCATTATAACTTAAAGCAGCTATTCGGGGGTTACTGTTGCTTAGCGATAAGCGTTGAGAAGGAATACTCTGATAATAACATAATCAAGATGAACTACAAAAAGGAAATCTACATTAAATTTAGAAGACTTCAATGTTTATTTCATTTTTAAACCAACCACTAACTTAAATTGTTTCTTGTAGAATAATAGCCAAATCAATATCTTACTGCCCCGCATATCCCCAAAAAATTATTTTGATCACACTGTAACACGTTTCGTACAAATATAGCAGACTAAAGAAATGACTGCGGTTTACAGAGTACGTGATTCTTTCACTTTCTTCGGAGAAAATACTTCTTACGCTAATAAAGTCCTCGTTCCATTCTTATTTTCCTCTTACATTTTTAGTCGATAGAAAATATCTCGATGCGGAGCTAAAGAGAGGGACCGAAATCTTACCACAACTCTTAAACTTACCATCCAACTATGCATCTATCTCCTGTTTTGGGGCTCATAATATTCACGTTCTCTATGTCCTAAAATTCCTATTTTATACTAGAGATATAATATTTGAATCATGATACATGTGTTTGCTGTTTACCTAATGTTAAATAACAATACAATCTTCATTGGTTATACAATGTTAACGTCCTAAATATCAGCGATGCAAATACAGCTATCAGAAAATAGTTTCTTTAATCCATAATTTAGGAAATAACACATTTTTGATGCCATAATATTATAAAATGCAACAACAGTAGAAAACACGTGCATTTTTAATACACACTTTTAATTAAACAATTATAAATATAATTAAGAGCTCCCAAGTACTAGAACCTAATGCCTAGTTATGCAAAAATACAAAATTTTTAATACCTCCAGAAGAAATACAACCTTAAAATCCTTGCTAAAAGTTATTTCCTTCCTTCTCACTCTAAGCACATACTCGTGACATGACATTCTAGGTAATCCATGTATGGGAACACACTAGTTCATAATCTCTTTCCCATTCACGCTTCATTAGGTTTCATTTGGCGGTCGAATGACTAGACTAAATGAGGAATTTGTTACTAAGATGTACAAATTTCACAGATGATACCAACCAAATATCATAGCCTTTCAAAATTAGATTTTTAAAACAGATGTGTTTGATGTTATTACATTTTGGTTGGCATAACGTAAAGAGTCATAATTTCAACACACTAAATTCGAAGTCGATAAATAAATTTTTATCTTTCCAATTAAAATTCAATTTATTTTTATTGAATGGAAAAATATAAGTGTAATAATAAAAACCCGAATAAAGAACTAAATCAAGCAAATATGAGACCAAATGTAAAACATGGGAAAAGGGACCATTATGGGATGGGGATATATGGCTGGAATTTGTGTTGACAAATTAGTGTTTATAAAATCAACAGTAGATGATTTGAGAATATGTTTATATCAATATTATAAAGAAAATCTAAACACAACAAATTTCAACTACTTTTAAATACTATTTGGGTAATAATGACTAGGAACATTCTGTTGCATTATGTATCATTATTCGCTTGTGGCTATTACACAGTTATCCTAAAAAAAATTAAAATCACCACTTCGGTTACTATTATTTAAATAGAAAAGTTATATTTGTTATAGAAAATTTATGGCATCAGTTGGAAATTGGGATGATAAATTATATTATTTCTACAAAACGCAACTGAAAAATGGCTCTGTTAGAAAATTAGAATAGAATTAGTAAACTGTAGAAATTCTTCAACTAATGCCAGCACGGTGTTTTACCAGTGTAACACGTTAGAAGACGTATAGGATATCAAACAAGGTAGTAAACTGGAATTACTATGCGTTTTTAATGTTTTTTAAATTTGAGAATTTTATATACTGACCAAGTTTTGTATTTTTTTTTCATGCTACTAAATATCTGCTGCGTTGTTTAAAGTAGAACATATTTATTAAGAGCTTTATTTGTTAGGTTATAAAAACAGTATGTAAATTTCGAGTTTTTTTTCTCTTCTATAATCCCAAACTAACAGAAAAGCATAGTGTACGAATCTTACGTTATATTATCAGTTCGTATAAAACAAGTAACGGCGTTCTCTCTTATAGCAAAACTTAATAAAAATGTCATTTCCGTTACAAATGTATATAAAACAAAATTGGAACTTTAAAGTAAAAAAAAAATTCTTGGTTTTTCTCAGAGGAACATGATGATCTGAACTGGTACCGAGTGGATTTGCATTGGTTTGGTGCCTGTCACAGCAATCTTCTACCCCCTTTTCTTCTCTTTCAACGTGATATGATACAGCACTAGTCTTCAAACATTTAAGACTGACGGCACCCTAGAAAATATATGACATGGCGGAACCCTGTGTTTTTCTCTAACAGCATATACAAGATAGATATTGTATAAGCACTAGTAGTAACAAAGAAAACTGATATAGCTGCATTTAAAATTTGCATGTTATTTTATTTCACTAATACAATATTCGCATCCTGCATTAAACCGATATTTCGTTTTTGTTGCCACATATGTATAAATGGATTTTTCATTGCTCTTCTAAATGACATCAAAATAGTAAGGACTGTGCTAGTAACTTTTGTGTTTTATTCTAAGACCTTGTTTCACAGTGATCAAGATATATGAATATATTTTATGGATTTAATGTATAACTATAGTCTATGTTGTATTAGGTTATATTAAAAAAAATGTGGCACGTTTAGGGACATTTCACAAAATCCTGTTTGAAGATCGCTACAATAGATTAAAGACATGGTAACGTTTTACACAGACTACAGAACAATTCTTCGTGTTAGTTGCATTAACTACAAAATGAGTTTTTTTTTTTTTTTTTTTTTTTTTTTTTTTTTTTTTTTTTGGTATGTGTGTCTAATATATATATATATATATATATATATATATATATATATATATATATATATATAAACATATTCCTTTTACCCACTCCTGAACGAAGTACTACCGCTCCAGAGCAGCAGAGTCCATCGCCAAGACATCAGTTTGACTCTCGGAATTTGGTAAACAGTTGGTTTTAGAAAGAATGTGCACAGAGTTCCGAGTTCTGAGTGACGTGTGTGGGAAAGAGGAATAATATGATTAATCGAGCCATTATTAACCAAGTTTATCCCTGTCCTAAGTTTATCTCCTTTTCACTCACTCACTCACTCACTCACTCACTCACTCACACACACACACTCTCTCTCTCTCTCTCACACTCTCTCTCTCTCTCTCACTCACTCACTCACTCACTCACTCACTCACTCACTCACTCACTCACTCACTCACTCACTCACTCACTCACTCACTCACTCACTCACTCACTCACTCACTCACTCACACACACACACACACACACACACACACACACAGATATATATATATATAAGGAAAATTCTCAGGGGTTTTCAAAACATAAATCAAGTGCTAAAAATTCCCGCGTCATTTTTGCAACCCCCTTTTAACACCCCTAACCTAAATTGACCACTGTGGCTACAGTTTACGCCCTCAGAGAAGGGGCCTGACCTATTATAACTCTACATGACTCCAGCGGACAATTTAGGAAATTTCCAAATAAAAAGGAGAAGAACGCTGTCGGAGACAGATATTGATCTCTGATGTTTTCTCGTCACCAATTTTAAGCAACTTAATTTAACTTACTTATCAGTTTGTATTCACTTTTATTTTTTCCTTTCTTAACTTAAATTTAATTTTATCTTTATTCATCATTCACTTTATCTTATGTCTCGTATAAGTATTTTCTTAATATATAATAATAATAAATAATAATAATATATATAATATTTAATAATAATATAAATTAAAAAATAATAAATATATAAAAGCTTTGCTATTCTTAAATTATATTTTATCTTAAATTTAATTTTTTTCATCTTAATTATTTACTTGTTAACAGCTATTTTTTCTCATCATAAAACCTGTATTTTTATATTTATTGTGAATTAACTTAAAAGCGACACCTGATAATTAAATTCTTTAACTTGCAACAGGGATAAGGCCTTCGGAAAGTACCCCAGAAACTCTTCAACAGATTTCAGAGGCAGATATTTTCCCACAGATGTTGACCCAGGTGTTAAGAGTCTTGTACATATAACTTCATGCCAGCTGACCCTTCAGTTTGTCATGTTATTATGATGAAGTGGGAAGTCCTCCAACGAATAATAAAGGTTGTTAGCTAAAACAGCGTCATTTTTCGGGCCATGACTGCAACAACCTGAATCAGTTTTACCAAAACATTTTATATATAATATATATTGTATATATAATATTATTAATAATAAGATAATAAGAACACTGCATATACTACTATATAAATATATATTTAAATTTCACGTTACGAATTAAGGCTGTTTTTCTAAAAAATTCTGTACTTGCATTACTTTTTAAAAGATTTTTAAACAATAATGCTTCAAATTTTTAACAGTGAACCGGATAATCCAGCGATCCGCAACCTGTGAAATAAGGCTTGAAGATTCCCGTTCAAGAGGGCATGCGGAAAATCTCAAAACTTTTCAAAGCAAACAGAGTATGTAAAAGTGAAAAGAAATTTTTAAGACGGTCAATAAAAACTCCATAATCGAAACGAGTAAATCCGAGAGATAAAGCGCATAGATATGAAATAGAACTCAGCGAAGCGAAAGGAACTACTCTAAGATCCAACATTACACAGTCTACAAAATTCGGTTGCTTTTACACAAAACATTTTACGCTTGAATTAATTGTGTATTGTAGTATAAAGTTATTAAATAAGACTTGCGGCAGGATAAGAACACTGCAGGTACTACGACTAACTAAATTTTTATTTTAAATTTCACGTTACGAATTAAGGCTGTTTGTTCACAATGATGACTTTAAGGTTATGTTTGCATTACTTGTTTAATTAATTTTTAAACAATAATCTTTATGTTTGCATTGCATTCTCAGAAAAATATAAAGCCTCTTTTTAGCCACCGATTAACATCTTATTAAATTTTGTCATTTTATAACGGTATTTATTCTTGATCTTGGTAGTAGAATTCTAGATAAAGTACGTTAAAATCAAGTTTCTGAAAATAGCTTATAATTTGGCCAACAACGACAGTAGGATTGGAAACAGGCTGAGTGTAATTGCTGCATTCAATCACCGATGAATGGAAAAATTCAAAGAATATCAACAGGAATAGGGATGTTCTATAAATACACAGAGCATGAAATCAGGATTAATTCGCAGCACTGCGGTCAACTTTTGCTACACGAGGGCTATTTAGACCAAGACAGACTGCTTGCCAACTCCAAACGACTACGGATATTCATGCCTGTAGATTAGAACCCACGTACTCAGGTACCAAACGGTTATCCTTTTCAATTGGCCACCGCCTGAGCTTGTAATCATGCGGACAGGCGAACTTTGCAGTCTTAAATGCAGTAATAAACTATAAAAAAAAAGTCAACAAAAAAAAATTAAAATTTAGTAGTTAATTTTTTTGTTTCTTTAATATAATTCGAATTCTATTCAACTTCGAATTATACCAGCATTAAACAGTCAGAGATAACTCAGCTCATCCGCAGCAACAGGTTAAAACGGTTGGGTCATGTTTGGAAAAAAAGTGCTCTTAAAATATCTACTTTCAAAGATCCTGTGGGAACCTAGAGAAAAACTCCCAATCAGATGGATGGATGACGTGAAAAGACTTAGAAGTTCTGAAGATACAGAACTGGAGAGGAGTCTCTAGGGACAATGGGCGGTAGAAAGTGCGAATGGTTGAGGCAGCTAAGGCCTGCAAGAGCCTGAAAAAGTTTTTTTTAATATGTATACATAAATATGTCAAGACCATCAAAAAATTAGCTTGAGACAAAATATAGTAGAGACATGAACAGTTTTTGGAAATACATTAAAGGTAATATTTCGCGTTAATAAATAATATGTGATCTAAAATAATGATTCTAAAAGGCATTACAGTATGAGTGATAAAATGTTATAAATATGTAATATTTCCGCATAAAGAAACTTTGCCAACGAGCTTAGTGGCCGAATGGTCAAAGCACGACATCCAGACCCAAAGTTTGCGAGTTCGATGCTCGCCATGGCGGTTGATCCAAAGTATGGATTTTTAATTTTTAAATATTATTTATTGTTGCCTTATGTTCTCTAACATTCTATATATTTCTTTATCATGTAAATTAGTTATTTCTCGAATATTCTGTTCGGGTATAAAAGCTGATACCTACTAGTTGTAGGCAACTTCTCGATCTTGCAAGGTTGCGAGTTGCTACTTAGCTTCAATAAATTCTTCTGTTAGGTTAAACGGTGTGTTCATTCGAACCTTCGTGACAATAGAGCCAAAAAAAGAAAACAGATGATCAAAGAAAAAATGTGCTACTTTAGGACACCATTTTCTGCTTCGTATATTTTCTAATTATGAAGCGTCTGTAACATTTAAAAATATAGCGAATTCGATAGCAGCTTTAGAAGAAAAATCTGGGACTACAGTAATCAATTTAGAAACACAGTGGGAAAATGTCAAGAGTCACAGTTCTTTTGATTTTTCCGAATACATCCAAACACGAGGTAATAAAATCTGTGAATAACAATATAAAACAATTTTTTCTCAGTCGTTCATTGACATATAGGATAAACTAAGTTTATATTATTTATTAAAAATAACTGAATGACATCATAAATCTGTCAATGCAAGCAATTCCTCTTAGAAGGTAATGCATAATGGGAAGTTTCTAGGACACTACTTTCCGCCCCCATAAGTAAATAATTTCCATCGATTCTAGCTTAACAGTCTTTCCCAAATGGTCAAAGTGCGAATTCAACGATAAGAGTAAATAACAAACAAACACTGAAATCCAATTCCATGATATAAGAAAAAAGCAAATGCATCCGCGTGGTTAACAAATAAGCTTATGGAATTTCCATGTAAAAAGTTGAGAACTTTTTGCATGAAGATTCCATAAGCTGTTATCAGTCATACGGTCACCAGTCATATCTAACCCCAAAAGGAGAGAATCCAGAAGGTTAGATTTTACTCGGATGGAGATTTTTCACTATAACTTTCTTGTTCTTTTAAAATACTATTTAAAATAAATAAATCAGTGAGCCCCAAATTCTTCCATAATGCTTTTACGTCAACTTGCAAGATAAACCTATTGTGTCAAGAATATGTAATTATCGTGTTAAGACTTTTTTTCTGTAGTACATAAAATCACTGAATGATGACACAATTAAATGAAAAGAGTGAAATCTTAAAGAAAAAATTGAATTTGCATTGCATTTCAACAAATCCATCGCCTTCTAATGCGTCTTGGTTGAACTAGTTTTATTTTCCTTTATAAAAAAAACTTCACGAAAGTATTTGGTTTAAAATAATATTAATAAAGCTTAAAAATTATTAAAACATTTGCTTAGCATGTTATTATAGATTTGTTACTGATTTTGTCTGGTTTGGAGCGTTAAGGTCTAATTATTTGCTACACGAATATTTGTAACAGAAGGCATATTCTTAAAATATTTCAAAACTTAAAGTAGCAATTCAACTTTATGCAGACAGTACATTCTATATTCATTAGAGGCATGGACTACATACCAACTCCATTACTCCAACGATATCAGCAGTGACAAAAACAAGGCATCCAAAGCAGTATAAAGCAATAATGAGGCTTAGCGGTTTTCAGCTTTTTCTTGCCCCAGGCTTATGACTTATTTTAAATACAGAGATCAAAGGGGTTGGCGCTGTGACCTCAGCCCCCTTTCTGTGAGCCGCCTATGCATGGTCCTTGCTGTCACTAAGGCACTGGTTGCATGCCCAATCGATGATAATGATGCATCTTGGGATGTGAGTGCTGCTCTGACGATTGCTTGATCCTCGCAATCTGTCGTTTCTCTAGGCCGAACACTTTCTTCTTGACGCTGTGTCCATGGTTCACCCATTCCTGCCAGCATCGTCTATTAGTGGCATCGATTCTGCCCAAATGTCGAGCGATTCGCTGATTAGACCAACCGGCTTCTTTGAGTCCACCTACACGTCCTCTCTCAAATGCTAACATCTGCGCATATCGTATTTGCACCTGTATGCGAGGCATATTTACTGTCTACCTGAGTACATGGAATGAAATTAAGAATTTATGACTTGGAATCAAAATTTCTCCTCTGAAATATCCAGCCAGTTGCGTAGATAAGATGGGCTGCAACGACACATTCATTCATTGGCCGCTAAACTTTAAAGTTTTGCATTTTCCGACGAAGCCTGTATGAATATCAATTAGTGTCCAACTTGCACTACATATTCTGATTGCGTTTTTTTTTTTTTTTTTTTTTTGGGGGGGGGGTTCTAAGAATGTAAGAGCAAACATTTTTAAATATCAATATTTCAAAACCGCATTTTAAAATTATATACAATATCTTCATGTACACTACATCAAGGTGAAAATAAAACTAAGGTACACGTTTGATTTAGAGAACGCTTTGATTTATTATTTTGTCACGCGAGAGCTAATTCGATTGGGATCATGTGCTTAAAAAAGTCTTCCCAACGGTCGTAACCATTCGGCCATCGTTCGGCAAACTACGAGATTCGAATTTGTAAAAGAGAGGGCATTTATGCGTGCGAAATTTTTTTGAACTTTAAATCATACGATTTAAAAAACTTCCATATGGGGGCCACCAAACAAGAGGTATTTATATCAGATTCTTGTGCTCACGACACCTATCATGTGTACAGTACAGGACGTCATTATTGCATTCCCATTATCAGAAAAAGTCTTTATATGTAAAGAAGAATTTTCGTTTCATTGTAAACCCCCTCCCCCACTCTGTCAAAAAAAAAAAAAGTTCAAAATGACTTATTTCAAGCGTGATGTACCAAATCATTATTATAAAACTCATACTACTCATACACTAATTCACTAATCACTGCATCTCAAGAAAGACTAAGGCCTAGTGAACTGAAATTCGTTTCGGTAATCGAATCTTACACATCAGACGTGGAATTAAAAAAAAAAAAAAATCGCAAATTTCATTGCATAGAGGATTTAAATAGGTGTTAGCAAGAGAAAATTTAGTATTTGCAGATTTCTTCCATTTCAACAATTAAAATCACCGAAGGGCATTTATCTATCTTACAAAGCGAAACTGGGTGACTGATTAATAGAGCCCCAACTACCGGGGCTAAGAACAAAAATTCGAAATATAAGTTCCTATTACGATGCCGTATGTAGGAGCTAAGAAAGAATTTTTCAAAGATGGACACTTGAAGTTCTGAAATGTGGGTTGAAAGAAAGTGAGGGATAAGAGTACTTTGACTTAATACAGAATCATAGCAGCGAAGCACAGACACGCAACTACTCCTACATATTTACTATGCAATCACCCGCATTCAACTTGTAGACTCATCTGGGCCAGCAATAAGTGTGGATAATCGTCACAAGAGATGTGTTGTGTTACGCCAAGAAGAGCGTTGACCCTTCAGGATATCTTGTTCGGTTAAGAACAAAACTGGGAAGTCCGCTTGCTATATGAAATACCCAAGAACGCCCCCCCCCCCCTGTAATACACACAGACACCATGGGGAGGGATACCAAACCGTCTTCCGCCCTTAGCATTATCCCAATTTATGCACGGCACGTGTGGATGTCAGGGTTGGTCAGTGGAGCATGGGCGAATCGATGGTAAGGCGCCACCGGAGGAAAAAATAATAATAAAGGCAAATGAAGATCTTCACCACAGCTAAAATCGCGTGAATAACTACCTAACAAGCCGCTGGTACTTTGGTCAACACGATACACTGAAAAACCTGAATGACAGAGAATATATTTATTTACGCTAAACCACTTATCAGAATGTAAAAGGAAAGGATGCAGAGATAAGCATTTGTATGTCATCTTCACCAATCGTTTCTCGTAAGCTAGAACGATCTAAAAATAAATATTACAGTGCAAGAAAGAAAATATTTCTATTTAATATGGCTGTGCCAATACTTCCAATTTATTTTTTATTTTTTTAAATGTAGTGGAATACTCAGTACATTTTCAAAAAGTTCCAGAATAACTACAGTTTTTGATCCATATACTCTTCCATCCCCTAATTTTGTGATATTCAGTGAAACAAATATTGCATTGACGCTTAGATTTCACTGAACAAAATAAAATAATCATTTAAAACTTATAAAAAAGGGATTATTTTTTTTTAAATGAGGACAAATTTAAGATGTTTTCAAAAGATAGAACATGTTTAAAATTTACTCTATTCTGAGGTAAGGTGAAGTGTAAATGTTAAATTCGGTTTAGTTATAAAAAGTTATTGTTAAGGTCACCGAGAACATCTTTCGCTTCGCATCAAATGCACTTCAACTGCTGTGTAACCAGAACGAATATGGTATTTTGGTCTTGATATGTTTAATTTTATATATAAACTTTAAATTATAAAACGTGAAATACTTTCTTTTTATTAAATTGGTAAATTTCTTTAGGAACCTCAAACTCTTTTAGTGGAAGTCTACTGTTCCGAAGAACATCAATTGGGAAGAGTTGTGCTGGGTAAAGGAATTTCACTATCAGTTTTTAACATCTACGACTGTGCGTCATTGAATTTACGAAAAATATTTCCCATTAAATGGTAATAATGAAGTTATAATAAAAAAACACAGGAAGATTAAGCAATAACGGATGAACGCTAAAATTACAGTGAGTGGCTAAATTATTATAAACAGGTTTTTGTATTTTCTAGTTTAAATTTTTGAGCAAAATAAACTGGCTTTGGTAAGTTTTCTTTGTATAGTATTGCCGCTAGTATTATCATTGTGTTTGACAAGTAACAATCCTTCATTAATAATCCTTCAATAAAATTCACAACAATAATAGTGATGTCAGTGGTGTGTGTATTTTAGTAATGTGATATAGAACATTTTGAAATCATTTATCGCATATATTTCCTGTCTGAAATAACCAACACGCAAGGAAAGTTTATTACTAACGTACTTTTGCAACATTTCATGAGTGAATTTTAATTTTGTGAACAGTATTCTGTGAATTTTTTTAATAAATAATCTTTCGTTTAAATATAGTCAAGATTTTCGACGCGTGCCCAAGAAAATGTAGAAAAATACAAATATTATTATTCCCTCCACATATTCTAAGAGATGAATAGCAATTGTTACAAGCGTTTTGATGTCTGTTGTTAAGCGAATTAAAAAAATTGATAAAAATAAGTTCCTGGTAAAAAAAAAACATTTCTACATGGCCTCATTGAGGCCATGTAGAAAGCTACAGCAATGGGACAAAGAACACATGATTATGACTGTTGCAGACTGGGATTAGTAATTACCACTTTTCAAATAGTGCAATTCATTAAAAACATTTTACTATTATTATTATTATTGTAATATTTTACAGGTGTGTTTTTCCAATGAATCAACAGTTCATAGTTTGGTCGACATTAGTTCATTCGCTCTGGGGCGTAGTTCCATCAAGACTGTTTCGCGGAGGGAATTAAACACTTGATTAGAGTCATGTAATGGTCTGTAATCTCGTCCAAGGAGCTTATACATCAAGGATGGAACTAAGAGGCAGAACCATTACTTAAAGCCGGTTCCACACTGCTACACCAGAAGTGAAATTCGAACCCAAGAAATGGTACCGAAGATTTGCGCCCAATCCATTCGGCCCAGATAAGTGAGAAGCATAGAATCAGGTGAATATCTCCAGAGCGCAATAGAAATTTCAGAAATAGTACTTCGTAGTCTAGTTTGTTCCTTATAAACAAAAGAAACAATAACAGCAATATAATATAAACATGTAAATACTAATTCAAACTAAATACCTACGTTGACCATTAAGCTCACAATTCTATTTCAATTTTTTCTTTATTTGCTAACCCTGAGCTTCCATGGTTACCAATATATCCAGACTATACACCTTTAACTTCTTTTGGGGCATATTAAGGGCTGGGCATACGCAAATCCAGTTATGGATATCGGCAACATAAAATGACGAATCATTGAAGTCATTTGAGGAATACATGATGCAAAACATTTGAAATGGTAAAACTGAATATTGGTTGGATATTTGTGTACCACAAATGAAGCTCAGGTGGAAGTTATTTAATATTTAAATTTAGCTGTGTAAAACTGTTTTAAACGGTCTTTCAAAGAAAACAAACATGTACGTGCCTCTATGTTCTCCCCCCCCCCTTAAAAAAACCCACGAAATGTGTTCAATTTTGTACCGCCTTTTATATAAAGCTGGACTACCGGACAGACGTTTTTTCAAAATAACCAACTGAAAACTTGCTTCTTTAAGTCTCAGCAGCCTAAGAGAAGAACTAAATTACTAGCAAGTACAGAATTAGTTAAACGCGATTGGTGTAGAAAAGATTTGATTGCGTACATATCAAATATGATATTTAATTGATCAGACAAAATGTATATCAAGTACCACATCTTATGTTGCAAAATGTAAGCCATTCTACAACACATAATAGTTAGCGGTTTTCGTTACAGGCCCCGATTCGAGTCCCTAGAATTAGTTTAAAAACAAGTGCTTGAATGTGAAGAAATCAACGCCACTCTTGGCACCATGTGATACAGAAATCTGTTCGAGAAACCTCCGCAGATAACAACTGTGGCTGAGTCATGACTTGCAATGAACATAACAGAAGCCGAAATAGTTGTCGCGTAGGATCAAAAATCAACAGTTGTTGATTAAAAGCAAAAGCGGGCGTTTAGAAAATTAATACGTGAAATTAATACACTGTTCTAAAACTGGAAGCCCAGAACTTATCGGTGTGTTAAAGTTTTCGACATGTCGAGACAAAGTAGATATTAGACGATGAATAATTACTGCGGAGTGAAAGTAGCTTAAAATTTCATACCGATATAAACGCATTACTAAATAGGTATAATGATCAAATTAAGCAACTTTTGTTTTTTTTTTTACGCCTAAATAAAACATATATCCAAAATGTATCTTTTTTCTTCAAGCCCAAAAAGAAAATAATAGAATAAATATAGCTTCGCTATTTGGTTGTGTACAATTTCAGTCACTTTTGGTCATGAATTATTAGATTTTAATTCGAAAGTCGAAATGTAAATAAATAAAGGATCCCCTTGGATATGTAAATGTGACCCCTAAAATGAGTCTTTCTATAAGGTCAACTTGTAATGTTCTAAGACAAAAGTTTCATTTTAAATTCATCAAAAGTACCTAATTACTAATGTCATTAGCCTACATTACTCAAGAGAAATAATTCCGATTTCAGCTGAATGTGTAAATTATTATTGGCGCATCCAATGCTTTCGACAAGCAGGAAGAGAAGACAGCGAACGACTAACTGAAAATAACACATCAGGGAACGGTGAAAAGCAAGCAACATTCAGACGACAGCAATGCGGCGTTTGACGTCAATTGCAAATCTTACTCAAACTCAAGAATGCCAGCTGGCTTAGATTCAAGCCAGCAAAGAAACATGCAATCGGAGAGTGTACAGAGAAGAGCACGGTCGTAGGAGGCAAGCAGGCAGTCCTCGGGGGTTGAATGGCCACACCTGTTTCTTCACATGACTAGGAAGTGTCACTCGTCAAAATCTAGACACATCAGTTGAGGAATAGGGAAAGGGGGAGGAACACAATTATCTGAATCAACAAGAAAATTAAATGAAAAATTTGCATTGTCTGACAAAAAATATTCAGTACAACCTGTTTGGCAAATCGGGGAAGGCCACTGTGATTAAAATAGTAGGAGGCTGGAGGAACTGGTTCAAACTCAGACACACACATACACACATATATATATATATATATATATATATATATATATATATATATATATATATATATACATACATACATATATATACATATGTATATACATACATATATATACACACTTATACGTAGAGATGTAAAAAACCCCGGAATTTTGAAGAGGTGGAAATAAATCCGGGAAT
Organism: Pardosa pseudoannulata; assembly: GCA_032207245.1. Classification (NCBI taxonomy): domain Eukaryota; kingdom Metazoa; phylum Arthropoda; class Arachnida; order Araneae; family Lycosidae; genus Pardosa; species Pardosa pseudoannulata. The sequence goes on along the minus strand of CM063498.1, from coordinate 62,029,380 downwards.
TTTGGGGAATAAACAAGGAAATTTTGGGAACTTTGGGAAGAAACCATTTTAACAATGTTTACATTTATTTTTTCAACAGTGGCTGTTTAAGAACTAGCATATTATTTCTCAGAGATTTTTTTTTTACTTATATATATATATATATATATATATATATATATATATATATATATATATATATATATATATATATATATATATATATATTCATGAAATAATAGAAATGAGCATTTAAAAGATTTTATAGGAGTATTTATGTAATTAATTACCCTGTTAGTCTTATCAAATACATAACTGGTTGCTTCAATTTTAATTGATAATAAAATAATTTAATACATTATTTTTTATCATTACTTATTATGTAAATTGCTTTATGCTAAACATCTTTAAATTTAAAATAACAGTTTATTATTTTTTTGTAATGCATATATCATTTAAAGGTGTAATCAAGCGACACTGTTGCATTTTGTGTTCAATTCCTACACACACACATTACATATATATAGATGTTATCCAAGAAAAATAATGATTTATGGGTTTTGTGATACTACAGATTATTGCCTATATTTATGCAATAATAAAAATATTGGATATTTCTCAAATGAAAAATATATTCATACCTTCGAGCTAAACATGATACCTTGCAGATATAGTTAGTTAATCCCAATTATTCAATTTTTTTTATAGCATATATTAGTTAAATTTTGTGATAATATCAACTTTTGAGGTCTACAAGAAAGACAGAATAAAAGGGTGGTTTTCATTGTGTCATAGTAATTGGCTACTTCAAAATTCCCATGTTTTGGAAATTTTCAAAATTCCCTTCCCAAAAAACCCGGTTTTTTTCCCCTGGTTTTAACCGGGTTTTTTCCACTGCTCACTACTCTACTTATACGCACACACACAAACATATATATATATATATATATATATATATATATATATATATATATATATTATATATGCTTGCAATAGTTAAGACCAGGCTTGAAATCGCCTTTTAATCGACAGTATTTAAATCATCCATTAATAACTGCAGTTTATCAATTGATAATTTATATCAATGATGACTTAGTTAATTTATAATAAAGTGAGGGCTAGGATTAAACAGGAACCGTACTTTGAAAGTCAAAGTAAAAATAAATGGATAAACAAAATGAAGCATACAACAATGGCAATTTAGTTACATGGTGTTATGATTTAAATATTAAAACAAAATTTCTCAACAAAATAATAAGCATTGATTTAATTTTTTTCCTTTAAATTCTTGATAAAAGTTTTGAAAAACTTTTGAGGTTCAAAAATTGTTTTTCATTTCTGCTATTGCATTCTTAAGAATTCTCAACTTTTAAACATTAAAAAATGTTTGTGGACTTAGGCTTCAGTAGGCATTGCAGATAAAGTAGTTTAGTAAATGTAAGTACGATTAAAGAATCTAGTTTCGCAGTTAAGTTCCGATTAAGGTACATTTTGATAGCCAGTTCACTCTTATTGTCTTTCTCAAGACGATCTTTAAAAAAAAGTAAAAATTATGAATTTCTTTTTATTAGAAGTTCGAATGGTCGCCAATTGGCCATCATTTAGTTAGGTATTCAAAAAATAAGAGTAAAATATTTTTAGATCAATAACTTTTTACACTGTACTCCTTGCTTGTACTACGGTATTTTGAAAATAATAGGTATAAAATAAATCATTTATTGAGCATAAAGCTGAACTTTGTATAATAAATATATATACATAGTAACAATCAGTAGCCTAGCGTAGATTTCTGCTGCCTGAAGAAAAAGTCAAATTTGGTATCGACCCCACAAACCATATTCAGGTTATCTGCCAAAATAAAATGTTTCAAATCCATGACTTTTTATGACTTTCCCTGATTTAGCAGATCATTTTCCATGACTTTAAAAAGCTTTCGTTAAAGTACATATGAATAAAACTTCTGATGTACATACAAATAAAATATATGCTTTTAGAGAAATTACAGGAATTTTATCATAAAAAAACTATAAACTTACTTTATAAGTGTTAATAAACTCACATACTTAAAAATAAATTGTTGTATCTACATACCTAAGTTTAATCATATAGCAATTTTTCAATCAAAATGTTTCCAATTTGAATTCAGGGTACTTTGGTATTATCCAGGTGACCATGAATAATAGCCAAACATGATAACCCTATAATGTTTATATACAGTATCCCTAGAGATAAACTTATATTTTGTGCAAAAATCTTAATTTTTATTAAAAAATATTAATTATTATATTAATAAAATTTTAATCTACAATTTAAGAAAAAACCAGAATAATATACATTTACCCACCCATTAAGCTTTCTTGTTTTGAGTTTCCTTGGTGAACAAATTTTACTAATTGGTAATATGGTCAATAGGATAATACATAAATACCAAACTCAGTAACTTCAGCCAAATGACAAGTAAATACAGAATTAAACAATTCAATGCATTTTTTTAATCGGTAGTTTAGCGGATCCATGACTTTCCATGACTTTTACTCATTTTACTTGAAAAATCAAGACTTTCCATGACAAAATTAATCCATTGTCTAAATCCATGATTTTCCATGACTTTCCCTGACTTTCCAGGTGCGCGGAAACCATGCATATTTCTATAGATAAAATTTTCTAAAGCGAGGAAAATATAAAGCTACAAAAGAGATTTTTTTTTTTTAGAAAATTTAAAATATTCATAAACTAGGAAACCTAATCTAATTTATAAATACATGTTTTGAAATCTAACAACAAATTGTCTAAAAATACTATTGGAATGTATCCAGTATAAATATTTGAAAATTTTTAATTAATCGAAAATCAAAATAAATATTACTCAAACTACTGACTGTTGGAATATGATAAGCATTTTTATTCATAGAAGAAAATAATTTTTTGCATCAACTTTCGAAATAAAAAAGATAGTGATTTTGCGCATCTTTGCCAAACCTCTACGCTACACTACTGAATACAATTACGTACTTATCCAGGATGTTAAACAGAGTCCCATACATATTTGAACGAGTGACATTACAGATGCATAAAAAATCTCAAATGGTAGAAATTAACTTTAAAGGAGAAAATTTCTTGCTATAATAAACTATTTTTAAGTGTCTTTTTTTTCCCTTATAACTATGATAAATGAATATAAACTTTAATACATTAAAAAATTAAAATAAATTTAAGACACCTCACTCTTTTGACACTATTTTTAAAAAAATTCCTTTTATAACTACATAGCTTCTACTTTCAAGGAAAAACAGTCGATGCGTCAATTGTACCCACTCTTAGTTTTCATTTACATGAAATTTCAATTTGTCTCCTAACTAACCCCGCCTAGTTCTCTTTAAAAAATAAATAGAGCATGTCTAGCTAAAAATATATTACTTATAATATCACTTTACAAATAGAATGCTTTAATTTCATTTATTTAAAGAATGGTTGTTATAGATGTTAAAATCAAACAGTCACAAATTTTTCCTTTCACCTGAAGTGTAAAATTATTGGATGATTTAACAACCAGTCTTAAATATTAATTTGAGAATCAATATTAATTACTGGGACTGGCCCAGACACCTAAAAATTATTTATGATGAACTTTAAAAACTCATATAAACGTTAATTTATAGTACTAAACGAGACACCTCTTTCCGCTAAACTATGTATTAAACAAATTACGGCTCAACGCAGCAGGATGAACTCTTTTCTAAAATAGAAACTAAATATGGTAGAAATAATTGTCTTTTAAAAATTATACCTGACAAACCTAGACGGGAGGCAGTCGCTGCTTTTTCTCTATTTACTGGGCATGGCTGCATTGCTGCCCATCAATATCGACATGGCATTCTCCCCGAGACTACCTGCTTCATATGCGATAATAAAAACAAACCAATGGACAAATAGCACCTGCTTACCTGTGAAGCTCTCCATGGAGAAAAAGAAGCATCAAGGTATTGGGAAGAGAGTATGAACTGTTTCGATGCATTTTTTTCTGTTTTACGATGTCGTTTCTGTTTATAACAATATTGTTCATTTTTCTTGTTTGTATTCCTGTTCATGGCTTCAGCCATTGGAAATTATATATATATATATATATATATATATATATATATATATATATATATATATATATATATATATATATATATGTCAGGTCTAAAAAAGGGGTAGTTGGAAATTACGTGAGTTAAAAGCGATTTTAAAAAGGGAATTCTTTTATAATAATAAAATAAATGAAAAAAAAAAAAAACCACGCTCGCGTAAGCTTTCAGGATAATCTGGTCAGGCGGAAGCATTTTTTAGCTATCTGATGAAATTGCAAACAGATAAGTTGGAATTGGCGCGTGGACATGGAGCGGTCAACACCTTCATGCATAGCTCCGCCACGAACAATGAAAATGGCGCATGTTGCTTTTCTTAAAAACGATTAGTTAATAAAACTTATTATTATCAAGAAGACTGTTTTCCATTCGCCTTAACTCTGGATCACGACATGTCATATATTCATATATATATATATAATTATTATTATTATTAAGGGACCCCAAAATACTATTGTGTTTATCCTAATTTCAGAGGTTAATCAAACTCTGGAACCTTTTTATATGCTGGTGGCCAAATAGCTAGGTTGCTAAATTTTAGAGTTACACGGTTGACAAGTTTTCTTGTTTTAAAGCCTTCATGCCAAAATGTATTAAAAACGCGAAAAAAAGTCTACGGTATTAGGGCATAGAATCAAGTAAATGTTGGAAGTAAATAGTTATTTCATAGCCATAAATGAGTTCTGCTTCGGTTAGCTAAACTTTATCTCTGCACTCTAGAAATAGAATGTTTAAAACTTTTAAACAGTTGTTTGCTTTCAACTTCTATTGTATTCAATGTGATAGAACTAATCACGTTGGTTTTATATTTTTAGTATGGTTGCTTGTAAAAATAAGTTAAAAATAAGTTTCAAGCAGTACATACTCGTACAGGTTCAATGCAGTGCTTTGAATCATTTTCAATCACCGAACCCCTAAAAAATATGTCCCAAGTTAACGAAACACTAATCTAGAAAGTTGGATAACACAGTAGTCTGGGACGAAGTAGCCAGAAAGCCCATAATTTTAAATGTTATGCTCATACGCGTTTGCTTGGCGTGTCAGTAGTTAATATAACCAGTAGAAAGAAATCATGTCATTATTCTGAGATACAGTGAGATGTAAATGTTATGTTTGGTTTAGTTAGTACTATTATGCCTAAAAGTACTATTTAAGTTAGTATCACTGAAACGTCGAAGTACTTCAACATTACATCAACACTTGCACCGCATTTTTCTTTAACCAGGACAAATAACCGAACTTGTCTACAATAGTTTTGTTGGTTTAATTTTAAATTTAGCTTTAGAGTTTAAATTCAGAGTACGAAATACTCCTTTGTGTAAAATTATTACGTTAACCAAACATTGGTTGGGAACAGCTGCTCAAACAAGCTTGTAAGAAGCATGGGAAAATTGATTTAGATTATTTTTTTTTTTAGCAATCAATGGAGCTGACTGATGAAATAATTGTTTCTTTTCCTTTCTACAACCGAGACACAATGCAAGGTTATTATAACCGACATCCACCAAACAAAATTAAAAAAAAAAAAAAATGAAAGAAAACTACTTGGCTTAGTAAAAAAAAAAATCTTAGAGCAGCTTTTCTTTCGAAGTTCTACCCTCAGAGTAGCGTACGCGTTTGCGAGAGACAGATAACCAGTTTGTGGAAATAAAATTGAGGAGGCGACGAAAAAGAAAAATAGTAATAACTTTAGTTCATGCAAATGTATCAACAACGCAACAGACACATATTCTGAAACATTAGCGGCCATTACAGAAATACTGCATGTTACGTATGAGAATAATTAGAAATGTGTTTTAACTCCTACATGAATAAGTAAATAATTACCATATATGGCCTGATAGTAATTTCAGTATTTAATCTAATATATATATATATATATATATATATATATATAATATATATATATATATATATATATATATATATATATATATATATATATATATATATATATATATATATATATATATATATATATATATATATTAATATATATATAAATATATATATATATATATATATATATATATATATTAATGTAGTCTGAACAAGAATTCACTGAATTTTAAGAAAATGGTATGAAATTTTACAAAAGCCTTTGAAACACAGAAGATCAGTTTTCAAGACTACGTAAAAATCACTCATTTCCTTCTTTTCTGGAAGCATGATATTATATTTAAGCATTAAAAGAACCTGAAGCATGCATTCCAGAAAAAAAGAGAAGTTTATCAAGAACTGGGCCACAGATTTTTAGAAATAACAAGACATAAAAAAGAGATAAATGTAAAACAAAATAAATTACCGCACACTATCAATTTTTCTCTACAATTCACGTCAGCTGGAAATAGAAAATCAATAAGTTCAAATAAATAATAAAGATTGAAACTGTGCCAGAAAAATCATGTATCTAAAACCAATTATCCCAACCTTTAATCCGTGGAAGAAAATTGTCCATTGCATTCCCACTGCACGATTCAATCAATTGTCAGAATGTAAAAAAATTTTGTGAAGGTAAAAAAGTCTCAACTTTTTATCTTAAAATTTTGTAAAATTTTCTTTGCCTTTTAAAATTTTTTATCCCCAAGACGGAGCCCTTGCTTTTATTTATAACATTTACCAAACAAAGCCGCTGATTCTTGTTGCCCTTTTAACTGTGGGAGCACCATATATGTTAGACAGAGAAGATATATAGGTAGCACCATACAGGACCTCTAAGAAGGGACAACACAAATACGTCCAAGCTTTACTCGGGTATCGAAACTCAACCACATTGGGTCAAAACGCAATATGCTACTAACCACTATACAATATGAGCGGCCCTTTTAAACTTTGAAACCAAATAAGTCGATATATCTAATTAACAATTATACCATATGAAAATAAAAACACATCATATGATTTTATCTGCTTCTCCTTTGGTATGAGTCACATGAAAAATACCCTCTCCGGTTAATAATGAAATAGAGTCGGACAGCAAACTGAAAGATGTCAAATCGGACTTCTATCCTTAAGACCGCAGATATCAAACTTGGTGTTTCGACAATAATCAAATAATGAAAAATTCGTCCAAACAGTTTCATTCATCATATTATAAACAAATATGCATTTTTTATGCACTGTTTTTTATTCTTTTCCATCTATGCAAACCACTTTGAGGGTAATTGTACCGCAATTTTTTTTCCGATAAAGGTCCTGCAGCGAAAAAAGTTTGAGAACCACTATTTGAGACTCAAAAATCCCACCCACCTTTTCTCCTATTTTATCGCAAGAGTCGTAACTGATAGACACCTGAAAGAATAATTTCAGCACAGAAGAGATATAAAAGCAACAATAGAGATGTTATAAATTTTTTTGCCAGTTTGATTATAACATCAAGAAAGACAGCCTACATTTTCCAAGCCGGATTATTTCACACAGAAAAAGAGTTGTAAACTCTATAACTCTCTCCCATGTTGTAAAGCAAATAATAAACAGCATCCAGAGTAGAAAAGTGGATTCCCTAATAAATGAAATTATGAATGGCAAGAGATATTAGTGATAAAAGGACTAGAAGCCTGCATCTTATTTTAAGAAAATTAGAATTTGATTTACAAATACTACCATGAAATCACACATACGCGAGGATATGATTAGCATTGCTCAATTTCTGTTCAATAAAGTAAAATTAGTGTCGTTTAAAATTGGAACTGTTGTGACGTCAATTCGGGTAATTGTAAACCTAGCAAAAACACAAGATTAAAAAGAGCGCGTAGGCGGTTCAATAAATGTTTTATATTTTAGGGCTGTCTAAACACAGAGAAATCAAGGCTTTTATAGGCGAGGACATTGAACCCATTAACGAACACGAATCTGTGACAGTGCAGAGATCATTTTTACTAACTAGTTACTTACCAAATGTACTTCATTTTTTTTTTTATTTATCGGGCATTTAATACCATTTTAACAGCATAGCTATCAGCCGATATAACAATGGCAAACACCGTTGTATTACATTTATTAAATTTCAACGTTAGCTGTAAAGAAAAATGTTCGAGGAGGAAAAAAAACCTCAGAAAATTTTACAAACTTATACGGCCCCCAGAGGCCCACCTCCTTCAGGTTTGTACGGGCTTCACGCACCCGAGGTACTTAAGTGATCTAGGTCTTATATTCTTCTTGGTAGTCACGAGCTTACCTCTGTAGTATTTGCTCCTTACCGGGTTGGACCACAGTAAAATCACAGGCGCCTGGAACCTGGTATTCCACTCGGCCTGTGATTGGTTAGTAAGTACATTGGCTGCAATTTCTAAAATTGGCGAAATATCCTGGCGACGCTTTCCGTGAATTTGTACATTATTTCAACAATTCAAAAGAGACAGGATCGTACATAGAATTTTTTTTTCAAATGGAGGGGAGGGGAGGGGGAGAGCATATATTTAATTAAAGGCTTACTGATATTTAATTGAAGTTAAGTTACAAATGAAAAATCATTCATTAAATTATTTTAACGCAAGATTTTTCAGTTGATATATATATATATATATATATATATATATATATATATATATATATATATATATATTAGGTATGTGAATGTATACAAAATGTGCTAGCTACCAATTAAGGAGTATTTACAACCAATTAATGGGTAGATATAATTGGTAACTACCTAAATATTCTGAAAATTATCAGATTTACAAAGAAAAAAAAAAGAAAAGATTCATAAATTCTGAAAAAGCATGCATATATTATATCTATATAATACATACATATATATGTATATCTATATAATTCATACATAGTACATTAATATATTAAATAAAAAATATTAAATAAAGATTTACATGTAGAAAAATTTGGATACAATTTTTAAAACAATAAAATGTACCAGGTTTGGTGGGAAATGTTAATTTCTGACAAATTCTAAATATTTTCAAATTATGAGCACTTTCTAAATGTTCTGGTAATTCCGATAAATTTCGAAATTTCAAATTACAGTTGTCCTATTTACACTCTATATTACTTTCAGGTCTCTCATTTTGACCATTTCTTTCATTTTCCTTTTTAGGCATGCGATTAACAGGCTTTGTTAAATATTTTTTTCTGATAGATCATAGTTCTGCATGATTTACAATTAAAACTTTCAATCTGCATTCTTTGTACGTTCCAAATTCTTCTAAATAAATGAAAAAATAATGGAGAAATAAAGAGAAATAAATAGATAAGAAGCCCATCTAAATCAATGAATACGAAGCCAATCGTTGAAAGGATCGTCAAGATATTTTGCAAATTTTAGAAATTGCTGCCAATGTACTTACAGCCAATCACAGGCCGAGTAGAATACCAGGTTACAGGCGCCTGTGTAAAATCGGACCATGAAGGGCCTCTCGTAGGCCGCAGCGCATTGGGAGCCATTATGGATCGCTATTGTGATGACTGGTCTTCAATGGTTGCTGCTATGTCTTTGGATGGGTCAGCGTAAAAACAAACTTAACAACTTATACATCAAGAGGAATATAAAAATAGTATTAGCAGGCGACATTTCGGGCGGGGAAAATTAAATCACGTCTTTAAAATTAATAAATCTTAAAAATCTTTTAAAGATATAAAAGTCTGTTAAATATATTTAAAATGATTTAATTTTACTCCGTTAAAACTCAAATAAATACAGATTTTCTTAAAACACCAGAAGTACGTCCTTGAACAGAGACAAGCATATTCCTTTGTTATCAAATATGACAATAACGCTCTCTTCAGCTTTGTCTATAATTTCGCCCACCTTCAATGAAAACGGCGCCTCTTTTAGAATTTTAACTGTAACTGCTGTTCTGCTATCTAATAAATTTCACAACTTTCAACCCCAAGAATTTCTACCCCTCAAAAATCGTAAACAGCCCTTGATTTTTTCACTTCCTTCCTGTAGTGTGCTGTCAAAGTAGCTTACCAAGTTTCAACTTTTCATTTTAAGCTTTATAGCCTAGTAGACCACGCCGTGTGGTGACCGGAATAGAATTGTCCTAATGTAGCCTATGTGTGTCATAGAAGGCGATTAAAATAGACGACCCAATGTATCAGGGGGGTTATAAATATAGAGGCTGGCCCTTCAGATTAGAGGTTGGGCGTAGGGCTAACAACCCTGCCCTGTAAAAAGTAACTGTTGCAAAGTCAACAGAAGAAAGTACCGAGCTGCCCTACACTAGGGTTGCTTGGTATCGTATTCTGGAGAAGGCTATTGGGCCGGGGCTGTCATGCCACTGAAAAAGTCTAGTAGACCTCGCAACTGCAGATAGGGGATTATTTAATAATAACAGAAAACGTGTTGTACTCTATCATCAATTTTCAAAGTGAACAGAAAGAAGTTATAAGCTATTTTAGAAAAATAAAATAATTCTTAATTTTATTTCTGACGAATTCCGCTGACTGTTAGTGCAAAATTCCGGGGTTTCCCGAAAGAACACCGACGCGTGTATTTACTTAATTTACAGAACAAATATATACATATTTATTAAAACGCTTATAAATGTGTCTAATGTTCTTGAATTCAGAGTTACAAGATGAGCTCAGAAATATGTAATATACATATTTTTTTAATAATAATGTGAGGACACTAGCTTGTTAAAGTTTGTTAGCGCGTTTTGTTGACCATTTTATTACAGGAGCATCAAATAGACGGTCAACTTTACTTCTTATGAAAAGACAACCAAGCCTTTATTAAATTGTGAGACAGAATGCGCAGTTGTTGTAATTTTGTTTACTCTAAGAAATTTTCACAGTCATTCGTGATGAAAAATCCAACCAGTTCTCACCGCAGGGTTAAAACAATTCGATTACTGTTTTTTCACGTTTTGGTTTGGCATGAATCCATAGAATGCAGTCTTGAGGTAAAATTCAACTTTACTTTTAAAAATACTTTTTTTCCAGCCTTATATAAAACTACAAGTATCTTATATTCTATTATTTTGAAAAATATTTAGTGACAAAATACCTAATGAAAAAAAATGGCTCCTTCACTTTCATGCTGTTTTTCATTATGTGTTTACTTCAAATAGAACAATGAGCTTATAAAAAAAAGTCATTATTAACTGACTGCGAGTGGATGAATTAAAAAAATATATAAAAAGCAGTTATAAACATGAGAAATTTACAGTAAGTGTATGTTCTCTATGTATTTTTGATATCATGTTTCCTATTAATTTTTTAAATAGTTTCGACAGTTCAATGTGTCTGAGGACTATAAATATATAAATTATAAAAACATAAGTAAACTAACACGCAAAATATTTCAAGCGAACATCAGAAAAATGTCAAAGTTATAAACATAACACTGTCTACAACGACTAATAAAACTTGATGTAATATCTAATAAATAATAAGTTAAAAAATATGAATCTTGGGGATTTTAATAAAAAAATGCTTTCTGTTCCTACAATTAATTAAAAAATAAACCTACATTACAACCACAGCTGTTCATTAACGACGCAGTGGGGGCACTGCTAGTATCTGATAAACAGGCAAAAGTGCTAAATAAAAAATTCTTAGCTCAATGCCAATGAGTTGCAAATGTTTGGGATTTTAGAACCAAGGCTTAAAATGAAATTGGTTTAACATTTTCCTGTTCAAAGAAAGGAAAAGAAATTATGAGATGAAGTGAATATTGATCCGTCATAGTGAAAACACATTAAAAGAAAAGCTAAAAACCCCGAGGTTAGTTCAATTCGTTAGAAGAATTGCAAAATTATTTTTTTTTTTTCGTGCAGCTTAATGATGGAAAATTAACATTAAACCCTTACACTGAGAAGAACTGGGCTATGGGAGCTAATTAAAAGACCATGGTTAGCTCATTTGAAATAGATTCTAGATTTGGTACTGCTGTCAGTTGTTTTAAAGGATGTAAAATTTCAGACGCATCTAAAGATGTCACCCTTATCGTTTATGAGACCATTCTCATTAAAACCATAGCAATATCTTAATTTCAGTTGAAATATAACATTTAAAAAAGAAACCCTTCTTCGTGGTTCTAACATTATGAAAAAGTTAATATAAATGACGATAACACCCGTGAAGAACAGTGCCGTCCTTGGAGCCCGTGGGTTACTAACAATAATGCGCCTCTCTTAAGCAAATACATTTTCTGTGACTTCTATTATTATACGAAGACGTTTGTGTAATGTGCAAAATCAGTCATTCTTTCAAACAAAATACTCCTGGCTATTATCATGATTTTCTTTACTTTATTAGTCAAACTATACTTCATTAGTCAAACTAATATGTAGAAGCAAAATGACCGCACAAAAAGGGTGACGTCTGGGGGTTATAGCCCATCTAACCGTGACCTTCGAGATCGTTCTCGAAATCACGATCTAATCCCATGATAAAAGAGGTATTGATGGAAGATCAGTGGGAAAGGATTTATACTAAAAAATAAATAACTTTTTAAACTACCTTCTTAAAAAGAAAAAAAAGTGTAATTTGTGGATATTTTAACTTATAAATCAATAAAGGAAAAAGGTCGAAATTTCTAAAGCGAAACAAGGTTATATAAAGGGTTTAGTCCCAAATAACACGTTAAAATATCAGCGTGTGCCAATGTGATTTCTTACGTTAGGAAATAAACATACAGAAATATTATTATACAGGTAATCATTTATAATCTAATCACATATAAACAGTGGCGTTGCCATCATAACTGGCTCCTAGGGCAAAATACCTTTTTTGCGACTCATCCCAAGAAAACGTGGTTATATAAACCATTTCGGACCCTTCAGTGCGAAGCATCCGATTCATGATAAATTCTCCCCCCCCCCTTCTCACTAAACCATTTAGAGAACGCTCTATAATGGCCTTTTTGTACACACATGCTAAATTAAAAGACTAATGTCATAAATACCGTGAATGTGGATGGCCAGATTACAACACATGGACAGTCTAACCTGCAACACAATAAAATGTTCCAACGCTCTTTAAAAAAAAATTTTTCGACAATCTTTTTTTCTTCTAAGTTTGAGAGTTTTTTCAGCAATCAGGATAGTTCGTTCCATTTATTAAATACAAAGACTATTATGTAGATCTCTTCTCTGTTCTGTGCTCGTGCTTCGGGCAAGATACTCTATAGCTTTAAGGGTTGGAGGGAGAAAACACAAAGGAAACAGATATCCTCATATTGATAGACTAAGTATGCAAAATGTTTTTACTTATTTTTTTAAGCATTTAAGAATGAAAAACATCTTGTTCTAAAATTTCCTAACATTAATTTGGCGTTCCCCCTGGATGTTAAACTTGAGGACAGATCCCCTTTCTAACTACGCCTCTGCACATAAACGAGAGTCGTCTCTTTCCGGTCTTTCAGACACGCAAGCTATTGAAATTCTAATGAATTTTCAATGAGAAATTTATCGAGAAAAAAAGTGTTGTTAGGTGCTGAAAAACATGATAAAAGAATAAAAAATCAATTATTAGCATCATCCATTTCAAACATTTTCTTGCCTATAAAAGAAAGAAAAATACCTTCGTGGGATTTTACAAGTCTAAAAATATCTTGAGTCATCACTGAGTCAGATATGTGTCAAGAACAAACGTGAAAATTTGAGTTCTTCGAAAACTGCGCATTTATCTATTTTTGTCGTTGTAAGAATGCCCTCCCCCCCACACACACACACTACTCTATAATCTCTCCCAACTTTCAGTACATAGACTGGAAAAGATTTGAGCGTTTAAAAGCTAAACGTTCCATTTTTTAAATTTTATCTGAAACTACTATAATAATACCATTAGAATGCATTTTTTCCCCTTCCAGTGTACCTAGATATGAAAACAGTCATTTTCAACTGCGCAAAAGAAAAAAAAAAATAAAATAAAATAAAATAATAATTAGTAAAATCAAATTAATCTCTGGTAAGAAAAATCTAACTACTACTTCTAAAGGAAAATAATTTGAGGCAGAAAAACATTTTCTGAAATAAGCAATTTATACTCTCTCTTTGGTGATGGAGTATAAAAATTTTATCAGGGTCGGTAAACGGCATAAGTGTACTACAGTGTAAGACACCGTAATGCAACTTCGAAAACTAGATTTTTTTTTTAATCAACTATCAGAAATGAATGAAATTAAAAATAAACAGAACTGTTTGAATTTCAAAAGTATGTTAATTTAGCATTCTTTAGATATTACATAAACTTTTAAAAAATTAAATAATAAACTTAAACATCTTATGGTGACAAAAGAAAAATAGTTTTACAAAAATAATCAGACACTTATTGCAACAAAAATAAAAAATATTCAATTCATCATGCATCACTGATTTTAGTTGTTGCCTTGAAGAAATTGTTTGTTTTCAAATTTAAAATTTTAGTTCTTTCATATTATGCTTGATAGGATAAAAGTCTGGAGATTATGATGACACTATAATTACTTCTGGCAATTTATACAGCAGCCAGAATCAAACATTAGTTGCAGTATACTTTGGATCATTGTCTTGATAGATCTAAAACAATTTTGTAAGTTAAGTTTTTGAGTTCACAATGCGAAGTTCCATTTTAAAATGTTAATGTACTTGTACTGATCCATAATATCATTGATAAATTCTATATCACCTACTCCAGAATATTCTATACATCCCCATACCATAAATCTCCTCCAATGTTAGTTGTTAATTTTTGTATCAAAAATTTTTCTCTTGGTTACCTGTACACTAATACTTGTCCATCTGAACTAAAAATATTAAATTTACTTTTGCTGACAAACCAAACACTTTTCCAATGATCAGGTATTTTTTCTTTCATACATTTTGCAAAAGTCTTAACTTTTTGATTCTTTTCAATAACATAAAATTTATTTCTTGCTACTTACGCATGGTTTAGATTGGAATATTCTTATTACACTTTGTTGATTTACAGATATTTCATGTACTTCTACAGAAAGTTTTAGGAGAATTCAGTCATGGATTATTTTTTAATATTCCATAATAATTATGTAACATTTAATTCCATTAGATATCTTAGGTGATGTTTCAGGTCATCTTCTGTTTCCAATTCGATGATGATTCTTATAATGTTTAATAATATCGAAAACTGTTAAATGACTTAAATTAAGTAAATTGACATTTTTTTTTCTAATAGATGTCTTTTCTTGTAAGCAAATCAATAACCAATTTATGAGTTTCTGACGATATCTGCTTTCCTGAAGGAGCCATTATAAAATAACATTAAAATAACTGAGATTCTGTAAAATTTTTTTGATTAGCTCAAGCAAAGGACTTTAAAAATGTTGTCAAAGATGTTTAACCAAAATTAGTTCAAAAACGTGTTTTATGTATTTAACATAGATGAGTTTTATTTGTAACCTTAAAACTATCCAATTAATTTTGTGAGAATTTTTCCTCTGTCACCATAAAATGTTCTTTTTTAAGTTTACTATTTAATTTTTTCAACATATTTAATATCAAAAGAATGCTAAATTAACATACTTTTAAGAGACAAATAGTTCTTTTAAATTCTAATTTCATATATTTTTAATAATTAATAAAATATATAAAAAATCCAAATGTCTGATAATTTTTGTGAACACTGTATGACTCGGGTGAGCTTGCATTCACTTCATAAAATCAAAGTCTAGCTCACTTGATGTCTTTAACTTTACATTCTGCATTTAATATATTTCTATATTTCACTTTTTATTGTCACTTACATATTGAGAGAGAATTTTTGTTTACTTATGTTCTACAAAATGGCATTAATTTTTTTTATTTTTTGTTTTGTTTTGGAGCACTACCAGGGCCGTAGCCAGAAATTTTTTTTTTTGGGGGGGGGGACCAAGGGAGAAAGACATCTTTATTTGTGAATGGTACTTCAATTGATGAAAGGGAAAGCTCTGTATTTCCAAAATACAGTGCTGTATTTCCGGCTAGCGGAAAGGGAAGACTTTTATGGTCTCAGGTTTTTTTTTAAAGACAATAACTGTTTATATTCATGAACAGATAAGCAGATAGCACACACACACATGGGACATTGTCTATCTACAAAATGGTCTTTCAAAATTTCGGGAGGGAGACCAGTCTCCCAAATCCCTCCCCCTGCCTACGGCCCTGAGCACTACGGCCTACTTTTTGCTACATGAGGGCTAATGAGACCGGGATCTACTGCTTAAAGCCGATTCCGAACGGCTACGAACATCCGTGCCATAGTGGGATTCGAATCCACGAACTCTGGTTCCGAAGGCCAGCACCCTAACCATCCAGCCATCATTCTGCATTAAATTTTTTAAAACTGTATGAGAAACGTCTGGGTATTCTTCAAAAATCTGCAATCCAAAATTAAAAAAATTTTGAATAAATTTTAAATATAACTAATTATATCTACTGTTTTTTAAGCCAAGAAACATTAATCAACTACTGTACTTTAAATTTCTTTTTCAGATATAGTTTTACTTGGACTCTTAAAATTCCCAGAGATATACAAAACTCTTAGGTTCTATAAAATAGTTTTAAGACTACTACACTAAAATAATCACATAAATTATTCCTTTTACAATCATTTTCTTTTAAAATACATTACCTAAATTTCCTTTTATTTATGAGCTATAGATTAATAAAATCCATAGGACAGCATTAAAATGAAACACTTAATTTCAAACCTTCATCATAAATAGTAGTTACTTACGATAGTCAGGTTTTACAAGCCCAAAAGCTTAATTTCCTTGGTTGGTAATTAATTATACATTAATTTTAATGAACCCTACATTATCTTCCTTGCTATATTAAATAAATATGGAAATATTTACACGGGGTATCAAATATAAGGTTTTCTGATAATAAAGAAAGTAGTTTTTATCTATCATTGAACAGAGTAATGCAGAGATATAACACTATCCCTCCAGATTTACTGTTACTTAATAATTCACAAAATTTTCCCAGAGTCTTTTATTTTTTATCGATAATACATTTAAAAGCAATAAATAAATTTCAATGCATATAACACTCATTCAAATAGTTATAAAATTAATATATATTTAATGAGTAACCCGCTTATAACTAAAATTATTTTATGATTAATTACTAATGAATGGTGAGAAAAAAAAAAAGATTTTTTTCAACTTTAATAAGTGTCTAACCAGAGAGAATTAAGAAAATCTTATAGGTTAGTCATGCTAATAACCATCGTACAAAATAAAAAAAAATTACAAGGAAAAATATTTTTATTATGCTACAGTACTTAAAATATGTTTCAAATAATAAAATACTCTCCACTTTGCTAATGATCCAGACCAGAAATATATATATATATATATATATATATATATATATATATATATATATATATATATATGTATTTGTGAGTGAATGGAAGTTTGTTTATGTATGCTTACACACATGTACATACAAAACTTTATATGTAAAACCCTTAACATGTCAGAAGGTTTAGCATGCACAATTAGCTTTTTTAAATAGGTTTGAACAAAAGGAAAGATATGTTTATGGTATAGTTAGATTACAATTAGCAAGTAACATTTTTGGTCTGTAAAATATGCTTATTAAAAGTACTATAATGTAATACACTGTCAATTAAAGAGATCTCACACCCTACACAATAAACCTACAAAAAGTACCGATTATTAGCACACAATATTAGATTGAACTAAATGTACATTGATGATAGTTTAGTTTAATAAGAGTTTGCAAAGTATATTACTTAAGTTACTTTTAAAACAACAAGATTCTTTTAAATGAAATGCTAAAATGCATTAAATATGTATACGCTCTTTCATTTTATGAAAAATATAAATATATATTTATGTATTAATCTTAGAATTAAGTACCTCTTGTCCAGTTTCTCGATTTATAGCCAGCTGTACTTTTCCATAGGTTCCCTGACCCAACTTCCTCTGTACATCAAATCGTTGTTTCAATCTATGTTTCTTGTCACTTTTTAAGGCTGACGACACAAGGTCGGTCTCCAGATCTTTCTGTACAACCATGATTTTGGTGGCACTTCACAAATAATACTAAAAATTGTGATCCTTAAACAGAAATTTTCATTTTATCGACAGATCCGAAATTTACTAACCAACACTATCATGATTTATTTTAAATCAGTAGCAACTTTCGCCACAACAAATTCAAGCTAAAACTGATGAGTACTCCATTATTTAGTACCAATTCATTTCACAAGTAAAATACACATAATTTTAAATGGCTTTCACAATTTCTAAATATCCTTTCGAGAATAACTCATAACGTCCCACACAAACCACCGGATCCGGATGAACTCGGACGAGGCTACAGTCTACTATTTCATTTTGCTCTATTTTTTTGCTGTGAAAAGAAAACAATAAAATTGCGTCATTCCTAGGTGGCGCTGAGAACTACATCGATATAACTTGTTTCATTGTTTCGGTTTCAAGTTGAAATCGAAACTCAAATAATAGTGGAAACAAACGCAATATATTTTATAAACCATGTTACCAGAGAATTGTCGATCAGCATAGTTTGACTCATTCAGGTACGAAACTGTTAGTAAATATTGCATAAAATGCACTAAACTTTCAGAAATAGCAAGATATTTGGCGCTCCTAGGCTAGCTAACGATAATATATTCTTCTTGATAATAGGATACATTTCATTCGCGCCTCTTAGAATAGGATAGGATTGGATTGGAATAAGTTCGTTATTACCTTCTAAAACAAAATATACACGTAAGTATGTTTATGATTTATTATATTTCATCCATCAAACTGATTTTAGTGCAAGTAAACTTGTCCTCCCAAAAGACTGGAGTTCAGAAGCTATAGCTAAGATGACCAGCTGTCCTGCTTTAAGAAGTTCTGTCCTTCCCCGAAAATTAACCACCTAGATGTCCTCCTTTTCGTTATAGACTATCAGATGTCTTTCTTTTCTACATGTAAAAGCTAATTTGTAAATCTAGATTGCATATGTAAAGCTGTACGTATTCAATAACAAACTTTTCCCACAATGATGAAAAAATGAGGTTATTTTTACCAATGTTTTTCTCGCGTATCGTTTTCTATTTCTGTCCCCTTGAAAAACGATGAATAGGGGTTCCACTATATTTTCAATCACTTTGGTTCATTGGTATTTTATGAGTACAGAGCCATAGTTAAACATATTGCTTAAAAATTTGCCCACTGAAGTACTTCAGATTTGTCAAACTTCAGGTCTTAATACAGTGTTCATAAAGTCTGTAATGTAAAAGAGTTTATATAGTTCATAATTCATAAAATACGTAATTATCAGAGCAATAACTACAAATAAATAGGAAAATTTGTATTGAAGTATTAATGCAACTAAACACAAATTTTCAGGTGAAGAATTGGGATGTGATAGATGTATTAAGATTGAAATGTTTTTGCGGTCATAAATTTATAATTTTTATATAAACAACTCTCTGAAGTTTCTGCTACTTATTAATGGTTAAGAAAACAATGACTCTTTCATTCACTGCAAGTGTTCTTCACAGGGTAATAGGTTGGAACATTTGCGGTGAGTTTGGGAATATTCTACATTTGAGTAGGTTTAAGTGCAATTTCGTCTAGTGTGCTCAATTATCTCTTATGGAGAGCAAGAAAATTTGACATTAAAATGACTGACAAAGAGGAACTGAAGAGTTTACCGATATATGTTTAAAATACATTTTAAAATATGATAGCATTAGTTTCTCAAATGTGTAACACCAAGCATAGCAGAATTATCTGGCTTGTTATATTTATTCTTTTTAATTTTATCATCAAACAATCAAACAAAAGCTTAAATATTTATAAAAAAAAACTTAGTAGGTAACAGAAGTTGGTAAAATTAATAACATATAGTGATAATTTTAATTTTAAATGAAAATAATATGAAGTAAATGTAAAAGCTAAGAAGAAAAATGTCAGAGTGTCAGAAGTGGAAAAAGACGAAGTGGTGTGTAAAGGAAGAAGAGGTGTGTGTGTGTGTGGGGGGGAGAAATCCAGGGAAAATTTCATTTTTCAAGAATACAAAATACACTTTTTTTAAGATAGCGATTGATGTTTACTTTCTGTATGATATTAATAATGAATATATACCGAAGAGCCATTGCATCATGACTAATCTATTAATAACATGTAGGACAACCTTTAGTTTTCAATGCCGCCAGCACCCAGATTGGCATTGACTCCCCAAGATGATGATAGGTAGTCTGAGGTAATTGGTACGAAGCGCTCACCAACTGGTCCTGCAATTCCAGCACTTTGCGAGGCGGTAACGTGGCAGAACGAATTTTGGTTTTACAAGTGGTACCACAAATGTTCTATTAGAGCATCTTTAGAGCTATGATCTATATGCTATATCTTATTGTCAGGTGAATTTGGAGGCCAAAACTTGAAAGTCGTTGGAATGTTCCTCGAACTTCTCCCTGACGATTCGATCCTTATGACATGGTGAATTATCCTGTTGGTAAACACCATCCCCCGCCGGAAACACAGTTGTCATAAATGGGTGTACCTGGTCACCAACAATGTTCACGTAGCACACAGACGTCAGGGATTTCTCTATGGAGATTATGGGTCCTGACGTGCTCCATGAAAACATTGCCCACATCATAATACCCCCGACACCGTCTTGTCTCCGTCGAACTGTGCGTCTGGGAGTCAGGGCACACGCTCATCTACGTGATGGACCAGAAAACGTGATTCGTCGGATCATTCAACTTTCTTCCTTTCTTCTAATGTTCAATTTCTATGTTTCTTTGCCCATTGAGGACGCAGCTGGCAATGACGTGCCGGCAGTGCAGGGATATGCTTTGGCCTCCAGCTGCGTAAGCCCATTCGCAGGAATGTACACTGCATAGTGTTGAGAAACACTGTCTGGGTCGCTACTGTTGTAGCTCTTCGGTCTCGGCGAACTATGATTAGCAATAACCGCTCTCTTCTGGAATCAATGCCCCATGGATGACCCCACCCTTGGCGGCCGACGTGTCATTTTATAGTCCATACACCACTTTTGAAAAGTGCCTATGTGCTCATAATAACTTTATTAACAGGATATCAATGATCTCTGAATGTTGATCTTAATGCTTCATTTTGTATGGTTTACAATCTTTGGATAAGTTTATAAATTGCCAATTCCAGGCCTCTGCTACCTAAAGGCCACAAGAAACCATGAGCAACAGATGAATGACATTTATGTTTCTATTCAATTCAATGAAGAGTGTCAATCCTAAACGACTTTATTGAGTTTCTAAACTTCATTATCTATTCATTACCTTTTCTTGCAAAAAATGTATGTGAAGGTAAGTGCAATCTACATCATTACAATCAGACAATAATAAACTACATTAAGTCCATTACAATGATATAATATTAAATTAAATTATCACCATTAATGGGCCAAATTTGTGACAGCACTTGTTATAAACAAATGTTGCCACCAACATTTACATAAAAACTGATCTTATTGGCATTCCTCAATTGAATATAGCCACATTATTTCTCACAGGGGATGATAAGATACAATTAGTAATTTAATATCTGATAGCAAAAAAGCCATTTTCAAAGGTTTATCTTGCAATATAGTTTTGGTTATATAAATTTCTCTTTAAAAAATCCATAATTTTAATTTTGAATTAAACAAAATTCAAATAAATACTTTTTTCTTCTTAAAAAACTTCAAATTTTATTAAGGCAGAAACTATTTGATAGGAAAAAAAAAACTTTTTGTAAATACTTTTTCGCTCAACTTTATACAAGTGTCTCTATAAGAACATACTGCTCTGTATTAGTCTCGAGAAAAGTAATATTAATGGTGTTTGGAGTCACAAAATTTCAGATTTCTTTCTAAAAGCCATACTATTACAAAGTTAGTAAAATCATGTACAATTATAGATAATATATGCTGCTTAAAATAATAAAAAAAAAAAAAAGAAATCTTAAATCTTTTGGGTAGTGTAGAAAATTTCTATTTTAAATTTTTAATTTCAAAGTGCATTCACTTTGAAGATGCATAACTTCAAATTGTATCAAAAACACTTTTCTGGGAGGTTGAGCATGTTTAACATTTTTCAGTAGAAAACATTTTTATTAAACAGCTACACGGATTTACATTAAACAGTTTTACACAGATGTCTATACTTGTGTACTCCTTCCAAATCTTTAAAGTTTATTTTTAAAAATATAAGAATATTTGTGCTATCCAAAATTTGTAAATAGCTTAAACATAAAGTAAATTTAAAAAAAAAAATTGTATAATGCATACAGACAGTCAGAAAATTTATGAATTCATAACAATTCAAGAACCATTTCTCTATTCCAAAATCCTATCCTTCTAATTTTTTAAAAGATTATTTTACAAAATGTACATTCTTACTTTCCGTACTTTGATAGATTGCATATATATACCAAAAATTTACTTTAAACTTTATAAATGAGGATTTTATAAAAATTGGAATAATTCATAATTATGTGACATTATTGTCAATGGAAATAGTTGTCAATTTTTCCTTAAAAATCCAAGCTAATTAAAAATTTTAATTTTCTAAAACTTTTTTAAGGTTTACTGGCAAAAACAGGTGATGCAAAATTCATATTTTTATTGCATTTCATATTTTGATCTTCTGACAGTTTTACTTTCTCAGTACATATGGAAAAAAATAATATAATACTATCAAGTTGAATTCAACCACCAAAATTGCCTAGACCAATTACTAATTCTTTAAAGTCAATCAAAAATTTCAATTTTTAATGTTTATAAAGTGTACCAATAATGTAAAAAAAAAAAGCAAAATAAGCAAAACCAATTATGACTACTGTTTTTGGTAAAATTTAAAGTTTGTTTTTCAGTTATTAGCTTAAAAATCTTTTCTTTAAGTCTGTGCTAAATAGCTAGCACAATCTTTTTATCTGTTTTCTTATTTTGAATTTTTTATGTTGAGATGAAACCTAGATTATCAAATTATTGAAATCCTTAACTAAGCAAACATACAAGATTATACTTTGAAAGTCATTTTTCCCATTCCTAGAAAATTTTCATTCATAAGATAGACCTATATAGTTACCAATACATACATTAAAAAAAGAACTTAGTTATCATTAATGGAAGGTCAGATGCAATACTGAGAAAGGTATAATGCTATATTGAATACTATATTTTTAAGGACAATTCTTTTCCTTCAAAATTTATTGATTTTTTCTTGTTTCTAGATCTAAAGTAAATAACTTATACAAATATGTGGTATGAATATGGTGGAATAAATATTGCTCATACATTTCAATTAATAACAAAATATATTACTTTATTAAATAACTATCATAAAAATGATTTAATTTGATACATTGATGGGCCTCTAAACAGGATTTTAGCACTTCCTAGACATTCTTCTCCATTGTAAAATACAGCATATTGTCCAGGAGTAAGAGCTCTGAGAGGTGTCTTTAAAAATACTTGAAGACATCCAAAATCATCTTCATAAAGAAAACACTTTACAGGTGGTTCACGATGTTGAAATCTGAAATCACACACAAAATGTCCATTTTTCAAGCTTATAGGTGGAGGATTAATCCAATATGGAATCTCTGTAACTAATGTTTCATGAAAAAGAGCTGGATGTAACATTCCAGGAGCCTATAATTAAACACAAAAGGAAGGTCAGACTTGATACAATTATTCAGTCAGTAAATATGAATTCTTAATAAAAATTAATTTATATGCTAAATAGAGAGATGTTTTGTAAGGAACTGTTTGCCCCTGCACCATAAGATTTTTCGTTTACTACTATATTTTTTCACACACATATGCAAGCCCAAACAATGCTTTAAAAATATTTAAAAAAGGCTTTTTGAATTATTTTACTGAATTGAACAAAAAATTATGCTTGATTCTTATATGACCTCAATATCAATAATAAATAACCTTGATAAATATGAAAAATATTTATATAAAATTAAATTGAATACCTTGTTTAACTAAGCAAAAACTTCTTTGGTTAAAAAAATACACACAGGATGTATAATGTATATACAGTAAAAGGATGAACATGTACAACATTCAAATAAAGTTTGTTCTCAAAGACATAATTTTCAAGTATTTCCATCTTGCAAAGATAATCAGAATAAAACAGATAAAAGAATGATTAATATACAAACCAATGCAAAACAAATGGAAATTATTTTCTTGTAGGCATAATATAGGGTGCAATTTTAAATGATGCACTGTGTAATATAGGGTTAAAAAAATTTCTCGTGACATATTTATTTATATGTCCCCCAAAATTTTTTTCACGATTCTTTTAATGCTTACCAAGGTAACTTTTTATTTTGCAGTACTTACTAGAACCATATGCAATATTAGTCAAATCTATTAATATCCTTTGAATAATATATACTTTTACAAATTTAATTTTTAAAGAGTTGTGTCAAAACCAGTTTTAATATGTGTAACATCTCATTAAAATCTGAAAATTATAATGTTCTGATTGCTTAATACTATTGCTTACATGCTATCAGTAAAACAAGATTTTTAATTTGGTATGTAAAATTTCATTCTAATACTCTAATTTTAACTTAGAATAAGTAGAATCATATTAACACCTTTTATCTCCACAACTCAAAGTTTGAAAAGTCCTGAAATGTTTCAATATATTATTTTGAATGTATAAAAATAATTTTACAACTTTAGAAATTAAAAATGAAAATTTATTGGCAAAAGCATGCATTACCTAAAACAATTACATATGTCTTATGAATAATGTAAATTACTTTGCACAAAAATTAATTTTACATAAAGAATTGGTTTGGTTTGGAGCACTACGGTCTACTATTTTGCACACGATGGCTAATGAGACTGCATAAAGAATTGAAAATATCTGTTTGATAGATCTATTACTGTCATCTCTAAATTAAACATTTTTTAAAAAAAATTTAAATCAATAATCATGTGCATCTGATCAAACAATGATAGAAATTTAAATTGATATGAATAATCTAAAAATTAAATTTAGCATTGCCATTTTGGTATAAATTCTATGAGTAAATTATGTTAATTGCAGCGCCATCAATAAATAAAACCATGTTTTAAAGCTCAGCGAGTAAATGACATTAATATTTGAGTATGTTGCAGATCTGCAGCATGTAACTACAAAGGGTTAAGATATCATTATACTGTAAAATATTTTTACACAGCAATAACTCCAGCTCCCATTCCCAAACACACTTGTCAGGGGTGATTATGACATCACTTCAAAAGTCTTCAAAACTACTATAAAGCTTCAATCTGACAATCTTTCAAATACCTCATAATAGAACCTGATTATACATGAGTATAAATCCATCCATCCAGATTTGGCAAATAAAAAATCAGGAATTCCACACAAAACTGTAATCATAATCATTCCTAACAAGTATAAAAGAATGAGAATAGTAAGAAAATAAAGAAAAAGAAATAGACATGAGTTTGAATCAAAGAAACATGAAATTATGAAAGAAATAACTTTTTTCCCAATGCATAGGCATCTATCTTCATCAGCATTCACCTGATAAACCAAGATTATTGTTATTTCATAACCCTATAAACAGTTATTTTTTATTTTCTATGAAGAGAGAACACAAATACACCCAAGCCAATTGAGCATCAAACCAAAGTGCACTGAGTGAAAGCATGATACCCAAACCACTATACAATATGAATGCTACTTATAACATAAAAAACAGAAAAATTAAAACCAATGAAAACTGTAGTAATAATTATGCTAGTACACAGAAATTATTAATTTTCAAATTCCAAAAACTAAGTAAAGTCTTACAACAAGAATATCTTGATTTATAGAATTTCTCTCAGCAACATAAAAAGCCTTGAGTTGACCACCTATCAAGCATCTTTGTCCAACTGTCCAACAGTGAACACCTAAAAGTATAATTTAGCATTAAAAACATAGGAACAACTGGGTCTATTATTAGATTAACTTCATATTTATGTTTATTTAGGCTTTAGATAAGTAAAATCTATTTACTTATATTATAAAAGAAAAACAATGAAATTACTAAATATTTACATGCATTTGATTTTTTTAACTTAAAATATTTCAGATATAAGAATTACATGAGAAGTAAATGATTTTATATCAATTTTGTCTAGTTCAGTTCAGTAGACTGACAATAATCCCCTATATAATAATAGCCTAAGTTGTCTGTCCACAAATTTCTGAAGCGGTTGTACCTGGAATGGATACAGGCATCCATATTGGATTTTTCATGAGTTAGGGTTAGCAAAATTGAAAGCGAATTCGAAACCCACCCCATCCCCCCTTTTCGAGCATTTAATGTTATTATTTCAAGCCTTATCCTTCCTCTTATTCTATACGAAATTCCTTCTTGATAGGATAGCAAAAGCGGAGAGTAATATTTAAATTTCTGGACTGTTTCTACTTGACTACCTGACTTCATATACTCTAATTAGTTTGCTCACAACGTGCAGGCATTGTACGTTTGGTAGAAAGTCAGCCCACTTGATCGTCGTACTTCACGGGTTGACGGCTCTATCCCCGACGCAGGAAATTCTTTTTAATGTCTAATAAATTTAATATTTTCAGCTTTTTCTTTTAAATTCTTATTCCAAAAGTTGTTTTATTATTTTTAAAATAAATTTTTACTTTTTTTTCATCTTTTTATAATTTTTATTATTTTTATTTTATTAAATTCACGTATTGCTTTACGGATGCCCTTGGCCACATAAGCATTTTATGTTGTGTATCCTTAAACTTTCTTCTCGTAATATAATAATAGCCAAAGTTATCTGACCGTCTGTCCTTGAAGTAATGAAGCTGTTGGACCTGGAATGGATAGAGCATCCATATTGGATTTTTGATGAGTTAGGGTTTGCAAAATTCAAAGCAAGTAAAGTTTATCTTTTCCTGAACTATAGATTTGATTCTGAAGTAAATTAGTATGAATAAACTTTGTATCAGAGCGAAAAATACTGTCATCTTTAAAACGTTAGAAATCCACCCTGTCCCCTTTTTGAGCGTTTACTGCCATTATATCAAGCTCCATTTTAAGAGAAAGCGATTAAATTTATCAATTTATCACATAATAAATAGGTAAAAATAACAATTTTTTCTACCATTATGACTTCATTCCTTTAACCATCTAATTTAATCATTTCTTATTTTAAATTATTTAAATATTTTTTGCATTATTTTCATATGTTTTATCACTAAACTTAGATATTACGTAAATAATTTTCTTTTTTATTTAACTTAAATAATAGATTAAGTACATATGTGATAATTTTAATCAATTATTTTTGTTGAAAGGTAATTCTCAGCCAAAAAAACAAACTATTTTTTTTACCTGCCTCATAGGGTTCTTTCCAATTCTGGAACATTAAAAATTTTACTGATCCCGTCATATGACGGGTTATATGCTAGTCTTGACAATTAAAAAAAATAATTCTAGATCACAATAATGCTGAAAAACAAACTGTCAATTTAATAACTAAATTTATTTAAAATTACATAGAAACCCATTTTTTAAATCTCCTCTAGTTAAGAAAATTTATAGATGTGATGTGCAAAGTCAAAAGCTGTTACAAAAAATAAAGCAAAGTAAACTTTTAAAACAAAATATACATTGACCATGTACTTCCAGCAACAGTTAAAAAAAAAAAACTTTTAAAATCCATAAAATGCTGCACTTAACAAAATTGTTTTTAATTCATTAAACATATTTATTCTATTATATAGAATTGAAAAAAAACTGTAAAGATTTTCTAATTTAAAATCTTATCAAATAATTAACAAAATTGTATATGATAAACAAATTAAATGTTTAAGTGTTAAAAGGAAATCCAAGTTAATGTATGAAAAATAACTGGAAGAAGTTTACATGAAAATATATCAAAAATCTATAACAGTTAAAACAAATTTGAAGATGGATAAGTAATATAAATACAATGCAGACAATAAATACAAATATTTATTGAGAAAATGCATAAAATGAATACAGATATATATCAACAATAATAAAAGTAAAAATTTGGAAAAATACATAAATACAAACCTTTGTGCTTCCCAACAATTTCATTATTTTCAATATTGATAAAATTTCCTGGTTTGGATTCAATGTAATCTTCAATAAAATCTTGAAATTTTCTTCTACCAATAAAGCAAATACCCATGCTCTGGAAATGAAAACGCTTACTAGTATAACATTATTTCATAATTTAGTGAAACCACTAATTATATAAATTTTGATAAACCACTGAAGAATTATCATTTTTTAAAAATAAGATAATTTGAAAGAAATTGCAGTTAGATAAAATATGCATGAAAAATCACTTATAAATCAAAAATAAAGTTTATTCATAAAAATCTATGAACAGAAAACAAACTAAAATAAATGAAATGGAATAATCAAAAACTTGAAATTTATAAATTAGACAGCTGTAACATATAGGTAAATCAGGATTCCCCTCTTCCCCCCCCTAAAAATAATAAAAGAAAAATTTACCTGTATGAAATTTATAAAAAAATGTTAAACGGAAAAAAATCTAAATTTTATGTATTTTCAGAAAGCAAAATTGCCTTCTCTTCAATATTTTACAACTTTTAACCCTTTATGCAGTTTGCACATACATTCCGCCAAACTGATGATGTCTTCAAAGCGGTTGTCACGTCAATATTCGACCCCAAAAAATCCAAAAGTGGATATCACATACATTTCTAGCAGTGCTTTTAACCCTGGACTTTTGCAATAAGAGGGTTCAGTCGATAGTTTGGGAACTACACCCCTCTTTGACTGACATTTATTGAGGGATATACCCCTACTTCCTGAGGTACAAAGAAGCTTTGAGGCACTGAGAGCTTTTCATGGCTTTGTAAATATCTATTTCGAAGTATTTTATTTGCGGTAATGGATGTATCTCTAATTGCACCACTTAAATATCTTAGATGACATTTCATAAAAAAATATAAATAAGTCTCTCAAAGAATATTTTTATCTGTACTTTTTGAATCCATTATTTCTTATAGGATGAACTTCAAGACTTGACAAGCTTTATGTCAATTTTAGATTAACAATAATTTTTAAATGATTGGCTGTTAATTCTCATGAGGCACGCATAAAATACTCATATTAACACAGAAAATTCTAATTTTTTCTTCTTTTTATGGAAGTAAAAAATTGTTATTTTAAGTCTTTACAACTTTTTTCAAATTAATTGAAAATAAAACACTTTTTACTCTAATTTGGGCTGTTTGTTATTTATTGTTAGACATAAATTTTTATTAGTATATTTGGTACTGATTTTGCACCGAATTTTTATGTATTCCGTATATACATATATATTTAAGAATTACTGAAATTAAAGTCTAATATAAAAATATTTATTTACCAAATTTTCATTTCATCTTAACACAAGCGAAGTTTAAATAGTTATGTTTCCATTGCTACAGTCTTTTTTTTTTTTATTTTGAATCCTCATTTTTTTTATATCCATGTATTCAAATCTTCTCATACTAGTACCAAAAGACAGCTCACTGCTATACTGTAGTGCCTAGCGTACCCTATACTGCATCATAGAATATTTCAAAAGTGGGTGTATGCGATTCTTCAGAGTAACATTTTTCGGGGGGCAATAAAATCCCTACCCTTGAAAACAACATTATCCTGCAAACTATTTAAATATTTCATATTCTCTCATTATTCAACTATATAACTCATTAATTTTATATTTGTTTTTCTATGGATGACTTTTATTTCTATACTCAAAATTCTATCAACAAATTTTGTATGTAAAGAAAAAATCCAGGCAAACAAAATCCTTTTATTGGGACCAAATAATGCTCCAATTTTTAATTATGTGAAACCAACTCTCAGATTACCCATCTAAATAGCCTATTTCTTGATAATTGTTCAAGAAAATTGGGGTTAGACAATATCTATAAATTTTTATTGATATTATTAGGATATTTAATTATATAATTATGGCGAAAAATTATGTACAAAAACAGTTAATTGTCAGTATTTTTGTGGTCATTGGATTAAGTCTTAAAAATCTCAAATCTTCTCTTCACCAAGGATGCATTCCATGATTTTATATAAATAAGTAAATGTAACCATATGTACAATTTTAAGAATTAATACAACAAACTAACTCATAAAATTAAAAGTTTTCTTAAATTTTAGTTGGATATAATTGAAGACTTTCAGAACATATTTATTTTAAAATATACTTATTTTTAGTAACCATAAGGTTCATCTAACCTTAAAATTTTTTTAAAAAACAGAGTTGAGTATATAGTACAGAAAACTATTTTTACTTTTAACATTTACTTTAATTTATTTAATAATAGTTATACAAGTATAAATGTACCAGAATAATTATTTATGGAAATCAATTATTTTCCATAAATAAATATTTAACAAACATGATTCTGAAGGTGTTAAAACGTAGGATTGTACAAAAAAGACCTCCTATTCTTCCATTACGTTGAGAACCCTGTTACGATGAATGGAATCTATTTTGACAACAGTAAGTGAACTTTGCATCTTCTGATGCAGAATGGATTGCCGAACAAAGACCGAATGATAAGGTGCTGCCTTTTTGTACTGAATTTGTGGTTTTGAATCCCACTTGCAGACACAAATGTTTGTAGTTGCTCAGAATTGGCTCTAATCTGTAGGCTTTGGTCTCATTATAGCCAGGGCTATAATGAGAACCCCAAAATAGTAGAGAGTAACTACAGTTAACATATGCACTGGTTTATTATAGGTCGGAGTTACTACAGTCATTTGTAACACAATTGCTAGTAATAGTGCTGAATACTGGAAGAAATTAAAAACCTGGGCAATGACAGATGCCTTATATACCTACTTTATATTAAAAAGTAAAGCGTACTGAAGAATGGCTCGCCAGATGATTAATGTTGGTCGGTCTTGTCAAACATCTTGCTTTAAAAGAAAAAAAAAATTGTATAATGTGCATTGAGAGGTTTTGGCCTATATTTTGTACATAAAAACCTTGTTAAATATGCCTAAATACCTCATTATTGAGTAAAATACCCTTTTCAGATTAAAAGGTTTATCATCCTATACAAATGAAAATGTAAGTTACAGATAAATGGATATATATTATAGTTAGCGGTATCAAAACTGGAAATCAACAGGTGAACAGCTAATCCCAGAAAATGCTTTGAGTTCTTCGGATGCTTATCATTGGACCCCACAACCAAAGCTGTAGGCAAGGAGGGGGTGACTTAAACAGGTTCCCTCTAAAATGATAAAAGAATGTTGTGAAGAAAGACAACGTTTATGTGTGTTCTATTTGCCTAGCTATGCATGAACATAGACAGCCATGTTCTTAAAAAAACCTTAAAAGTTCTATCTATAAGACTATAATAGTCTTGCTGGGATGCTAGCCAGAAATATGTTTTTTCTACATCACCCTAGTGGCTTTCGTGAAGGTTTTGCCCTCCACCTTTGGTAGAATAAAAAATTACAAATTTAAATAATCTAATATAATCTACATAAAGGTTACAACATTGTTGATTTATGTTGAAATATATCAATTAATACTTATGGATCTTCAATATTAATTAATCTTCTTACTCATGAAAAACTACTACAGCACATATAAGCTATGTTTATTTATAGTAATGCTCTTAAAATCCTTTTAACTGAACTTGAAATAAAATATATTGATTGCATCAATATGAATAAATTATTACTCTTCTAGTTACTTTCCATAGTTTAAAAAAAATCTATGATATAAATATTTTATTTATATTTTAACTGCATTTATTACAATTTTTTAAGTGGAGGTTTGGTTTGGAGTGCTATGGTTTACTATTTTGCTACACGAGAAGTATTAATACCAGGACCTACTGTCTTCCTAATGGCTACATACATCTATGTGAGCTGTGGGATTTGAACCTACAAGTTGTAGCACCGATGAACACCGCTCTACCCATCAGTCATCATTTGGTTGTGGTGATTTAAAGATGTATATTTAGAAATTTGGCAATAATTATTCAAAATTTTTTGTAAATCATTAAGGCAAGCATACATATAATACAGAGGAAAAATTTTTAACTTCCTCATTTTCTTTCCAAATTTTGATTTTTCTTTGATTACACTTGTTTTATAAGTTAGAGTTTAATATCATATATAGTTTATTTCTTTTCAATGTTTATTTTACTATTAAATTCTTTATGTAGATACTTCATGACACATTTTCAAAGCTTTAAAACTGTTCATCCTTTCTTTTTTTGTTGTTGTTGTAAAACTATATTTGTGTTATGATATTCAATGGGGGGTATACATGCATACCAAAAAATGTAATTTTATTGGAGTATCATTCACAAATAACAATGTTGTCTTGTCCCCTTTGAAAATAATTTCTGGCTATGGCCCTGTCCACAACTAATTTTCTCTTTAATATACTGCCTATTTCCTCGTATCTGAGAGATTGTTTTCAACAATGAAAAGAATAAAAACATATGTCTAAAACAAGACTGGAGGTGAATAATTTTAACTAGCCTTGCTTTGTTATCTGTTCATTGAAGCGAAGATAGTTTATAATTTAAGAAAAAAAGAGACCTATTAATTTATAGTATTAAAGAGGTTAAAAACTACATTGCAGTTTAATGTGAATATTAATTGAAATACAATTTTTGGTGTAAATATTGCTATCGCTAAAATTTTAATTAGAAAATAGAGATGATTTTAATAATAAGTAATAATTCTGTTGTCTATTAAAACATTTCTCTAAGTGTAATCAGCAATTTTTCTTGTGACCTGTTTTATATGTCATGAATATTGTTACATGTAGCAAATCAAGTAGTTTACAGGCACTTTCACTTAATAATATTATATCAGGATCCTCATTATTATATACATATGCATACACACACATATATGTCAATACATGTATTTATAAATACATGTATCTGTAACTGAAAAAAATGATAATACTGTTTGCTTTCACGTTCTCCAAAAATCGTATCTACATACATGATTGTTCACATAATATCTGTGTATTTATGCATACACTTGTTTCTGTTTCATTTGCAATTTGGGATCAATTTTTGACCATTAGTAGTTACAATGCTCTTAATTACCGAAGAATCTTCACACTCGTTATGGGGAAGCAGGGCTGCATTATATTCTATCTTTCTCTGTAAGATTCAGTTCTTTGGAAATGTTGCCCATTAAACTATTTGGTTCTGTTTGTACCCCTCCCACCACGCTGCACCGCTTGTTGCAGTCGCCTCTTTGCATTCCAGCACTAGTCCTGGGGGAAAGAGGCAATAGAAAATGGAAGAAAATAATTCAATATAATATGGTTACCGCTTTTTACAAAGATGTGCAGAAAAGGCTTTGTGTCTTTATTTTACTCGACACTCCTCTGAGTTTAGAAAGTGTTATAGCCTTAACATTCAGCTACATCTCTGCATCTTGATTGCAAGAGGAGTTGACTTTAAATCTACAATAAAATGCCTTGCACATGAACAAAAGTTTAAGTTTTTTTGTCCACTTGTCATTAACTTTTCTTAGAACTTAACATAAAAATATTTAGTGTTTTCGAAACAAAATTGTTAAGTGATTATTCAGATGAATTTTATTCATCTAAAAATGAATTGGAAGATATATCACTGGAAGATGGGAGAGATTGGTGTATAGCGAATGCTTCAGTTTCTAATCCAAGTCCTCCAAGATTTCCATTCAAGGGTAATTCAGGCTTAAAAGCCAAAATACATGATACTCAGGAGATCCAATTGAATATTTGAATCTCTTCTTCGATGGAGAAAATATATCATTTGTAGTAAAAGAAACAAATTCTGATTCACAACTTTTCTTAAGTAAATTAATATAGTAAATAAAGGATTATAAATATTTTTAGCTTTTAAATATAAATTATATAAATAGGAACGGTCAATGTTTAGCATTGAATAAATAAATAAATTGACATGTGTAAATTTCGATGAAATTTGATGAATTCTGTTTAATTGTAATATAATATTTTTCTCACATTCACAACTTAAGTGCCAACCGGAAAAAATGCCCCAATCTAGAGTGGGCCTTGTATTTATATTCCACAACTTAAAAGGTTTTTGTTTTAACTATTTTTTATTTCAGTTGTACTCTAAAATATAAAAACAATTAAAATGTTTATTGTAACACTAAAAAAAAAAAAAAAAAAAAAATTAAAAACATTGGAAAGTGTACCATATTTTTTAAACCATGTATTTCACACTTGAATCTGATGGTGAGTATTAATCCTTTGTTAAATATTCAATATATTAATAGCTTTTTCTCTGAGCTAGGAAGTGATAGTTAAAAAAGAGTATCCTAAATCTTACCACATTTTCTTAAAATCTTACTGCGGTCACAATGAACTTCAGAGCTATAGTTTTTAAAGAAATGTGAATAAATTATCAATGGAATCATTCCATCAGTGTGATTCAACCCCAAGAATTCCAGTTTCGAAGAGCAGCGACCTACCCATTCTGCCGGCGTCCTACCCTATTAAATTTTCACTCAAACTCAGAAAGTTTATGATAGTTTAGAAATGTGTACAAATGTTGACATAGATCAACACGGTGTACATCCTATGTAATATGGATCATTTTTATCTAGAATTAGTTTTAAGTTTTTACTTACCCTTAAAAATAGCAGCAGAATACAAAAAGTAGGAAAAATGATTAAGAAAAGTCTATAAAATTTAGCATTTACTCTTGTTTCTACATGAAACTTAGAAACAGTCTGATTTATTCTATATCTGTCACTTTATATTCTTAAAACTTTTAGAACTTAACAGAATAAAGGAAAATATACATAAATATATATATATTCAAATCCAACATATTATGTATTATTATTCCTTGTAGATTATTGTGTAATTAGTTATTTCTAATGAAGAAATTTTTATTTATAGTATAAAAACCTTTAAAAAAAATTATTACAACATTTCAATGAAGCAGTACCACAATAAATAAACTTCTCTTACATTTCAATGATATATTATAATGTTCTTAAAAAAAAAAAAAAAAAAAAAAGTGTGAAACACATTTGAACGTATCCAGAATGAATTTGAAAATATGTGTATAGACAAATGGGATAGAATTTATATACCCAATTTATGAGCTATGTATATGTGATGCATTAAAATTCCTAAAATCATCAGCTTTTTTCAAAGCATATTTAACAAGATAGCTTATGAAGGAAAAGAGGGAACATTAAAGTAGAATCATATTATTCTGTTATCATGCATCATTAAGAAATTATCATGTTTAAAAGAAAACTTTAAAAATGTTACACAATAAAACATTAATTTCTTTGTGAATCATAATGAGTTATATAAAACAGAGTTGATTATAAAATTATAAGTTTTTTTATAGATTTAACTGTTTTGTTTTTTTAATATTGTTAAAACAACTATATTTAAAATAATTCTGTGTATTTTTTTTTACAATTTTTTATTAATTTGAATGTATGGAAACAGTTTTATTTGTTGTAGAGAAGTTTTCATAATTTCAGTACCCAATAAAAATTATTTGATGAAAGTTGTTAAACTATTAAGACACATGGTTCTTACTAAATACATATAAAAATTTTAAAATTACATTATTACAGATTACATAAAAAATATTTTCAACATGCATTTGTGCACATTTAACCGAAAAACTGCTTTGAAAACAGATAAGTTTAAAACAGTTAAATAAAGGATATTTATTAAATCAATTATTAATTTATATTTAAAAGCTAAAAATATTTATAATCCTTTATTTAACTGTTTATCTATATATAAAAACTGCTTTGAAAACAGATGAGTTAAAACAGTTTTTTACTGATTGGCATGAAATACACCAAAGCTTCACAGAAAGATACTGTTTGGACTATATATGTAATGAGACGGACTTCTCGATGGGGGTTGCAGTCATGGCCATAAAAATGATACTGTTTCAGCTAAAAACCTTTATTAAGATAACGTTAAAGGACGGGTTCCCACTTCATCATAGGGACAGGACAAACGGAAGGGTCAGCTAGCATGAAGTTCTATGTACAAGACACATAACACCTGGGTCAACATCTGTGGGAAAATATCTCTAGAAAAATCTGTCTCCGCTAGTGTGTATCTCCTTTTTATTTGGAAATTTCCTAAATTGTCTGCTAGGGCCATGTAGGTTTATAATTGGCCAGGCCCCTTCTCCGAGGGCGTAACCTGTAGCCCCAGTGGTCAATTTAGGTTAGGGGTTAAAAAGGGGAATGGAAAATGACGCGGGAATTTTTACCCTTGATTTAAGTTTTGAAAACCCCTGAGAATTTTCCTTACATATATATATATATCAGGTAATGAAACATAAGTTTAAAATTTAAGGTGAGTCTAGCTATAATTGGAATGTACTCATCAGAATCCTGGAGTGAGGTGAGGTGAGATAACCTATAAAAATACCTGATGCACAAAATTCATTGTAGAGAAAACTTACATGCATGAGTTGGAGGATCTAAAACTAGTCTTATAAATATTTTCTTTGTTTAACCTTTTCCTGCCTAACTAAGCACTATTTTGTGAGATGATGTCACAGTCAAATATGAAGATTTAATTGGGGACACTATTGATAAGATGATTATATTGTACTCGTTAGACATTGGAGCCCCAGCAGACAGTAACTCTGGAAGGTGCACAGGCAGTAAAGGGACAACAAGGAGGGTGTATTTTCCTTCTTCAATCCTAGCCGAAAAGGGGGTAGGAAAAATTCACTGAACACTTTGATCAAAAATGCAGTAAAACTCTAGCGTATTTTTTTGGAGAATTTTTTCCATCGATGTTGTTCCACATGGATGGTTAAAACAATTTGATTTAATAAAAACTGGGTATAAAAAAATAAACTAGAAATGCAAGGGCATAGGAAATCCTTAATTATCACGGTCATGTTATCAACTCTACAAATCAGCAAAACATAAGTTGTTCTTTTTTTAATACTGTAATCTGCATTCTACATAACAACAAAAAAAAAAATCTTAATAAACTAACAAATATTTAAATGCTATCAGTGATGGCAGTGGCAGTACTTGATGGTACTCGCTTTTGAATTAATATATACTATTCATTGCTGAATTAATACTGTATAAAATGTTTGTTATTAGAAACTAATATATTAACAATTGTGTAACTGTCCATTTTATTAAAAAAAATTGATGGACCATACCTTACATTTCAATAAATTTAAATGAAGGGCAGCAAAAAAATATGTATAATTTAATATGTGTACAAAGAAGTCATGTGATATCCATATGAGATATTTTTCATCTTCCATTATCATACAAGATTTACAATATTTTTTACAATTTTGTATTTTTCCTTCATTCCAATTGGCATATTTTATTTTTCATATTACAATTATTCAAAAGCAATACCATATTTCAGAGGTTGCTAATTACTTTCTGCCACATTTATGCTAAGCCACCAAAGATACATAGCTGCTTCAAATAAAATTTAATGTTACCTTCTATATACACATTATTCATTTCACATATATTCATTTCTATACACACACATGTATATATTACAAATATCACATGTATACAACAATATTTACACTTATATTATATACACTCAAATTTAACAGCAACAAAGAATTACTGGGTTCCCTGGTAACCATAAAAATGAATAATAAAGAATTATAAAATTACTTCTTTCTTCTGCACTATTCTACTGAATCCAAAGTCTGCTGCAATTTTTCTCACTTCAGTTTTAGTCATTTTTCCAACTGGAAATATACATTTTTCAAGAGCAAACCTAGGGATTTGAGCAAGAAAGAATGTTTGGTCTTTGTCACGATCTATTCCCTTTAATAAATGATAGCCTATGGATAAGAAATTTTTTAAAAATTAAAAATTTATTTTTAAAACTTCCAATTTTCTTATAACAAAAGCTTTAAAATTTTAAAGCCATAAAATTATCAAGTTGTAAACATAATATAAAATATCACATACCTTTTTTCACATGAACAGTGATAATTTATAATATTGCATTACAGTATTATAACATTACATGACAGTAATATGAAAAATAGAACTTAAAATTAAAAGGTAATAAAATTTAACCCTGTATAATGACAATAATTACTTTTAACAAGATTGTCTCTGAAATAAAACTTATTTATGTACTACAATAAATTCTGGAAAAATAAGTTCTGTCTACACTCATTTACACAGAAATGGATTTTTTTTTTTGAAAAAAAAAAAAAACAAAATTCACTCAAAATCAACACAGATGAGCCTTTATGTATTAAGCCTACATTAGCAAACCCAGTATTTGGATTCTTCAAAAATTCATCTAGTGAGTTCCAATGTTTATGTGTGTGTGTATATATATATATATATATATATATATATATATATATATATATATATATATATATCAGGTAATGAAACATAAGTTTAAAAATTAAGATGAGTCTAGCTATAATTGCAATGTACTCATCAGTACTATCCTGGAGTGAGGTGAGGTAACCTATAAAAATGCCTGATGCACAAAATTCATTGTAGAGAAAACTTACATGCATGAGTTGGAGGATCTAAAACTAGTATTATAAATATTTTCTTTGTTTAACCTTTTCCTGCCTAACTAAACACTATTTTGTGAGATGATGTCACAGTCAAATATGAAGATTTAATAAAAAATATCTGAATAAAATTTTTTCCCATTGTACTTTTCCTATGCCGGATTTATGCCTGACATATATATATATATATGTAGAGAAAGACTACATTTCACTTGCTCTTGGTGGCAACACCATCGCTGGCTGTGAAGAAGGGAAAGGATCTACGGCGAACGGGCAGTCGGTCTCTCGCTCTCGATGATGGAACTTCATGTTCACATTTAGCAGTAGACGAGGATGGAACTTTGTGTTCGAATGTAGCCAATAAGTTTTCATGTAAATAAATTTCACTAGTTGAATATTGATGTGGGGTTCATTTTTAGCGGGTCCTACACACACACACACACACATATATAAATATATATATATATATATAGATCAATGTGTATTTTTCTTTCC
This sequence comes from Pardosa pseudoannulata, assembly GCA_032207245.1. Classification (NCBI taxonomy): domain Eukaryota; kingdom Metazoa; phylum Arthropoda; class Arachnida; order Araneae; family Lycosidae; genus Pardosa; species Pardosa pseudoannulata. The sequence continues at coordinate 61,990,267 of CM063498.1, read as the reverse complement.
TATTTTATAAAGAAAAAAATTTTTACCAGTTAAGACATATGTGGTGTATTTCATGTGATTGGGCTACAATGGATTCCTCTTGCTCCATGTTATGCATATTTTATTAATTTCATTAGTGTTTTAAATGTAAATATACCTAGATGTTTGATACAGGGTTCCCGCTCTTTTTCCAAAACAAAAATTAAGGACTTTTTAAGGACTTTCTAAGGACCAAAGTAAGTTTTTATAAGGACCTACTTGAAATACACAACATAACGTCATAAACCCTATTTTCTGAGGAACATATTTTAACGATTATGAACCACACAAGGGATGTTCAATAAATGCCCTACAATATTTCAAAATTAAGTTTTTAAAAATGCCTAAAAATTAATATAAGATAAATCTATCTAACAAAAATTAATTTTGAAAAATGTACATCTAAAGTTTTTTGAGTGATCAAACTAAAAGTAAATTGTGAATAAAAACAGTATTATAAACAGTACTTTCGGATGTTTTAAAAATGACTGATATATATATATATACATATATATGAGTAATTTTATTTATATATTCATATATATATTTATATCAGAGTCGCATGTGTGTGTATGTATATATATACACACACACACACACACACATATATATATATATATACTAGCTGATTATACACGACGTTGCCTAGGAAAGAAGGAAGTTTTAGACTTTTCTATTACATTCAATGCAAGGAAAATTAAACTTCCAAAAGTAACTGAAATATCCACAAACTCTCGTCCTGCTTTGTTTAGTTAAAATCTGCATGACTGTTAGCTATTAGGAAAGGGCAGCTGACTTTATAGACTTTATACTTTAAACCTTTAAGGTATACGAAAGATTATTTATTTGTCAAATAAGTAACTAAGAAAAAACTGTCATATAAGAAAACTAATAGGAAATCACATGACGATGGTGGTTATCATCAATGGAGAAATTGATCATGTTCCAATTTAAAAATTAAGGAGTTTTTAAGGAGCTTTGATGAAAATTAAGTAGTTTTAAAGGCCCTTAAAAATGAAACCTAAAATTAAGGAGTTCTTAAGGACTTTTAAAGACTGTGGGAACCCCATGATAGCTAACAATATCAATGTTATAAAAGCTTTAGATTTGGGGAGCTAAAAGAGGAGCATTAGTATTATTATTCTTTAAGAAAGGAAATCCTTAATGGATAATTGTAACACATCTATTTTGCTACATTATTAATATTTATAATTTTGTCAAAACAACATAATATATCATTATTTACAATGCTAGAAAAATAGTTAAAATTTTAATTATAAAAGAACTTCACTGACATCAAAATTACAATTTTACATTAGAAAAAGAGATCTAAGATAATCAAAAGTACTACTTTACATAATCTTAGATTATTTTTGATAATATAAAGTAATATCTGAGTTTATTTGTAAAGAAAAATACTAAAAATTTAAATTACCTCATTATTTAATAAATTAACTATTGGTTAATGACAAACCAATGGCTCTACAACTTCTAATTTTATAAAATGTATTAATTGCATATATAATTATAAATGGCTCTCTTAAACCTTTGTTATTTTATTTCAGTGATAATTTGGCTCTTCTAATAAAAATCTGCTGACTCTTGGTCTAAGCCAAATCAATTTTTCATTTCATAGTGTTTTCTTCATACTATCATTAAATTGTTAAAACTCTAAAGATGTAAGATATAAAATTTTAAAACAAATTCTCCCACTATAAACATTTTTTGCATGTACTTTATATTGAAATTTTAAGTTAATCAACTTGATAAAATTATAGCATATACATACTCTTTTTATTCTTGTTAAAAACAATTTGTGCATAATGGCCAGTAGCAACACCATCTGCTCCTAAGTGGTTCAGAGCATACTTTAAAAATATATTAAATTTAATTTGCTTGTTACACAGAATATCCGGATTAGGAGTCAGACCATTTTTGTAATCTTCTATTAAAGAACTATGTATAAATAAAAAGAAAAGAATATGATTATTCAGATTAATAAAATATTCAGAACAAAATAAAAAGCATTGGCAAAATAATTTAATAAAATTAAAATTAAATTAATTATAAATGCTTAAAGTAATAAAATATGAAAAATTTTATTGTTAAAAATTAGATGGTAAAATGACTTCATACAATGATATATTAAGATCTCACCCACCTGAACACTTTATTCCAGTATTCTTTAACAAAATTTACTTCAGAAAAAGTTATACCAATTTTTCTACATATATATTCTGCATCAGCTTTATCTGTATCAGCTTGGCAATATCCTTTTTCATCTGCTATGTCCCAATTTCTCATAAATACTCCATGAACATGATATCCTAAAAAGCAAATAGCAAATTTAGATTTTTAAAAAATAGCCATTAAAACAGCATTTAAAAATAAGTTAATGTGTAAGTGCATAGTTACATCCCTAAAGTGAATAGATATGAAAAAGACAGTGGTATGCGGTAGGTTTTCATGCAGGGTGTGCAGAGAACATGGATTTTCCAAATCTTTAATTATTGAGACATCTGATTTCTCCATTCTGAAATGGGTTATTTATCATGAATATAAATTTAAAGATTACAATAAATAAAATATTTACCTACGAGTAGTCAAGGTATAACTATAAAAACAGCTAAACTTATGAGAATTCTACTAGCACTGAAGCAAAAATCATGTCTTTTGTTGTATGGTGTCATATCAGCATCGAAAAAGCAAGGCTTCGGGCTTCCACAAAAAACTTATATGTTCAGCAAATGTAGCACCACACAGCGCTCGCCGCTGCGGTGTCTCATCAGGATGCTCATGGGTGCCGACAAACCGAACGTCTATTCCACGTGTAGAGGATTTCACTGCATGCTGACACAATAGAACAAACTGTTTCTTGTTCAGTCAGTGGATTAAATTATATTAGTTATTTTTAACATTTGGAAATCATATAATCTGTGAAAAACATCTTGACAATTTTTAAAAACAATACCAGGGATATATAGTGTTACAGATATAACTTATATACTGTCTGTAAGACACAATGAATGGCAAAATTTGGACTGTTCTGTTAAAATTCGTTTCTTTTTTGGATAACAAAACAACATTGTTTTTCAGCAATTTATTTCAATAAATATAATACATCACCGAAATTACTTTACCACACTAAAACATTTCCCTTTATATTGATGAAATACTTCTTTTATATTTCCCTGAAAACAAAATCTTACAATATATAAATATAAACATTAACCATCTACAAAGTCGTATGGCCAGTTAATCAGTTAAAAAACCAAAAGCGCTTCAGCACATAAGTTCCCGCTCTAATACAACACTTAATAAACCGTACCTTCGGATGATTCTAAAGTGCAGGAAAAATAGCTGCATTTGCCTCAGTGCTATAGTATGCTGTGCTTCTCCAGTAGCCCGCCCATACATATAAAGCATGATTTTCAATTTAGTGCGCAGTGCGTACACATCGGAACTTCTTATGTTCGTTTGCTTTTGAACAAGCTACGTGGTGCAGCACCTAGTACTGCATGCACTGTGGGAATACCAGCAAGCAAATCAACGTACTATTTGAATATATTATAAATAATATTTATTATATACCATATAAAGATAAGTAGACATAGGTGCAGAAAATTATTGTCCCTCATAATTTTGCCAGGGTGTGCAGTGCACACCCTGCACATATGGACCGCACGCCACTGGAAAAAGATATTTTTCATTGCTAAAATCAAACTGTATATTATAAAATAGCATAACTTTGACAATAATTTGTATAAAAATTTTTAGATATCTAAAAATTTTTTGATAAAATAAGATAGAAATGAAATATAACTAAATATCACATTATCTTCCCCCTCCCCTAGCTATAATCTAAGAGACTACTATATTTCTGTTTTTGAGTCAAAGGAGAGTTGGATTTTAATCTTTGAGTAAGAATTCTATTAATGGAAAAATTTAGTACTGCAACAACAGCACATTAAAAACTAATTTCAAGGCGAATGCTGTTTTTTATATTGAACTTTAGATTATTAATTTTATATATCATTAACTTAAAAATAGCATTAATAACTAGGAACTCATTTTCCAGATATGTAAGTTTTATTTCAACTGCTGATATTTCAAAATTTAAAACCCACTCTGTTTAATCTAAACATTTTCATATTCAATAAATTTATATTATTAAGAACTATTCAAGGAATTTAAAAATTAGCATGTTAAAAATACTTACTATATAATATTAAAATTAACACTATCACATAATATATAGAAAATGGAAAGGGAATAAATACTTAAAAAGAGAAACAGATTAAAAACTTCATACAACTTTTTTTTTTCTAATGCACCTGGCAATACAAGCACTATATCCCTTTATGCCAATACAAGACAGCAAAGCTGTAACCCATTTAGAACCACCGGGAGAGCATGTGTAGTTTAAGGTATGCTATGGACGCAAGTAACGTTACCCCCATACTTCATACAACATATAAAATATTCAGGCTTGCAACTGTTGAGGTACTTTCAAAAAGGTGAGAAAAGTAATAATACAGAATAAGTGACCAAAAAGTGAATAAACATTGAAAAAAAAAGCAATTTTTTTTCTCCTCTTGATTACAGATGCTATTATTAAGATTTTTCTATTTACTTCAACTCTAGATCAAATGATTCATGCAAGACATGATTTTAGCGTCAAATATAAAAAAGGTTAAAAATTTTGTTTAACACAACTCAACATTACTTTTTATTCAAGAAAATCTATCAATTAGATTTAAATACATACAATACATTATTTTTATAATCACAATTTTCTGCATATATTATATTAATGATGTTTTGAAATATGTACATAGCTAGATTAGAGCATCTAGATAAAAATGTGAAAAAAAAAAGAGAAATGTGTGCTTTGATGTAAATTACTTTAATGTATTAAATGTAAATTTCAGTACAAATTTAGACTTAAGGAACTGCTTTACGACTTTTTAAAATCACTAAATTCTGGAAACCATACAATTAATTACATTTTAATACGAAAAATAAGATTTCAACATCACATTTTTGGTCTTTTATTTAAATATTTTGTTATTAATTCAGATTTTCTTTTTTCAACAACAGGATTTTGCTGTGATACACCATGAAAAAAGTGACTGTTTACTTAAAAAAGTGACTAAAAGTGATCAATTGTAAAAAAAGTGACTAAAGGTGAGAAAAGTGACAAATTCCAGGCCTGAATATTGGAAGATGATGCAAATAAGAATCTCTTAATTATAGAGTATTCAATATAATTTTTTAGCCTTTTTCCACTGATACTTGATACAATTCTTCCTAAAAAGAAACTTAGAATATTAGTTACAGTTTTGAAGATGAAGTAGTAAAGTAGTACCTTGATTCTTCAAAAGTAATGCTGCAACACAACTGTCAATACCTCCAGAAACTGCACAAACAATCTTTTTAAAATTTGATGGCCTTATTTTATTCATACTGCAAAAATACAGTAGAGAAAAAAATGTGATTTCAAAATATAAACACTTTAAAATACTTAAGATCTTAAAATTTTTTAAGTACATGAATTATTTTACACTTTTCTTAGTGATACAGATAGTTTATACAGTAAAACCTCCATAACAGATGCTTCCAAATATAGAATGTCTCTATTTAAGGGGTACTTTTCCAGATCCAACTTAGAATTCGACAAAAAAATATATTTCAAGAAAAAACAATGTATGATAAAACAGTGATTATTTATCACTGACAAATTTGTTCCTGGAATGAAAAACAAAATACGGCTTGTTTAAAAAATGCAACTTAGTATTTTTAAACAAGTGCATGCAAAATGTTATTCTACATACTTACTCAGGATGCATTTTAGGATAACCCATTTAAACATGGAATTAAAGATCATTATATAAAATGTATTTTGATTTAATATTCGTTTAAAATTTTTCTATTTTTAATATTTTTTAATAGCAGAAAATAAACACAGACATTCTAAGTTCTTCTCATCTATATTGTGAAAAATGTATTAAATGCATCTACTTTCTTCTCACAAGATTAAAAAAAAATTAGATTGCTAAATAGCATTTCTAATCTATCTAATCTATCTGTTAATCTGAGCCGAACGATGGCCAATTGATTGGTTAGGGTGCTGGCCTTCGGTAACGGAGTTCGTGGGTTCAAATCCCACAGTAGCATGGATGTTCGTAGCCATTCGAAATTGGTTTAAAACTGTAGGTCCCAGTCTCATTAGCCCTTGTGTTGCAAAAAGTAGACCGTGGCACTCCAAACCTTGCTATCTGTTGAACTTGTATGATGGATAATCATTTTAAGACTTGAAGAACAGTTGGTTGTATTAGTGTGACATTCTGTCGTATGACCAGCAAAAATCACATTATGATTGAAATTCAGATACTTAACCTCCCCACTTAACACTCACATAAAACCTTTGATGATCATATAAACATCTCCAACATTTTGCTTGTTAAAATTTTGAGTCACCAAGCTCCATAATTTTTCCTTCATCTTTTACACTTGGATTCAACTGAATGAAAATTGTTTCAATGGTAAAGTTCCCTCAGATGGCATAGTATGGAATAAAAGAAAACAATCTTTAAAATTCTTCTCAGATTACTTCCCCTGGAAGATCAAAATATTGCATTTTCCAAATTTCATATATGAAACTAAACCATGAGATAAACCTTAAAGACTTCAGGAATCCACTAACTTCTCCCTCCTATAATTTTTTTACAAACCCAAACAAAAGCCATCTGAGAAGTTTTCTTTTTCAGCTAATGTACATCCACACTGCACTTTAAGCACCATATTTCGGTATTGGCACATAGTCCTTTAAACTCACCTATCCTGGCATAGTTTAAATATTGTGTTCTCTACTATACCTAGTCTTAATTTTAGTATGTTGTAAAAAATTCTAAATTTCAAATACCTATAAAATAAATCTCCAGAAATTTATTCACTACACTTAAAACCAGAACTGTGATTAATTGCCATAAAATAGAAAGCAAAGTGAGAAAAGAAATAAAATTTGATTACTGGCAAACCCAGTTATAGAGCATCTTTTAAATCCTTTAAATCTCAATGCAAGCCAGACTGTTCGATAAACGATCTATGATATTCTAGAACCCTCATTAATGTTTCCCCTAGGCATTTTCCGGAGGGCGGTGCGCCCTACCCCTTTTTTTTCGGCTTTCAACAAGCCCTATCCCCTTCACTATCTGTCGAGATCACGGAGAGTCATGTTTTTTTTTCACCGCGTAAAAATACAAAAGCATGTTTCACTGCTTTTGAGCAATTCATTTGACCAATTTCCCCCTTTCTCAAATCGCTTAGGTCAAAATTCCTTCTCTGAACGAAAGAAAGGAAAAACGATTTTACGCAGCCCAACCACCCATATGGTCCGTTTCCAGATTCTTTCTTCAAATATCCCCATTCACACAGTCACGTCAAATATTTAATACATACTTAATAAAATAAAATTAATTTCAAATAATCGTAAAATATTTGAATTTTTTTAAACCTACTGTAATTGAAAAAAAAAATCTTTTCCATTAAAAAATGCCAGTTTTGTTCCAATAGAGTACCTTCAGGAGCACCCTGCTCTTTTTGTTCTGATGGAATGCCCTTTTATATAGGAGTACCCTGTCCAATTTTTTTGGTCTGGGGAAAACACTAATCATAAAGTATTTACCTCGCGGACGAAAACAAGCCAGAACTGTTTCATGCTGCCCCGCGGTAAATAAACAAAACACCATGTAGTGTTGCCAAACTTAAACAAGAAAAGTCAAAAATGTTATTATTGACGCACTACTATTTAGATAGTAGTGAAATATTGTGCATATCCATTGCAGTCGATATCGAAATGTACATAACGTATGCTCACATTAGATTGCGTATAAAGCTGACTTACTCAGTGTAGAAAGAGGAGCCAGATTCTGTACAATGAGGAATTTGCACATGTGGGGGATTCGAACAACTTAGTATTTTTCTGATAACTCCGGACTCGTAAATTCCAAAAATGTTCTCAAAAATGTAAAAAACTAGGTCCATCATTTTAAAAATTAATTTTAAAGTTAAGCGAAAATCACGTGACATCAAAACGCGCCGTGATTGGTTGTGACGCATCGTTCACGTTGTCCTATATTTTCTTATTGCTTGTAAGCGCGCACTATTTTCCTATTTTGTTTTTGAAAGTTCGTGAAATTTTCTAGCTCTCATAATTTATTTTTATTTAAACCTGAAGGTTTATTTTATCCATCTAGATAGCTTAGTTATCTCAATTTGTCATAAATATCTCTTCTACCTGGATTTACCAAAGGACAGTCAAACAACCTCCCGAAAATTGACAGCATGTCAATGGGCCTTACTCTGGGAGTTGCGGTTCGTACCGCAAGTGCGGTATGACGTCACGTTGACGTCAGCTCGCGGAAATTTTGAGAGCAAACGATACTTCAGTACTCTGGGGTTACATGCGGAAAGTTACCGATAGCTACAGGTTGCGGAAACTTTCCGGCAGCAAATTTGGTAGAGGGAACTTCTCGATAGTAAGAAAACATGGCGGCTTATTTGACTTACGAATATATAGCTCAGTTAAAAAAAAATATACCTGTTTTGTATAGTGCCAAAATGTAAAAAATTCCATGCCATCTCCACGGATACCACTGATATTTAAAGTATGAACTAAAAAGTTGTTTTTAAATATATTAAAGCTGAATTTAGAGCAGTATAAAAGTATGATGTAAATATTGTGTATCTTCAGTTTTGATCTTATATTTTATGTTTTTCATACTAGTAGAAATCTTGTTAACAATGCTAAGTAATAAAAAGATCGAAGCCTTTATAACTTTCGGCTTTTATTTTACATATTTTAAGCACAAAATTTACAATCTTCATGGATACCTGTGATGTTAGTCTGAACCCAAAATTTGTGTTTACATATAATGAAAAATGTTTTTAAAATACTATCAAAGTATGATTTAAATATTATTTATCTTTAATTTTCATCATATTTATATCTTTTATTTTCATCATAACCATAATTTTCATATTGTGATTTTCAAATTTTAATTTCTTGCATTTTATATATTTTAATAACTGTGTTCAAAACAAAACATTGATGTTTAGATTTTAGGTATTGATATATAGTAGTAATATGATAAATTTTGATGGAATAACTATCATTTTACAGTTTTTTCAGTACAAATATAACTTTTTATCAAGTTTTTTATCAATGATCTCAATGCAGTAATATTTACATCATAATATTCATCAGTTACATCATTTTTATGCATTCCATCATGTATAAAATGTATAAAATATATCTGTAAGAGATGTAACTTGCAGAAACCAAGAAAATTCAACTGCAGGTCCCGGTCTCATTAGCACTCGTGTTGCAAAAAGTAGCCCGTAGCACTCCAAACCAAACCTATGGAAAGCTCCTCTATATGCTTAATAAAATTCCATAATGCTCCATAAAACTAATCATGGGTAAAAGTTTCCGTGAGACAATCTCTTCGATTTAAACTCTTGAGATTTGGATGCCACTTTTATCAATACCGTACGCATGCAAAGAAAAATGCGAATTATTTATTTGTTTATATTTACAAACATTGCTGTTGCCGAAACTGAAAATCAGAATTATAATTCTAAATTTCTGATTGGTTTAAATGGTGCAAAGTAGAAGATCCCATTAAACTCCGCCTCTAAAATAAGCCCAGCCCAAAGGCGGGATTTATTTCTCAAACTCGATAGTAAGCTAGTTCCCGCACCTTCGTTTCCGTGCTCCCAGAGTACGGTTTGAGCTTAGTTGCGGCAACTAGGTATCGTTAGGCCAAGTTTCCGCGACTACGTCATACCGCACTTGCGGTACGAACCGCAACTCCCAGAGTAAGGGCCAATGTTTTCATTCTTGGAAAAAAAAACCTGATTTTATGGCAGCAGAAATACGGGGAATTGAAACTCAAGGGTATGTAAAATCATTTATATATTTATCCAATTTTACTTAACATGTATTAATATTTTATTCATGCTAATCACAGATCATGGCCCTTACTCTGGGAGTTGCGGTTCGTACCGCAAGTGCGGTATGACGTAGTCGCGGAAACTTGGCCTAACGATACCTAGTTGCCGCAACTAAGCTCAAACCGTACTCTGGGAGCACGGAAACGAAGGTGCGGGAACTAGCTTACTATCGAGTTTGAGAAATAAATCCCGCCTTTGGGCTGGGCTTATTTTAGAGGCGGACTTTAATGGGATCTTCTACTTTGCACCATTTAAACCAATCAGAAATTTAGAATTATAATTCTGATTTTCAGTTTCGGCAACAGCAATGTTTGTAAATATAAACAAATAAATAATTCGCATTTTTCTTTGCATGCGTACGGTATTGATAAAAGTGGCATCCAAATCTCAAGAGTTTAAATCGAAGAGATTGTCTCACGGAAACTTTTACCCATGATTAGTTTTATGGAGCATTATTATATACAGTATGGAATTTTATTAAACATATAGAGGCGCTTTCCATAGGTTTGGTTTGGAGTGTTACGGTCTACTTTTTGCAACACGAGTGCTAATGAGACCGGGACCTGCAGCTTAATTGACCTGCAGTTGAATTTTCTGGGTTTCTGCAAGTTACATTCTCTTACAGATATATTTTATACATTACAATTAGATGGAATGCATAAAAATGATGTAACTGATGAATATTATGATGTAAATATTACTGCATTGAGATCATTGATAAAAAACTTGATAAAACGTTATATTTGTACTGAAAAAACTGTAAAATGATAATTATTCCATCAAAATTTATCATATTACTACTATATATCAATACCTAAAATCTAAACATCAATGTTTTGTTTTGAACACAGTTATTAAAATATATAAAATGCAAGAAATTAAAATTTGGAAATCACAATATGAAAATTATGGTTATGATGAAAATAAAAGATATAAATATGATGAAAATTAAAGATAAATAATATTTAAATCATACTTTGATAGTATTTTAAAAACATTTTTATTATATGTAAACACAAATTTTGGGTTCAGACTAACATCACAGGTATCCATGAAGATTGTAAATTTTGTGCTTAAAATATGTAAAATAAAAGCCGAAAGGCTTCGATCTTTTTATTACTTAGCATTGTTTACAAGATTTCTACTAGTATGAAAAACATAAAATATAAGATTAAAACTGAAGATACACAATATTTACATCATACTTTTATACTGCTCTAAATTCAGCATTAATATATTTAAAAACAACTTTTTAGTTCATACTTTTAATATCAGTGGTATTCGTGGAGATGGCATGGAATTTTCTACATTTTGGCAAAACAGGCATACTTTTCCTGACTGAGCTATATATTCGTAACTCAAATCAGCCGCCATGTTTTCTTACTATCGGGAAGTTCTCTCTACCAAATTTGCTGCCGGAAAGTTTCCGCAACCTGCAGCTATCGGTAACTTTCCGCATGTAACCCCAGAGTACCGAAGTATCGTTTGCTCTCAAAATTTCCTCGAGCTGACGTCAACTTGACGTCATACCGCACTTGCGGTACGAACCGCAACTCCCAGAGTAAGGCCCCTTCTGTTTGTAAACATAAACAAGTCGAATAAATATACATATATCATATACACACATTCGTAGTAGCATCGCTTTTTATAAATAGAGATAGATGTACTATATTAAAATAAAAATTAGAGGAAGTATTTATTGTGAGACAGGGACCTTTAGCCTTCGTGTTGCAAAAAGTAGACCGTAGCGCTCCACAACCAAACCAATTCTTAAGTATTTAAATTTGATGAAAAGAAATTTAAAATCTTTAAAAGGCTTTACTTAATTATTTATGCTTTTTTAAATAGCAATACAATTTTATTGCCTTTAATATTAATGTTAAATTAAAAAATGTATAAAGTTTCTGAAATTAAACTTAATTTTTAAAGTAATATCACTATAAGTATTTTAAAACTGTTATATACTTTTTTCAAATTAGTCACCAATTTAATAGATAAATATCACTGTGAAGTGATACACTTATGAAAGTATGAATCACTGAGGAAACCGGCTCATCTCAGAGTTCAGCCGGGTGTCTCCTCCCGTTTCTTCTTTTCCAAACAGGAAATCTCGGCTTTAGGGGAGATCGAACCCCCCCCTCGTTTACCTTTGTCCTTGGAGTAACCGAAACGCCCTTTGGCGCCCAGCCGACGCTGTCACACAAAGCACAATTTCTTTTCTCTGTCGGTGCATTGACAAAAACGGCACACTTGACACTTCTAATCGTCCGTGCGTTAAAAGGACCATTACTAGTACGATACTGCCGTTTTCAATTGATCGGCGTTTTGAAATGTTCGGCGCCTTACAATGAACAAAAGTTCGTTTTAACCAACGTTCTTCTTGACCCCCGACAGAGAAGGACGCGATACTTACAAATACCATCCGTAAGGAAGAACATCTACTTGGTTTTCATGGTCGTGCTACTGCCTAGAATCCTTTGATCACAAAGTCAAACCGCGCTGCTCGGTTAATGAGTTGCAAAGCACATCGAAATTGGACCGTAGATCAGTGGAAACGGGTTCTTTGTAGCGACGAATTAAGGTCCATTCTTTGCCGTTCGGGTGGCAGGGTCTAGGTCTAGCGTCTGCCTGGAGGATGTCTCCTGCCAGAATGCATTATGCCAACAGTCAAGTTCGGCGGAGGTGGAATTATGGTCTGGGAGTGTTTCTCCTGATATGGATTGGGACCATTGGTCCCCATTCATGGTAAGCTCAACGCCGATGCCTTCTCCACTATTTTGGATGACAATGGGCTTCCAACGTTGGAGCAGTTTTACGGGTTGGACCCCTGTTACTCTCAGGACGACAATGCCAGTTGTCATGTTTCGAGGTTAACCAAGGCTTAGTATGGTGCAGGCCAGTTCATCGAATGGACTGGCCTGCCCAGACCACAGACCTGAACCCTATCGAGAACCTCTTGGACGATCTGAATCGCCGAATTAAGGGGTGCATTACCAGTCCAAAATCGGTGAAGAAACTTGTATGCCTACTCCAAGCCGAGTGGAAGACAATACAAAGACTTGTGGAAAGTATGCCCCAGAGGGTTAACGCTGCAATTGCCTTTCGTGGAGGCTCTACCAACTATTGATTTTGAATAAAGTTTTTCTTTTCTATCACAGGTGTCGAAATACTTATTGGTAGACAGTATATGACTGTGAAATTAGGTATGAAAGAATGAGAAGGGGTAATTGGAGAATTTTAGATAACTATTTTAGATGTAATAATTTTGATACGGGGGTTGCGGCAAAGGTCAATATTTTTTGGCAATATATTGGCAATATTATTATATATTGGCAATATTTTTTTCTTGAAGATACCAGTTTGGTTGGAAAATGGGACATATACAGACGAAAGGACAAGGTGTTAACTACATGTGTGGGCAATGAATAGCATTGAAATATCGTAACACACTAATTTATTGCGGTAGTATACAGGGCAATATGGCCTGCATGGTGCCAAAAACGACAACATCATACACATAAAGTTAACATGACAAACCTAAAAAAGGCCTAAAGACCCTCAACTGTCCCCTGATACTGTCACCACACTCTGCCAACGATGTAGAAGGCACTGAATACCATCAGCTTCAGCATTTGCCGCACCATGTTTCGGGTCACCTGTTGGTGCACAGCATTTGCAATGTCCTCTTGTCTTGCAAACTGCAACCACGTAGTGGTTCTTTAATCTTGCGAAAGAGATCAAAATCACAGGGTGAAATGTCGGGAGAGTACGGTGGTGCTCCAATTTTTCTCATCCTCAACGTCGCAGTAGCTGCCTTACACACTTTGCTTTATGTGGTCTTGCATTGTCGTGCAGGATTATTGTACTGTCCACAAAATCCGGATGTTTATCCCGAACTCCACGTCATACCTGTAGCACCAGTTAGCATAACTGGAAGAGGACGAATTTCAGATTTTATATATCAATTCGGTTTAATAAACTAACAATTTTTTTTTATTTTTAGGCTGGCTTTGCAATCTACTAATAAAACGGTAAAAAATGTTATATAAAAAATTGCTTGAAAATTAAGGTAAATTTTATAATCGGTAGCGTCTAACAGCCCGTAAAATACGGTAATAAAAATAATGCAAAAGAATAAATTAATATATATTGTTTTCATTGGAAAAAAATGACAGAAAATATTATCTAAAAATAAAATATGAAACAGCTGAAAAAAGGGGAATTTACTAACATTGAGTTGCAAAGATATATATAAAATCATTGAATATGTAGTGTTCATCAAGTTTCGCTTTCAGTAAACGGAAATGATAACACTCATTAACATTAAAAACAATTTAATAAAAATGTAATTAAAAATATCTGAAGGTTAAATAGATAAAATAAGTAAAGAAACAGTAAAAGATAGAGCAGCCGTCGGCTCTCAAGTACAAGCACATCACACTAACTGAATACATCCGTTAACTTCACAGTTATCGTCCTATTTTATTTCACTACAGTTCCAAAAAGTTTATGCCTGCCTAACCATGGGGTTAGCTACGGAAGTTTCTTGGGGACCACCACAGTACTCCCCCCCCCTAGTACCGAAGGTACGAAGAATTATTGTACTTTTGTATTGAAACGAACCCGCCTTCCCGAACGGGTAGTAGTAATCGGAACAGGGTTTGATGAAGCACAATTTGTGGTGTCCGCACCAGTTGTAGAAGCATTGCCTGCGGTTTCCGCACTACTTGACAGAGTATCTTTCGGGGTCTTTTCACCAGATGAGGTAACAGGTGGCACAGAAGGTAATGGAGGTGCCGAGCTAATAGAAGGCTCATCAGCCTCTATATGGAAACAAGGTTTTAGTCTGTCAACATTGATAGTTGCAGGTTTGTTGTTGATGAGCAAAGTGAAATGCTTGGCACTTCGCTGCAAAACTTTGTATGGTCCGTCATAGGGCATTTGAAAAGATCTCTTTACGGCACCATGAAGAACAAACACATGGGAGCAATTTGACAACAGGGGATGAATAAAAGTCACAGGAGTGTTGTGGGCTGATGCTGGAGTTGGAGCGATGGACTGCATGATGTTCCTCAGTCGCTGTAGAAAATCGGAGGGCTCCTCAGGTGAATTGGCAGATGGTGAGAGAAATTCTGCAGGCAGTCGTAGAGTTGAATCATACACTAGTTCTGATGTTGTGCACTGCAGATCCTCTTTGAAGGCAGATCGCAGTCCAAGCAGGACAAAGGGTAACACTTCTGTCCATCGGTTAGTGTTGTAACACCTGATTGCTTGTTTTAGAGAACGATGTAGTCGCTCCACCATTCCATTGCTGGCGGGATGGTATGGCGTTGTTCTGATGTGCTTGAGGCCCAGTAACTTGGTCAGGGAAAAGAACAGAGCAGACTGGAACTGTCTACCCTGATCCGTGGTGATGATGGAAGGCACTCCAAACCGAGAAATCCAATGTGTCACGAATGCACGTGACACAGTTTCAGCAGTGATATCAGGCACAGGGATGGCTTCTGGCCGTCGAGTGTACCTGTCAACATATGTGAGAATATACGAGTACCCCTCAGATGGTGGCAAAGGACTGACCAAGTCAATGTGAACATGGTCGAATCTGTGAGCAGGTTTTAAAAATGGCTGAATTGGACTGTGTGTATGCCTGTTAACTTTGGATTGTTGGCAACTAACACAAGAACGAGTCCAAGAGGTGATATCTTTAGAAATAGATGGCCAGACGTAACGGTCGAGCACTAGTTTCTTTGTAGCACGAATTCCAGGATGAGATAAGCGGTGAAGAGCATCAAATATTGTTTTCCTGTATTCCTTTGGTACAAAAGGTCTCACTTTGTCATTCTCTATGTTACACCAAAGTTTTAAATTTAATGATATTGGTACTGAGTGAAGTTTAAGTGAATGGTCATCACTGTTTAAAAGGTTCTGAAGCTCAAGGTCTGTTTCTTGTGCCTTTGCTAAGACTTCGAAATTAAATGCATTTGAACTAATTTCCTGGATTCGGGACAATGTATCAGCAACTACATTATTTGCTCCAGAAACATGTCTAATGTCCGTGCTAAATTGTGAGATGTATGATAAATGTCTATTTTGCCTTGGAGAGACAGAATCGCTAGGTTTGTTAATGGCAAAAGTAAGTGGGCGGTGATCAGTAAAGATAATAAAATTGTGACCTTCAAGACTGTGCCTAAAATGTTTGACGGAGGAATAAATAGCCAGTAATTCCCTGTCAAATGTGCTATACTTTTTCTCAGCGGAAGTGAGTTTCCGAGAGAAAAATCCAAGGGGCTGGGGGCCATGATCGCTATGGGTTTGTAAAACAGCTCCAATGGCGATGTCCGAAGCGTCAACCATTAGAGATAGCCTTTGGCCAGGAGAATAAAAACTTAAAGACACAGCATGTTTAAGATCAGTTTTACATTTTTCAAAGGCAGTAGTGGTCTCCTCTGTCCAAGGAATTGGACGTTTGTCATTTCTTTTAGAATCTTTAAGAAACTCGTTAAGTTTAGATTGAGTGGCGGCAGCATTTGGGAGGAAACGTCTATAAAAATTTAACATTGCCAAGAAACGTCGAAGCTCAGCAACTGTCTGAGGTTTGGGAAATGCGACAATGGCATCTGTTTTACTAGGCAATGGCTGCACTCCCGAAGGGGTAATAAGACACCCAAGAAAAGATACTGAAGATTTCTCTAGGGAGCATTTTGCAGGATTTAGTTTTAACACATGCTTTTTTAGGCGGTCAAAAATTTGGTGTAAGTGATTAATGTGTTCTTCCTCGTTTGATGATGCTATAAGTACATCATTTATGTAAGGTATGCAAAAATCTAAGCCGAATAGTACTTGATGAATATGTCGTTGAAAGGTCTGGGCCGCATTTCTTAAACCAAAAGCCATAAAAAGGAATTCGAAAAGACCAAATGGAGTGGTCACTGCAGTTTTAGGAATATCATCAGGGTGGACAGGAATTTGATGATATGCGTGTGCCAGGTCTAAAGTGGAAAAAACTGTTTTAACATGAAACGCCTGCGTACAGTCTTGAATGTTAGGGACTGGATATCTATCAGGAACCGTTACAGAGTTTAATCGCCGATAGTCGCCACACGGACGCCACTCACCATTGGCTTTTTTTACCATGTGGAGAGGGCTGGCCCAAGGTGTTTTGGAAGGGCGAATGATTCCACGAGACATCAAAAATTCAAATTCCTGCCGTGCCACTCTAAGAAGCTCAGGAGATAAGCGCCGCGGCTTGGAAAAAACTGGTGGCCCTGTAGTTTCGATAAAATGATAAACCTCAGGAGTATGTGCGTTCTGGACAATATGGGATGGGTTAATAAGTTTCGGATATGAGCCAAGGAGTTTGTCAAATACGGAAGTGCCCAAAAGAATTGAAATATTCGTATTAGAGGGACAGATGCTTGGAAACTGCCCACGCGAGGAAATTTTTGTCTGAGGATCAATTAAACAATTATTTTTTACATCAACAAGTAGGTTAAAATGTTTTAAAAAATCAATGCCAATAATAGGTTGATTAACATCTGCAATTACAAAAGACCAAGCAAACATACGGCGCAGGTTTAGATCGAGCTTAATAAGTTTGGTACCGAAAGTTGGAATCTTGGTGCCATTAGCGGCATACAACATGAGATCGTTTTGCACTTGAGGTAAGGTTAGTTTGGATTTTGGAATAACGGATATATCTGCGCCAGTATCGATGAGAAATTGCAATTTGGATGATCTATCGGCCAATATAATACGATTCAGTTGGCGGTCGCTACGTTGGCCTACGGGCGATCGCCACGCAAGTTTTCAGAAGCAAACGAACAAGGGGCCGTACATTTTCTAGCCTTTGATCCAAAATTGGTGTGATAAAAACACATATGTTGAGGGGGTTCCTTATAACGACGCCTTGCTGATGAACTACGCTGTCTGTCACGAGAATCACGCCTCCAATTCTGCGAACGACTTTGCCGATGAACAATTGCTTTTAATTCACTGACTTGTTTAGTCAATTGGGCAATTTGCAATTCTAAAGAGTTTTGAGTAGGGGGCTGCGGAGTTGATACTGTGACTTTATTGATATGACCTATTGCCATTTCATTTATTTTATCGGCAGTTACGGCCAACTGAGGGAGCTCATTACTCAGTTCGGCTAGAATACTTTGCATTTGATTTGGGAGCCTGGCCAACCAAAGAGATTTTAATAAGGGCTCACCTACTGTGTCACCAGCAAGTGATCTCATGCGGCTTAATAGTTGCGAGGGGCGCTGATCACCCAACTCAATGCCCTGTAACAGTTTACGGATTTTGGACTCCTGGCTTTCTGAATGGATTTCAATGAGTCGTGTTTTTAAGGCCTTATATTTTTCTGTTAATGGAGGTTGACAAACAATGTCACTGACGGAGCCAAGAATTTCAGGTTCAATTGCCGAAATAACAGTATAAAATTTTGTTTCATCTTGGGTGATACCGGCTATTGTAAATTGGGCTTCGAGCTGAATAAACCATAAAGATGGATTTACTTTCCAAAACGGAAGAGGTTTTACTGACACTTTAGAAACATTTAAAGCAGGTTCAGAAAGAGAAGAATCATGTGTGGCCATTTCCAAAATATACTAGGGAATACAAATAAAATACACACTGATATATATAAAATTACAAAATTATAAAAGAGGCACAGTTTGTAGTTATTCAGGCACAAGTCACGTATAACTTAATATGTAGGTATATGCAATATAAATATCAAAATGAATTATACTGATCACCGAACGCGAAATTTAAATTAACTAATAGTGTGAATAATGCACATTTAGCAGGGACTTACCTTAGAAAAAAAATGTCGCTGATCGTTGGAGGGTCCCACCAAACCAAAAGTTGAAACCAAAAGTGCACATATCTCCGTAAAATCAACTGTAGCACAGGAAATTCATAATTTATACTGCATGAAAGAAACAGTTACTGTATTAATCGCTAAATGCGATAGATGTTCACTGATTCAATGCATTCATTGCATTTACCAAGGTCACCACTTTGTAGTGTTCATCAAGTTTCGTTTTCAGTAAACCGAAATGATAACACTCATTAACATTAAAAACAATTTAATAAAAATGTAATTAAAAATATCAGAAGGTTAAATAGATAAAATAAGTAAAGAAACAGTAAAAGATAGAGCAGCCGTCGGCTCTCAAGTACAAGCACATCACACTGACTGAATACATCCGTTAACTTCACAGTTATCGTCCTATTTTATTTCACTACAGTTCCAAAAAGTTTATGCCTGCCTAACTATGGGGTTAGCTACGGAAGTTCCTTGGGGACCATCACAAATATATAAATTTGTTATAATAAGTTGGCTTAAGGAGTATAAAAAATAACAACACTTATGATATTTCCAGATTTTTTTTCAATCTCGCTGCTGGCGTGGTTGTTCGTAGCTGTTCGGAATAGGCTTTAAGCAGTAGGTCCCGGTATCATTAGTGTAATGTATCTGGCAACAGCCAGAATAAAAGAACTCTGTATCAATTGGAATCTGGCAACACCAGATAGACAGAGAGAATTTTGTTTTTGGGTTAAGAACATCAGAACAATAACTTTATGCTTAAAATGTACATATAACGTGATTTGTGAATAAATATGTTTTCGTGAACATCTGCATCTTATATTAAGGCCCCTAAAACACTACATTTTGGCGACGAGGATAAAAAAAAGAACAGAAGTAAAGCATCATGTCAACAGAAACTAGAGCGATTGATTTATCAAAGTTTACTTTCAACGAATTTTGCCCAGGTAAGGATGATATACGATATTATTTTAGACGTTTTGAACTTGAAATAAGAGTTTTTCATATCACTGAAGATGCAGATAAACGAGATTTAATTTTACGCTGTATGGGACTTTGTTTATTTAAATTAGTGAATGATAATTTTGATCCTATTTCTCCTGACGAAAAAACTTATTCTGAAATTAAAGATTTTTTGGAACAGCATTTTAAACCGGCAACAAACATCCATGCCGAAAGAACAAAATTTTCCCAACGTTTCCGCCATAACGGTGAATCAATAGCTGAATTTATTGCTGCTTTACGAACTCTTGCAGTAAACTGTAAATTTAAGAATTCTTTAGATGAACGTTTAAGAGATCAATTAATACTGGGTATCAATGATTCCCGAATACAAGAACATTTGTTTCGTGAGCATTCTGATGAAACAGCAACTTTTAATCAGATCGAGAAGTCGGCTTTAAATTATGAATCAGCGTATATCAATCGAGAAACTATTGAATCTATTATACATTCCGAACATAAAAACCCCGTTACAAGTGTGAATAAAATAAATACGCCAACTCAGAATGTAAAGAAAAACAATTTCAACGCCGGCGCCAAACCCACCACTTTTAAAACCAAACCAAAAGTTCATAGCGAGATGGAACGTAATAAATTCCGAATAGATAAACGAACTGTCTGCATTCGATATGGGAAAAGTAAACATTCGAAAGGGGAGAAATGTAGAGCTGAATTAGCCACTTGTCGCAGTTGTCATACTAAAGGACATTTTGAAAAAGTATGTGTACGATCTGGGAAAGCAGAATTCGTTCATCATATTTTTCACATAAGGAATGATAATAAATATAAGGTTAGAGCTGTAATTAACAAGAAAGAAATTGATTTTCAATACGATACTGAATCAGGGAAATCTATAATACCTGAAAGTTTTTATAGAATAATTGGGAAACCGAAACTTTTAAAATCTAAACAACTAATTGCGTATCCTGATAAACCGATTGCAACACAGGGAGACATTAAAGTGAAAATCAAAATCGGATCGAAATCGAAGATTGTTTACTAACAGTAGTTCCAGGTAACAGTGTACCTATATTAGGCAAGGATTTGATGGAAGTATTCCATTTAGAACCAAAATTTGAGGTAAAATATATTGATGAAAATGTTCGAACACTTGAATCACAACTTCTTGACGATTATGCTGACGTATTTGATCAAACTAAAATAGGTACAGTTCGAAGTTTTGAGGCGGTCAACAGGTTACATGATAACGCAAAACCAGTAATCTGTAAGTCTCGATCTGTTCCATATGCGCTTAAGCCTGCTGCCGATAAAGAAATTAATCGTTTGATAGAAAATGGCACTTTAGAAAGTGTTAATATTAACGAGCAAACCGTACAATGGGCGTCACCAGTTGTTTACGTGACAAAGAAAAATGGTCAAATTAGATTATGTGGCGATTTTAAATCCACGATAAACAAACATATGATAACAGAACAATATCCATATCCAACATTCGAAGATATTGTTTCTAAATTAAATGGTTGCACAATTTTTAGTGTAATTGATTTAAAGGATGCATTTTTGCAAGTTAAAGTTAGTGAAGAATCTCTGAAATATTTAGTAATTGCTACACATAGAGGATATTATCGCTTTTGTCGAATGCCTTTTGGCATATCAGCAGCACCCATAATATTTCAAAAACTGATGGACCAGTTTATTATTGGAATCGAAGGTGTTACATGGTTTCAAGATGACATTGCAGTCGGAGGTCGAAATATACAAGAACATGCTCAACGACTTCGACAGGTATTTGAAATTTTTCGTAAGGTCGGTTTAAAAACACAAATGTCAAAAATACAGTTATTCAAAGAAGAAATTAAATTTCTTGGACATGTGATTAACAAAACAGGCATTTCGCCAGACATTGAACGAATACGCGCTTTGAGAGAACAACCACCTCCAAATAATGTTTCAGAACTCCGATCATTTTGAGGATCTGTGAATTATTATAGCCGCTTTGTGAAGAATTTACAAATACTGTGCACACCCTTACACGAACTATTAACAAAAAATTCTTCTTGGGAATGGACTGAACGTCATCAAAATACATTCGAAAAAATTAGGGAAAGTATTTCATCTCCAGCTATACTGGTACATTTTGATCCAAAACAACCAATAATTTTGGCTTGTGATTCATCAATTCGAGGACTTGGTGCAGTTTTACAACATCGCATA
Organism: Pardosa pseudoannulata; assembly: GCA_032207245.1. Taxonomy (NCBI): domain Eukaryota; kingdom Metazoa; phylum Arthropoda; class Arachnida; order Araneae; family Lycosidae; genus Pardosa; species Pardosa pseudoannulata. The sequence continues at coordinate 61,968,219 of CM063498.1, read as the reverse complement.
GAGGGGGAACTGAAGCTTATTGCTGCTGCTTCTAGAACTTTAACACCTGCTGAACGCAATTATTCAAACATAGATCGTGAGGCCCTAGCAATTATGTTTGGGTTACTAAAGCTCTATAAATACCTCATTGGACACCATTTCATTATTCAGAGTGATCATAAACCATTAGAACGCATATTAAATCAACACAAAGAAGTTCCAAGTCTAGCAGCCTCAAGGTTAACAAGATGGGCTATAACTCTAGGTGCTTTCGATTACGAAATAGAGCATCGTCCTGGCCAACAAATGGTGGTTCCAGATGCCTTGTCACGTTTGCCGTTACCAGATAAGAAAGTAAGTAAATTTGAAGATTCTTCATTTGTTTACAGCATTGCCAATCACACAATACATGAACTTACGTTAACACGTCGCACATTACGTAGATTTATGGAAAAGGGTTCTGTCCTATCAAAGGTAATTCTATACAGTGAGAAAGGCTGGCCCTCAAAACAAAATATTGAAGAAGCACTTATTCCTTTTTTCGAGAAAAGAAATGAGCTTACTTATGAACAAAGAATTTTGCTACTGAACAATCGTTTAGTGATTCCGGAGAAATTAAGATATTTAGTGATTGATAAACTCCACGAATCACATACTGGCATAGTTGCAATGAAATCTGTTGCCAGAATGTCAGTATGGTGGCCTGCCATTGATAGAGACATCGAACAAACAGTCAGATGTTGTAATGATTGCAATGAACATCATCCAAAAATTGCTGAGTCTCCATTATTGTTATGGAACAACACTGGTAAACCTTGGGACAGAGTTCACATTGATTTAGCTCAACTTAATGGTGAAAATTGGCTCTTCATCATCGATTCTCATTCACGTTGGCTGGAAGTCTTTAAACTTAAAAATGTTACATCATTAGATATCATAAAGTGTTTCAGAAAATTATTTAGTTCTTATGAAATATGTCGGATAATTGTGTGTGACAATGGTCCACAATTTACTTCCACCGAATTTCGAGAATTTTGGGAGATGAATGGTGTAAAACATATTCGATCGACTCCTTATCATTCCAGAAGTAACGGACTAGCAGAGCGTGTCATACGCACATTTAAAACCCGCTTCAAGAAAACATCTAATCAGTTTTCCAATCAAGAGCATCAGCTACAAGTTTTTTTATTTACTTATCGAACAACCATACATCGAGCAACGGGTTGCACACCGGCGAAGCTATTTCTCAACAGAGAACTTTCAACTCTATTTGATCGGTTGAAACCTGACCGTATAAACGACGTGGAAAGCTTAAAATTAAAATTTTACCATGATAGATTTTCTAGACACAGAGACTTTGAAATTGGAGACAATGTGTGGATTACACGAGGAATTGACCAAACGTGGAAACCAGGAACAATAGAGGACAAAACAGGCCCTTTATCTTATAGAACACAGCAAGGTATGCATGTACATGCTGATCATTTACGGAAACGAGAACAAGAACACACTGAACAGTGTCAACAGTCACCAACACCTGTAGATAAATCCGATGAAAAAGCTACGCCAGAGACTGTTTCAGATTTCCAATTACCAGAGTCAGACGGTACTGATATCCATTTACCAGAAATCACTACTCCCGAACAAGGAACTTTTCTTCGACGTTCCAGTCGAATTAGACATGAACCTAAACGTTTCCATGAGGAATTTAACTATTGACTATTTAATGTTAATTTGTTGTGTTTTAAATATTTGAATGTGTATTATCAGTTTAACAAATTTAATTTTAAGGGGGGAAAAGATGTAATGTATCTGGCAACAGCCAGAATAAAAGAGCTCTGTATCAATTGGAATCTGGCAACACCAGATAGACAGAGAGAATTTTGTTTTTGGGTTAAGAACATCAGAACAATAACTTTATGCTTAAAATGTACATATAACGTGATTTGTGAATAAATATGTTTCCGTGAACATCTGCATCTTATATTAAGGCCCCTAAAACACTACAATTAGCCCTCGTAAGCAAAACAGTAGACCGTAGTGCTCCAAACCAAACCTACATTTTTCAAAGTTTCATGACAAATCCTTCTAAAAAGCAAATGAGCCGGAATAATTAATTAATATTCTTTTGAAAAAAGTAACAGTCTCCCAAAAATGCAATAAATAAATTTAACTGCTTATAATTTAAATTCATGTAAGCTGTTTTAAAATGTGTGTACACCTAATTTAAAAAGAAATAACAAAGTTCAGCGTAAATGCAGTCAAGTATTATTCTTTTGTATGAACTGGTAATAGGAGATAAAAAATATATGCTTTAAAACTTAAGTGACAAATTTAAACCCTATCATAAGCATATTTAGCAGGCTCTTAACAGAAGGCACATATCATATCAGGTATAACGCTGTAAATTAGTTATAAAATAAATAATGTCAAATTAACGAGAAACAGCTAGAACCTGAAACTTTAAATGTCTTGCAATTATGTCAGACGCCCAAAAGATCTTTTTGTATATGCAGAAGATGAATTCAAGATGATTTAGTGGTCAGCGGGCTGAGATTGAAGCCAGAGGTGTTGGGTTCGAGCCCGAAAGGTCTGAATCTCTCCCTGTAGTCTTAACATTTAGGGTAATCTGTGGATGTTGATGCTGTCTCGCTAAGAGGTAGGAGAGAGGTACGAAATCAAGAGGGAAACTTTTCTCTCCTAAGGATGATCAAAACTGAAGGAAATTAATAGTGGGGCATAACGGACGCTTTACACCTGTAAAGGTAGACAGTCCTTTTATAGTTATGAATACCTAGAAAACATGCAGGATATATCTGTGGGTCTGGATGTTTTCTTGCTGGAAGGTTAGCAGACTTGCGAAATTAAGAGATAAAGTCCCTCATCCTGAAAATAAGGAAAATTGAGGTCCTTCAGGATAGTGGTTCAAAATTGCGTGGGACAATTCCTCCAATCTTTAAAATTGAAGAAAATCTTCAGTTTGATATTGTGTATGTCTTATACCCATTAGGGTAATTAACTTGTTGAGAGTTATCTAAGATGGGAGAAAGATACTAAATCAGGAGAAAATAAAATACACTCCTGTAGATGATCAAATTTTAGAAGAATCTCTTGAGCATGACGAGCACCTTACATCTTACAGGGTTTTGGTTTTCTAGTTCCAAAAACAGATATCAAATTGTAAGAGTAAATATCTCTTACCTGAAATTTTCCAGGTTCATAACGGGATCTCTATCTTGCCGTAGTGATTCCAAAAGATTCGTCTCTAAACAGGACTTTGAAATCAAAACTTGAGAATATCTTTTAAATATTTATTCTTTAGACAGCACAATTCAATATAAAACAAATAAAGATAAAAGAACAGATATCGTCAACTTTCGAGCGAACTAAGCACATTTTCATAGGCTACATATACATCACAAGATGCCTCTTTTTCAACACTGCCATCAAAAACTTACAGAACGAGAAAACTGGCTTGTTGCCACAACGTACAAATAAATATACTCATCATAATAAAAATCGTTTTCAAAATCGTTCAGTTCACGGTGACAAAATAAAATTTAAATAATTGTTTTGCATAATAAACCAAGATTTATAAAGTGGATCTCACATCCTCCCACCTTGAGGTGTGGAAGTCCCACATCTCAACAACTATATTAGAGATCCAACTTTTCGGGAATTTTAATAGTCCGTCCTAGTCTTGTATTATCTGGAACAACTGTGTTGTCGATGGAGTTGTCGTCGGAACACTTAGGAATAGCATTCTTCATAGAGGCGATTTTTGTGGATAATGCATTTTTGTCAGGTGGAAAAGACGAATCATTCGAAGAGATCTCTAAAGGGAATACGCGCTGAACTGGACGCAGAATTTCTCCTCGAGATGTTCTAAGTTTAATGAGTCGACACACACCGTCTTTCCCTGGCAGAATTTCTGTCACTTTCCCCAGTGGCCAGTCGATTCTTTTCGTATTGTCGCTAGATATCAAAACAATATCTCCTATCTTGATAGATGGTGAACTTTGTGTCTTTCTTTCATACTGTCTGAGCTGCCCCAGGTATTCAGAACGAAAGCGTTTTCTTAAATCTTGTCGTAACCTTTGGTGATAAACAAAACTCTTATTTAGGGATTTACTATCAAGGTGATCCAGATCAGGTATTCCAACTTCTCTGACCTCTTGCAGGAACATACTGGGAGTAAGAGGTTCTAAGTCACTTGCATCGCTACTCACATAAGTGAGAGGTCTTCCGTTGACGACACTTTCACAGTCACATATAAGTGTTTAATTCTTCAAAGTTCAGAGATGTCTGTCCTAAGACTTTGCGAAGTATTCGTTTCACTATACCAATCATACGTTCCCAAAATCCACCCCACCAGGGTGCAGATGGAGGGATGAATTTCCAATTGATCTTGTTTGCAGTACTGTACTTGGCTACGGTCTCCCAATTTATATTTTTTATAAGGTTGTTTGCTCCAACTAAGTTTGTTCCATTGTCCGAATAAACGATAGCTGGTCTTCCACGACGAGCAACATATCTCCTGAATGACTGTAGAAAACTTTCAGTTGAGAGAGAAGTAGTCAACTCTAGATGGATGGTTCGAAATACAGCACAAGTGAAAATAACAATCCAGGACTTCTGATTTCCTTTTAGATAGAGAGGTGCAGCAAAGTCTATTCCTATGATTTCAAACACAGAAGCTGCTCTAAGACGGTCGACTGGTAATGGAGCTGTTGGAATGTTTATTGGTCTTGAGTCATACCTCTTGCAAGTTACACAATTCTTAATAACTTTGCGAACAGTCTTTCTATATTTCAGTATCCAGAATTCTTCTCTGAGGTTGGCCATAACTATTTGTACACCTGCATGACCTAGAGAACAATGTTTCCATCGAATAAGCCTTTCAACTATTGGATGCTCACTTGGCAACACGATAGGAAATTTGAAGTTTTTCAAATCGTCCTTCAATGAAAGTCTAGTCTTAATTCGGAAAAGCCCGTTTTCATCCTCAAGAATTTGCAGTTTTTGAAGACGTTTGTCGCTTGATCCTGTGAAAGATTCTCGCTGTACTAACTTCAACAATGATACTTCTGATTGATTTCTTTCTTCCAAAGTTATGCTTCCTGATTTTCTAAAATTCTTCTTCACCTTGCAATTATTTACAAATCTATAAATCCAGGATACGACCGTAAGAAGCTTATGGAAAGAGGAGAAAATATCATAGATTTTGTCTTCTCCTTCTGTATTTGTGACGCTAACAACTGTTTTCCTTTTTTCAGCATTTACAATTTCTTCATCGGGAAAAATATTGGATTTAGGCCAATTATCCTGTGGGTTTTTCAACCAATGAGGTCCTAACCACCAATTAGACCTAGCCAAATTTTCAATGCTACAACCCCGTGAGGGTAAATCGGCAGGATTCTGATGGCCGGATATGTGATACCAATCTTCTGGGTCACTCAGAAGACGAATTTCTTTAACACGATTAAACACAAAAGTGGCCCAGTTTTCGTTCTTCTTGATCCAGTATAGAGCATTACTGGAATCAGACCAATACCGTGTAGCAACTTGCTCCATTCCTAAACTAGTTTTCACGGATTGACACAGTCTTGCTCCTATACTACAAGCTAAAAGCTCTAGTCTAGATACTGATATAGATTTCAACGGGGCGACTCTTGCTCTAGCTTGTATTAACTGGCAATCAGTTGAATGGTCGCCTTCACTTCTCAAAAAAATACACGTAGCATACGCTTTTTCTGACGCATCACAGAATACGTGCAATATCTTCCTATCACCATCATTTTTATCTAGACATCTAGGGATAGAAATATCACTTAACAATTTCAGCTGATTTTTCCATTTGACAAATTTTTTGGCCATCCCAGATGGTAAACTAGCATCCCAGGATAGTTTCAATTTCCAACATTCTTGCAGCATTAATTTTGGTATTAATGTTACTGGACAGGTAAATCCAATAGGGTCAAAGATTTTGTGAACAATTGACAAAATAATCCGTTTAGTTATGGGTTGATCTTCTTCAATGGGATCTATGTCTCGTAAATCAACAGATAGAACATCATTTTTAGTTTCCCATTTTAATCCTAAGACAGGGACTGTTTTTGTCAATGTTAGGTCAGACTTATTGTTCTCAAAAGGGGTATGCTCCCACCCTCGTAAATTAAATTTTGCCGGACTAAGGATTTCTTGTGATTCATGAATAAACTTCACCAGTTCTTTTTCATTATCCACGCTGTGGACGCAGTTGTCCACATAAAAGGACTTCAAAAGTTTTTTGGCCGTTTCTTGGTATTCAAGAGGAACACTATTCAAATGAAATTCAAGAGTAGCTCCCAGTAAGAAAGGGCTGGATGTTATCCCATTAACAACCCTTCTATGCTGAAAAATTCTTAACTGCTCCTTTTGCCCATCTTTCCACCACAAAAACTTTAAAAAGGGCCTGTCTTGCTCATGGAGTTCAATTTGCAAAAATGCTTTTTCTATGTCGGCGGTAACTCCGTATTTTCCTATTCTAAATCTGTTTAAAACAGAAGGAATCAGCTCAACCAAATTGGGCCCCTTTTCTAAGCAATCATTAATTGAAGGGGAATTCTTGTTTCTGGCAGAACCATCAAAAACAGGCCTTATTTTTGTAGTGGAGTTTTCTTTGAATACAGGGCGGTGAGGTAAGTAGTGCTCTGGTTCCAAACTGCTTACTTCCTCAATAATACCCTGATCCAACCATTCCTTAAAAATGGTTTCGTACTCGTCAATTTTTCCTAATCTTTTTAAGGATTTGATACAATTTGTTAGTCTCTTTTCAGAAATGTCCTTACAATTTGTTAAGGGGGGATGACCCTCAACCCAAGGTAGACGTACTTGATATCTCCCTTCTGAATTTCTGGTCACAGTTCGGAGAAAATGCTCTTTTGCCGAATGCTCTAATTCTTCCCTGGTTTTCCTTTCACTAGGATCACTAATACCAAGTGTGTCTAATCTCCATAAATCTGAGATAGTTGAATCATTCACATGACAGGATAGAACTGTATTTGTACTGTCATTTTTTTCTACTTCTTTTGTTTTTCCCATAAGAGTCCAGCCTAATTTAGTTCCTACACATACCAATCCTGAACTAAGTTTCTTTATTTCCCCATTGAGCAGTTTACCAGCAACATCTGCCCCGATTAATAAATGAATCTCTAGGGGTGAATATTGATACAACAATTGATCATTATATGCATGCACAACATCAGTTAAAAATACATTATTACATTTCAGTTCCTTAGTATAGGCAGATAAGTTTACTCTAGAAATATTAGAACAAATGATTTCTTGATCCAAAACTTCAAAATTACAATGATAATCATTATCGACATTACTTAAATGAACCAAATATTTTTTATGGTTTTCTAATTTCTCAACACCTCCAAATAAAGAATGCAAAATAGATTCTTCATTTATGACCTCATACTTCATAAATGTTGCAGCATATTTCGAAATATAAGACCGTTGTGATCCAGTATCAATGAGAACACGAATATCTACCGAATTTGAACTAAATCTACGAACGAAAGGGGACGAATTTGAACGAAATCTACCTTTACTATTTTTTCCCCGAATTTGAACTACTAATGTTTGTAAATAAACTTGTTGCATGCATGTTTTATTAGACAAACTCTCCGTAACAACTACTTCTTCCGACTTCTTTTCTTTATTTTTATTATCCGGATATTCATCATTCATTTTACACATTATAGCAAAATGCTGTCCATTGCATTTCGAACAATTAACTTTCGTTTTACAAAAACGCGCAAGGTGTTTTGATTTATTTGTAGAATTTAAACACCGAAAACATATTCCGCGGTTTAAAAGAATTTCCTTTCGTACGTTAAATTTTTTGCTGATCTACAATCTGAGAATTTGAGTCATATGCGATTTATCGCAAAAAATACATGCTTTATTTTTTAGTTCGTTAGGATGTGTATTCCACTTTGAACTATTGAATAAGTCTGCGGCAGCTGGTTTATCCTTTTCTCGAGAATAATGAGTTATCATTTTTTTGTTATTACGGTACAGATGCATTATAGCCGCCGGGTTTTTTTCTCGCCAAATTTGGCGATTTTGTGTGGCAAATTTGGCGATTTTTGGGGCGATGACTAGGTTGCTGTATATGCCCTAACTTTGAGAGTGGAATATGGAAGCTATTGGTGCACGTGATTTTTGACGTCATTACCCGGCAGTGGAATATTGTATATGCCTTATGTAGCCTCCACACTATGGCCAGTTGTTCACCACTTCCTGATGGTGACCTCGAACGATGGTTCACGGGTCGCATCCACACGCTGGGCCACTAAATGAGTTGAGCGCGTGTATTCATCCATAGGGTCTTCTGCGCACTTTAGTTGCGCATCTGGTTGCCTTTGATCTTTGGAGAAAAACCGCCTCCGAAGCCATCGTCCGCCAAGGCTATTTTATCGTCTGCCGCCATCGGCCACGATAAGCCAAAGCCCCTCCAGACGGTGGTGATGGCTTGCAGTGGACCATAGTGTGGAGGCGCCTTTAACTTTGATAGGGGAATATGGAAGCTATTGGTGCACGTGATTTCTGACGTCATTACCCGGTAGAGAAATATGGAAGCTATTGGTGTACGTGATTTTTGACATCATTACCCGGCAATCTATGCAAATTTTCTGTTTTAAATATTCTTTTCGTTCCAGACTTTGGATTAGTAGGTTGTCTCGTAGGTAGGTAAGTTATTTTTGGTATTTAGTTATGGATGTTCTTATTTCGGTTTTAACAATTTGTAGCATTGTGAAGAAATATCAGGAAATTCTTAGACCTGAGGTTGGATTTGCATTTCATTCAAAACGGCACGTTTGTGGGGATGATGGAATTCCGAATTTGAGTTTTTTTATGTATTTGGTTAGTGAGATTTAGTTAATTTAGTTATGACAAGTGAAGTTATTTCGGTTTGAAATTGTTAAAAAATATCAAAATATTCTAAATCAAACAAGAAGTTTTGGTTTGGAACATTTTGTTTTTGTTGTTATCATTTTCTGGGATTTAGTTAATTTAGTTATGACGAGTACGTTATTTCTGTTTTGAAATTGTTAAAAAGTATCTGAATATTCTAAACCAAACAAGATGCTTTGGTTTGGAACATTTTGTTTTTGTTCTTATCATTTTCTGGGATTTAGTTAATTTAGTTATGAGAAGTGAAGTTGTTTCGGTTTTGAAATTGTTAAAAAATATCAAAATATTCTAAATCATACAAGATGTTTGGGTTTGGAACATTTTGTTTTTGTTCTTATCATATTCTGGGATTTAGTTAATTTAGTTATAACGAGTAAGTTTTTTCTGTTTTGAAATTGTTAAAAATTATCAAAATATTCTCAAATCCCTGGGTAAACATGATTCAATAAGAGGGAAGAGTAATATTGAAGAAAAATTATCGTTTGCAACTCCTAATGATTTTAAAGACCGCAGATGCCCTTCTAAATTATCATAAAGCTTAGCAAGAGAATATTTATGACCTTGAGGATTTGCATTATTTATTACAATTGAAAGTAGCTCTCTTATAGTAACCTCGATTAATAAATCATCTCTTCCGAATCGCTGTTTCAAACATTTGACAGCATCATCATACTTTTTTCCAGACGGAGGAAAGGATTCAACTAACTGTCTGGCAGGAGAATTTCTAAGTGTTGATTGAATAAGATATTGAAACTTATCGTCTTCTGCGATATCTGGACTTTCGTGTATCTTTTTAAACTGACCCCACCATTGCAGCCATTCTTTAATATTCCCATCAAATTGCTAAATGACCAATAACTGAAGTTTCTTTAAGTTGCTGATCAACTAATGCTAATATCATTATGTTTTCTGACTTTTCAAGAGAACATCTACTGCAGCTGATTTAGATTAGTAATGTATAATGTGGTGCTTTTATATGTAGGCCCAGTTTTTGCAAAATTTTATCGCGATTCCTGGAAAGAGAAATACTGTTCTATCTTTACAGATAGTTTAATTTAATTAGCCTATTACTACTTAATTTTTATTGAAGATAAGTCTTTTTTTATAAAATCTTTAAATATCTATCTTCTGTTAATTTAGTAGATTACAAAAATTTCCTTGCAGCCCCCAGAGGGGTCGTAGCCTACTGTTTGCGCATCTCAATTCTAGATGACGAACAAATGTGTTATTGCCCATGCGCACATATCATGTGACCTTACTTCGCCATCTTTCTTAGAGGTTTGAGTGGATTTGTTTGTAAACGTTTGATAACTACATTTTCCTTATACCATTTCTCTCGATATTGCCTTATTAATGTAATGGATGCGAAGAAAAATCTTAACAGGTTAAAAGTTATATTCATTTCTTATATGTTTTGTGTAATATGGTTCGGGTTAAACATCTTAAAGTGTAAAAAAGGTGATATTCGCGTTTTTTCAACTTTGCTTTGGTAAATTCAGCCGATCTATCTTAAAGCGTAAAATGCGGTTTAAATATTAAACGAGAATAGTTTAGAAATTGTTTTGATAATTTAATTGGGTGAAGCTGGACGTGTTATTAGTAACCCTTTAGTACAGATAATGGTTGCAAACTGCTACCTGCATACCATTAATACTTGTTTAGATTTAAGTTGACAACATATTTCTGAATATAGCTAAAATATTACTATAGTAATACGATAATTGTTATCAATTTTTATTTTACCTGTGAGAGGTATATTGTTCGCGTTGACCCTTGAGTGAATTTAAGTATATTAGTATATTCGTACAAAATATTTTATTTTCTTGATAAGTTGAAATATTTTAGAGATTGTGCTGTTAATTTTGTTTGTAAATCTTATCACTTAGGTAAGGTTTGTTTTAAGTTTGTCAAAGAAAATTTTAAAAATGCTGGTGTACTGTGCTATTTTTGTTTCTAAATTATATTTGCAATAATCTAGTATGTGTTATTTAAATACTCAAATAATAACTTAAAAAAGTTCAAAATTACAAGCTGCAGATTTCATATGTAAAATTAAAATTTTGTTTCACTTCTTTAAGAACTTTTATTAATCTACTGAAATGTTTTACTTACATTATTATTACACATTTTATTTTCATGGTTAATTTAAGCTTTACTTTATGTTGTGGAAAAGTTGTTTTTTTCTTTTTTTGCTTTTATACTGTGCTGTTAAACATTACTCTCAACAGATCAGAGTTAATGAATGTTTGCCTTGTTTTAATAGACACTTAAGTAATATTTTTTGTCTGTTTTCTGTAAATAAAACATATCAATTGTATACCATAGTGTACCACATTCAATTATGGTCAGGGTTGCAAAACCTTCACCAGCTTGGGGTTTTCTGAATACTTGTTTAATATTGTTCTAATTTTTTTCTTTTTTGTATTTAACATATAATGTACAAGTACCTTCATTTAAAAAAATTTTTTTTTAATAAAAATAGCTTAATTTGTTTTAATAGTTTTATGTTCTTAAGCCAAGAGCCTCTGCACTATTGACAAGCTTGTTAAAAAGAATGCTCATAAATAAAACAGGAAGACTAATCCAATATAATTTGACATTTTAAAAATAGTCATTAGTCCTATTCTGTAAATAGACTTTTTTAAAAGAAGTAGAAACAGTCATTACATTAACTTTTATCTCTAATTAAAGCATAATTTTTTCAACAATCTTTTTTTTTTTAATAACAAGTGTCATCTAGCCACAGATGAAATCTACTTGTATGTTCCTTGCATAAATTGGTTAGATTTTTGTTTTATTGAAGATCAGGGCAAAATGGTCTCTAAAGTAAAGAATAAGCTCATAAACAAGAATACAATAGGAATTAATAGGAAAAGGACGTTTCTGTGATAAATATGAACTGTCTTTGGTTAAGCAGCAGGCCCTGAGGGGAATATGAGTTCTGAACTGAAGGGAAGCTAGTCTATGTTAATTTCCTATCTAAAACATAATGAATTATTGCATATAAGCATAATAGTATACTATACATTTATTGTAAACTTTAAACTTGTTGCAGTCATGGCCAGTTATTGTAAAAGAAGATGGTGTTATCTATAATGAAAAATATTTATTGCCAGAGTGTCAGATGTGTTCCTACTTTATTATAGGGACGGGACAAACTGCAAGATAATATAACATGGATAATCTAGAAAAAATCCTCCCTTTTTTGTTCAAAATTTCCTAAATTGGACATTAAGGGATTATAAAGGCTTAACTGGTTTGCTCTTTGCCTATGGCATGACCTGTAGCTCCAGTGGTTAGTGTAGATTTGGAATCATAGTGGGAGAAGAAGCAGAGACATGCAGGGCGTTTGTAGATGATAGGAGATATGAAAACCTTTGAGAATTGTCTCTTGACATATTGAGGGTTTTTGGCTATTAATTTACTTCGGTATAGTTGAATTATCAAATTACAGGTTGTTACAATGTATTATTTTAAAGGGCCATTTTGGGATGGTATACAAAATCTCTACATTTATTTATGGATTTAGTTTACCTTTTTCCTCACATATAATATGCTCATGTACAATGAAATTCATTCATTATATTATTTCTGCTTATAAATGTAATTATGAATGGATTAAATACATGTTCAGAACGAGATAACACTTCTATTACAGCTGATCATGACTTGAAAAGTGAATTTCAGAAAACCATAATTTAACTGAGAAATCGATTTTGTATATGTGAAGCATGATTGCTATATTAACTTCTTATGATTTGATATGGATATGGCATTTCCTCTTGCAATAAAAAGTAAAAATTTTAGTTGAAATATTTACTAACAGTAATAAAAGTATGTGTAAGGGAGAAACATAAGGATAATTTTATTTGTTATTAAAATATAGCAATCAAGACAATTTTATTTTTGTCATGATGCAGTTTGAGTGTAACTTATAATGTTTAATGCACATCAAAATGACTTGGTAGTATAGAACCAATTTTAGTGTTTATTAAAGGTTATTTTATCTTTAGCAGAAATTTGTGGTGCCTCTTGTGAACAGTTAGGTTTTCACAGATTAAATACAAAATTCTGGCAGATGGTTTGTTTGAAGTTCTACTTGTAAATAAATAGCTACAACACTGCCAACCTGAAGACAGGTTTTATTCTTGTTACGATGGACTCATCACATTTAGACAAAAGCAAATCCTACCCCTATGGGTTGAGTCTAGCTTGAGCCCTCGATTTTCTAGCAGTCATTTTTTGTGTTACTCATGTGCAGCATTTTTTTGTTATCTTACATTCTGGAACCATAGTATGTTGTTTTCCAAGGAAAAGTAAAAAGATGTAATACCAATTTTCTAAAGGGGTTAAATCATTATGGTTAGGTGCATATAAAAGCTTATCTCTTTAGATAAGTTTAAAATACTTTTTTACTTAAATGTAAATAAAGAATTTCAAAGACTAAGGGAAATATTATGGGCATGTTTATTGTTCTAGAAAGTATCACTGTAAACATATTTCCGAGTACATACATATGTATGTATATATATATATATATATATATATGTATATATATATATATATATGTGTGTGTGTACGTATGTAGTATTACTAGGTGGAAAAACCTGTTAAATCAGACTGAAATATTGACAACTATAGATAAATTTTAAAAAATGTGCTAGAATGTATTAATGTAATGAATATTATTAAACTGTTTAATTTGATTTTGTGAAATCCAATTTAAAAAAAATCTTTACTTACTGATTTTTAGAAATTAATATCAATCATATTTACTACTATATTTATATGCATTGTAGAAATAAGAATTTAAGAATAACTTTGGAATTGAGCCAATAAAATTCTACATAGTAGAATGATAATGTAACCCATGGGAAGAGAAGCACTATATAGATATTATTTTTCCAATTTTATTTATTGTTATTCCTTTTTTAACCTAAGCATATTATGTATATCCATTAATTCTATATCAGGATTAAGAAAAGAGCTTCAATCCAATAGTAATTGTTTCTCCATAGTTCTGTTTTTTCCATAAAAAAGCCCTATTTTGCATATTTTACTCTTTTTCCTATGTGACTTTTATGGGATCCTATATGGTCCAAAGAAACTAGTTTCTTGATTTTTAGGTTTTAACTTGGATTGCTACAAAATAAGTTTTGGAAGTTGCCCTGATGGCTTGGCCACCATTCTCAGTGGCTGAATCTGCATTGCATTATATACATAATGAGAGATCATATAACAAGTTTAATTTATAGTTTAAGTTCATCAAGTCCCCCCCTCATTCTCCCTTTGGTTACACTATTAAAATACACCAAAATTAAAATTCTAATTTTTTAGTTATGTAATTATGTAGTTATTTTATTTGGGGGTTAATGGTAAGATATTTGCTATAAGAAGGTGTCTGTAGGGGTATGAAATTCAAGAATTGCTAATCTAAACTGACAAAGTATATGTTATAGTACACTCATTTTAAAAATGTTGTAAGATATATTTTTTATTACTCCATTTTTAGAAAAAATTTCTGGGAATGAAATAAATCATTTATACACTTATAAGTATAACTGGCTCTCTTTTAGGCGAACTAAAAGATCGAAAGGTGTGGAAGAAAATTATTGGGATTGCAGCGTTTGTACATATAGAAACACTGCAGAAGCTTTTAAGTGCTTGATGTGTGATGTGCGCAAAGGAACCTCTACTAGGTAATACTTTTATTATTAGATCTAGTTTATGATTAATAGTAAATATTTTTTTAAAGTTATGCAAATTGAAATTCAAAACTTGATAATTTGATAAAAGCTTTGTATGTGGAAATATATGCAAAATAATATTGTGGCTTTTAATAATTCTATAATTTTACTGTACAGGAAGCCACGTATCAATCCCCAACTTGTTGCTCAGCAAGTAGCTCAACAGTATACTCAGTCTCAACCAAAGCAAAAAAGCTCCAGTTCTAAACCAGACAGAGATAAGAAATCATCTACTGATAAGGCTGCAAAAAAAATACGGTTTGTTTTTTTTCTGTTACATTTTTACTGTAAGATGTATAGAAACTAATTTTATTTTAGGTTAAGTTATTAATTCATGTGAAGTTTTATTTATTCTCTTTCAACGACATTTTTTAAAGGTATGGTAATGTTTAGAAAAGAAGTTTCCTTGGAGATTATTTGGGGAAGGGATTTTTAAGATTTTAAAGACATTTGATTTATTTACATTTAAAAGGCATTTAAAAATCATATTTTGAATCAGTTTTTTTCTGATTTCTAATATTTTAATTATTTTAAATGTACAGTTATCTCATTGTGTATATACTGAGTTAAAACGATTATATAATACAAAAAGTTTTAAAAAAATTTAAAGTTTTTCTACCTCTTTATCTAAACATATGATAGCAATGCGTAACATTAGTGATATATATTTTTTGCTTCATCTAGTGTATAAAGGACAAATATATAAAAAGTTCAGAATATATTTCAAATTTATCTTAAATTGTCCAGATTTATGTATTTTTTAAACTAACAATGAGCGTAGGCAACCAAAATTACTTTAGTTTTAGTTTTGAATTTTTATAATAATTTAAAAAAATTCATAGTTTAATCTCTTAAAAAATAATTTTTTTTTTAAAAAGTATCATGTAGCACCTGTGTTGCTACCAATATTGAAAGCATATTTTCTGCTTCCTAAAGTACCATTTAGATTTAATTTGCTTGCTTCTTTGTAATGTTTTAGACCCAGATTAAAGAACATTGATCGTAGCAGTGCACAACAGAAGGCAGTTACTGTTAACAATGTAACTGTCATAATTACAGAATTCCAGCCAAAGCGGAGGATGTCCTCTGACATTGCTGCAAATGGACCTCAAAGTAGTAGTGGCAACAGTACAGACAGCAGCCAGTCAGATTCTGCAAGTCACAGTGAAGCTCATAATGGAGATGCTCAATCTGATCGCAGGTGATTGAACTTGAAACTTATGGTCATATATTTTATTTATTTCATCCCTTGTGATTGATTATGCTGTTCCCTAATTGGCTACTATAGTTTTAAATATTTACACTTATCTCTTGCTCCTGAAAAGTCATTTCAGATGTTGAATATTAATGGATATCATTTGTGATTATAGAACATGGGTTTATTATGCTTCAATTAATTTTGCATAACAATATAATTTTATGCTTTTAACATTATGTTGTAATATTTAATTGCTTTTCAAAATTTGGACCTATATCCTATATTAGTATTGTTTTAAAATATAGCAATTTATTTCACTTTAATTTTCCTTTATTTATACATGCTGAAGTAATTTTGAATTCTTTTTATCTGTTGTACTGCATTTTAGTTATACCAAAATTTTGTAGTAATTCAAATCAAATGTTATTTTTGCTGTTTTCAAATCAAAATCATGTTTAATACTTATTTTTATCTTAACGAAGCATTTTATTTAACAAGTTTTTCTAATTTTATGATATTTAAACATTGTGGTTGAAATTTAAAAATGTTTGATTTTAGCTGATACAATATTTAAATAAGCTTTTTAATTGAGCAATTTTTGGCTCCTATTTTAACTCCATTTTAACAAGTGTATCATATGTTTAGATTTTTAGCTCTTATGTGATGGCATGCTGCTCACCGGAGATATGTTATTGCAGTAGTATTATGTATAGGGCAGGGTATTTTACACCACTGAGTCTAACTTTAAAAATCATTTTTTAAAATCATTTTTGTTCTAATAATAATGTAATCATGTATGAGCATCATCACAACATTCTGAAAATAGTTTTATGGCAATATTAAAATAGTTCTCAAACTTTTTTACCCATTAACCTCATTTTATAATAAACATCTTGTAATGAACCTCCAAGTGAAGTAACTCTATATAGCTATATAACAAAATTACAATTTTAATTTGATCAGGGTTCGCATTTGTGATCTATAGCTTGTTTTTTATACAAATTTGTAATAACAGGATGTAACTTTGGCAAAATTTCTTCCTGTTTTTACAGGAGTTAATTTTTTACATTTGTGCTTCCCTAGAACTCAGGTTGTGAATAAATAGTTCAGTGTGAACACTGTTAATATTTTAAATAGTTCCATAACAACAAGATATAAATAAAAAAAATTTTGATTTTTAAAGTAATATTTTTTGAAATTATTACCTTCTGAAACAGTTAACAATTTCTGTCTAGTGATCATGCTGCTGGATATAGAATTTGTAAATGGTTTGTAAACAGAATGTAATCTTGTTCAAACAACTTTTCATTTGCTAATAGTTCAATAAGTTGCTCCTTTATCTGTAGGGGTTTGTCTGAGTTTGCAAATTTTTTTTCAAAAACATCCAACACCAAATTGGAGATATTTAAAGGAAGAATTCTTAATATTTTTGAGAGGTCTGAACAAATAGCATTAGGTGTTGACAACAAGGATCAAGTATTCATTTTGTTTTAAGTGAACTGCCAAGAAAATGGATGTCAATTTATTTTAACTTTTATAAAAATAAAAATTTGTCACAATTATTTTTTTTTATATTAAATCTTTAGTGGACCCTCAATGTTTGCTTGTGCACTTCAAATTAATTTTTATGTACCACATCCCCTTCAGAGGTATCAGAAAACTGGTGTGTGTGTGTGGGGTGTCCATAGGAACTACTGATCTAAATGTAAGAAAAGTTAAAGAATACTCATCTAATGATTGTATCATATTAGATAACCTCTCTGGTGTGCAAGCAGATGCATCACCTTATTGCTGTTGATATTTGAAATTATATATGACACACCCATCTCTAAAGGGTTTTAGAGTTCAGCAGCATGCCATTTTGAAGTGGATAAGTTTGTATAGTGTGATTCTATGTATAAATTTAGTATGGCAAGAGATGAGTGTACCAAACAGGGAATTTCATGAGCATTTTATGATATCACTTTTAACTCTCTGAAAGGTGTGCCAATAACATCTACATTTCATCATCAATTAAAACTGTGATGTTTTAATGACTATCAATAAAGATGGACTATTTAGGCAGAAGGACAATTAAAAGAATATAATGGACTTAAGACTGCCATTTTTTTAAACAGTAGAATCACTGGCATGTGAAAGATTTTAACTCTGTGAATTGTTACATGGACTTTAAAGTGTACAATTTTGTAGTGCACCTTGTAATAATTTCATAATTTTAATTAATTGCATTTATGTATGTATCTTTTTTTTTTTTTTTTTTGTCATTACTTGATGTTTCGATTTTATAATCTTTGAAAATCATTTTGTTATGTTTGAAACACATCTGGAATTGAAAACATGTTTGATAAATATATTATTGAAATATGGAAAGTTTGTGTGTATTTCATTTCAGATATATTAAATTTACTTGCCCTTGTTATAAAATGATATTTATAATACTAATTAGATGTACACGTTTTTAAGATGGTTCAATGGGAGTTCCACAGTTTATGTTTTTGTCACACAAGGACTAATGTGTAATTTTCTTTGCTGTAATGTATATACATTTATACATAATTGATTCATGTGGAAACTTAATTCCTGCTAGTGAAAATACATAAAAATTATTTGAAAACTATTCTATATCATTTAAGAGTCTGCCAGCTGTTGGTATTAGAAAAATTACTTTAGGGTTGTAATATGTATGAAAAAATTGTAAATGTAATTGAATAGAAATGCATCATAAAAAATGGAAAAATATTGGTTTTTAAAATATGCATTTCATTACATTGTAGAAAGACTACTCACTTTTTAGAACAGTGACTTAAAAAAAAGGAAATTATCTTAAAATTTAGCACGATCTTTAAATATAATTTGTTAGATTGTATTTTAATCTTATAAAATCTCTTTCCTAGAGAAATGGCTAGTTCAAATTTTACTTCATTTTTAATTACTTAAACCAATTATTTTCCCCTCAGCACAACATTTTAAATGTACTTCTGTTTTTTTTTTTACTTCCCATTTTTAAGGACCACATTCCTAGATGTATAAAATGATATTGAACAAAGAATTTAAAGAAATATTTATCAAAGTTTGAAGGAAAGAAAATGTTAAAATTCTAACCACTGTGTTTATGGCTGAATGCATCTAAAACTCTCTGAATCTATAGAATGTCTGAAATAAAGAGAATAAACAAACTTCTAAATTCAATTTCATTGAAAAACAAAATCATAATTTACTATACCCTCTAAATTCGTCATACTGCAAATTTGTTATTTGAACAGATAATGGCAGTACATTGAGTTTGACTGTATGTATTTGTTTATATGTTGCACAGTGTAAAAGCAATTTTACTTTAACAATTTAACCCAAGACTTTGGACATTTTCCCTTATGGAATTCTCTGAGTTTGACAGATTTAAATGAAACAGATAAGGAGATACATGCTGTTTATTCTTATGACCATGGGTTGGGTTCTAATTCTACTGTTGTCATGAATGTTTTTGGAGGTGTTTTAAGACTTCTTTAAAAAAGTATGCCCCAGTCAAATTATTCTTTCTTCATTCTATTGAAAATAGAGTGAAAATGAGAAAGAATTACTTTCAAGAAGTTTCCAGTATTTTGGGAAAGCATGTTTCCCAAAAACTCTGAAATGACTAATATTAATAGTTATATATTCTCTATGCATTTATCTCTTAAGTAATTTAAAACCAGCAAAAATATCTAAGATGGTTTTGATAAGTTACATAGTATATAAAAATTCAAAAAATGTTTATACAGAAAGAACCTTAAAATATAATTAAGAATTATAAAAATATAGATGATAGCAATCAGTTTTTGTACAGCTGTAAGCATCTTTCGGTTCCATGTTATGCCCAGAAAACTTAATTAAACTTAAAATTAAATTTAAATTGTTATACTCAAAGAAAAAATGTTTAGATATGTAATTTATTTAATGTTATTAAAATTTTCAGGTACTAAATCATAAATTCAAAAAATTCAATTATAATACAATTCTTGGTTTGATTCTCTAGAATCTTTAATATTATAGAACCTAGAACCATAGTGCATAGTGCTTCATAAATCATGAGTCCTAATTCCAAATGAAGTCAGACACACACATACACACAAAAAAAAAGGGGGTGGATTACAAAAATTTAATTTATATGTTTAAAGAAACATTAGTTTTAATATTATGTCACTGCGTACCACATAGGTATGTAAAAGGACTTTAATACTTACACCAAACTATTGTTTGATACTGAAGATATTTTATGTCCAACAGTGTGGATATTTACATCTAAATTTATACAAGAGCATCTGTCTAATTGAAACATGGTTTACTGATGTGATTTCTGTATACTTCAAACTCCTTTCCACATAAAGTCAAATGTGCTTAAGATGTTCTATTTCTGTGGTTATGATTAGTACCATATATTGACAATTGTAAAATTTCTTGTTTAAAAAGTTTTACATTTAAACATTTTTCTGCTTAAGTTTTTCTTAGTTGGAAAACCTTTTCAACTTTGTTGTAAAGGTTAATTTTTGAGCTAACAGAAACAGTATTCTTCGTCTACACAAAACAGAGATCACAAGAAAAAGGGAGAAATACACCTGGGTGGATATTTTTCATGGAATTGGGCAATAAAAATAAATTCTTGGTTTACTTACTTTCCTAGTTGGTGCTCTCAAAAAAGAGATTCCAAAGCCAATAGTCTGAAACCCAACAGCAGTCGACAAACTTGGTCTTTGAAAATTTTATCTCAATTAAAACTAACCTTTCTAATATAAGACATCTATAGTGGTAACCTGAACCTTGTTCTTCCTGAATACATACAAAATGTTTACATTTTCATATTAAAAGAACCTTCATATACCATTTATGAACCTTTTATGTTGTTTAACTCTAGTTATATTGATTTTAGTAGTTTGAATTTCAGTACCCCTTTGGCAGGCTATAATTGATTGAAGATTATAGGGCTTACTCTAGACGTTGCGAGTTGGTTCACACGTTTGTTGTGACATCAACTTGCAGAAATTATGTGAGCAAACGATCAAGCTGGCGTCCAAGTGAATGCCAGTAAAGAACAAAAAAGAAAATGCATAACAGTGAAAAGCAAATAAAATTTGCAAAAATTTTTAAAGGAGCAGAAACACAAAAATTGAAAAATTTAAAATCTTATTATAATTCTTCCAAAACAACAATACCATAAATGGTAACAGACCAAATAATAAAAAAAGAAAATTCTATGTAAGCAGATGCAATCAATAAATTGCAAACATAGCATTTTTTTTTAAAGCTTATAATGCTTAAATTTATGAAACAGTTATCTTTATATAGAATTACCAGAATTGAAACTTGTTTGTAGCAACTAAGTAAAAATATCATTGGCTTCTTGGTCTAGTGCCACAATTAACAATCCATGCAGTAATCTAGATAAGTTAGTGTAAAATAGAGAAGTTAACTAAGAGATCATAAAGTAAATTATAATTTAAAATGTAAATGATTTTTCCTTGCCACTTTTGAAACAGGCTGGCATGTTCTTGTATTTGTCTAGAGGTGCAACTGTTTCTCTACCTCTGCAGTACTTAAAAGATTGGATGCTGTGACGAAAAAAGGTTTGAGATTGTTGAAATTTTAGAACTTTCCTCTCATTATGCTATGTATACTGTACATTTCCCATTATTTTTCTGTTTGGGGTAGATATTATTCCTTACAGGAGGCAATCCCAAAGTGTGTGGTTTTTTTTTTTTTTTTTTTTTTTTTTTTTTTTTTTTTTTTTTTTTTTATTATTATTAAGAATCTGACAACAAATATATTCTAATTTTTCAAGCTTTGTCATTGCATATATAGACAATCAACTGCATTCGGTGGGGCCATAGCTTTAATTTCTATAGTATACTTATTGGCAAGTTAGTTGTAACTTATTTTTTTTTAATCAGTAAATGTTTTTTTTTTTTTTAATTTGTGCTATTCTTCAAAGTGTCCTACACTACATTTAATCAGGGTGCAAATATAAATGTTTCACAGTTATGGGCCAAACTCTGACCCTGGAGGAACAATAAAAACTGTTTTGAGTCGTATTTGTCTAGCTTGGCAACTAATTTCATGAAATATGAGAAAAACTGCCATAATTAGCCAACTTAATCCACAAATTAAGGAAGTTGTCAGTTTGATATTAAAGTACTGATGATGGACAAGGATTGCTGGAACATCGTTAGAGGTAAAGAGAAAGCTCCTGATCCTAAAGATGTTAAGATAGCTGAAAAACAGATTAAAGACATTAAAAACTAAAGAATACAGAGTCTGGATACCCCTAGAACAAAAAGTCATTGGAATTATTAATATCAGATTTGATAGTTCTCCTGAAAACAAACACCTATATCCATGAGAGCCTGAAGACAATGAAAAAGTAGAAGCAGTCCTGGACCCATTAAATGACAATATTGAATCCTATTCTGAAAGTGATGAATAAGCAACAACACACACCCTGTGAGAAACCCCACTCCCTTCTAAATCTCCAGAATCAATTGATATATCTTAGTTAAGACATGCAGTTTATAGGTGTGATGGATCTTGTACTGACATATTCTACTATCAAGTTGATAAGCAAATCCAACTTAGGTCTTTGAATGATGTAGAAATATATTGCAAAATAATAAGATAAAATTCGAACTCCAGTTATTTAATTTCAAATCTTCAGATAAATTTTATGGAATAATAAAAAGTCATAATGCTTTGAGTGCAAATTATACAAGTTGACTAGAACAGGGAATAAAAATCTCTCAAAGTTACGATGAAGCAATTTTATCCCCCTATAAAAAACAGTTGTTGTAAGCAATGGCCAAAGAAATTTAAACTATGAAGGATAGAGAAGTTTAGACTCTGGTTAATAAATCACCATTGTCAGCATGGGACATCTTCAAAGACCCATACTTTGCTTTCTTAATGTGTTGGAAAGTCAAAAAATGGTATGTGCGTTTCATCACCCATTTCAATTTTAGAAATGATTCAGTGGCCACCATCATTTAGCAATTTAAGAGTTTCTTTACTGATTCTGACCTGCTCTCCTTTTTGGTGCTTAGATTATGGGGAACCCAACAGCAAACTACATTTTTCATATGTAATTCTTCATTAATAATTTTGTGTATGGCCGTGGATCCAATGTCAAGTTTTTTTGGTATAATTTGATAGGTACAGCGATTATTACCATTAACATTTTTCGTATGCAGACACATTATCCAGGATTACTGCCCACGGTGGTCTTCCTGTGCATTCTTCATCCCGAAGAAAATTGCGACATCTGCTAAATTCTTTAAACCATCTGAATACAGTAGCACGAGCTGGATATTCATCACCCAATGCCAATTTCAACCGTTAAAAGCAATCTTCTTGATTTAATCCTCCTTTAAAATCGTAAAAAATCATAGCACGAAAGTGTTCTCTCGTCAACTCAATTTTTTCTTCTGTTTAAAATTACAATATTCGACGCTAAACAAGTTGAAGTAAGTCAGTAAAAAACCATCTGCTCTGTTAAAATACTTCATATTTTAAAATTAAACTGTTATTTTTATTTTGTGAATTCTTGTCTGCACGTATCTCAAAAATTTCAGAGTAACCCTCGTATTTGGGAAATTATTTATGAAAGAAAAATTATAAAGTGGTATACCTGATATAGAATACTTTCTAGTATATTTTTGATTGTATGTATAATAGTTTCAACTAGAAAGCTTGGCTGTAATGAGGAATTTTCACGTTTTCTAATTTTGATTTTAAACGATAGAAGACAAAAAAGTAAGCAAGACAGTACCAATTTTTCTTTTATTTGGGGACCTAATTAGTGATTTCTAATGGGATTTATAGCAGACTCTTTAACGTCTCAAAAACGAAAATTTTCCTCTGCTGAGTTTGTGATGTCATCGTTCACGGAAACACCGACTGCTTATGTTGTTTACATGTTAAAAGTCGACTTTTTAATTTGTTTCTGTGTAAAGTATCGCATATAATAGAAGTTTCTGGCATTGAAAAATGATTTTCTAAATATTGTATTGTGCCACTCCGTAAAAATACAACAACTAATTACAACGAAAAGATATTTTTCAGCGTTCCCAAAGATCCACATACACATAAAATCTGGTCAAATGCGATGAAAAGGGATGAGAAATTAAACCCTAAATTATCATATAAACCATCTCTTTGGGTTTGTGAAGAGCATTTTTTCGGTAAGTAAATGCTTGCTTTTGTTTAAATATTACTAATTTAAAACAATTAAAGTATATAAAAATACATCTATACCTTTAAAAGAACTGTTGATTAACCAGTGCTCTTTAACTTTTAAAACTGCTAATTTTTGAGTATTATCACAGAGTCCAAGTACAATAAATGCTTGATAAAGCATATAAATATTGTAAAACATATAAATATCTAAAGCATATAACTATCTAATAAATAGCTCGGGAGAGGGAAAGGTTACGTATTTTCAAGTTATTATAAATATTTTCTTCAAAGATGCATGTTTTAAGTGTATCAATTCAAGGTGATATTTTTCCATTAAATTGGTGACTAATTTGAAAAAAGTAAAATATTTTTTAAACAATGATATTACTATAAAAATTAAATTTCAGAAACTTTATACATTTTTTAATTTAATATTAAAGGCAATAAAATTGTATTGTTATTTAAAAATGCATAAATAATTAAGTAAAGCCTTTTAAAGATTTTTAAATTTCTTTTCATCAAATTTAAAATATCTAAGAATTGGTTTGGAGCGCTACGATCTACATTTTTCAACACGAGAGCTAATGAGATCGGGATCTCCCGTTGCCTGTCTCATAATAAATACCTTCTCTAATTTGTATTTTAATATTACATCCATCTCTATTTATAAAAAGCGATGCTGCTACAAATGCGTGCATATATGACATATGTATATTTATTTGACTTGTCTGTCTACAAACCGTAGAGCTGTGATTAGCATGAATAAAATATTAATACATATTAAGTAAAATGTGCAAATTCGGTATGATACTACAGGGAGACCTCATTTATATGAAATATTCAGTTATACAAAGTAATTCTCATTCCTTGGCAAAACTCCCTTAAAACTTGTGTACTTTCACTTATACGATATTCAGCTATATGAAAAAACAAAAAAAGCAAAATTTTAATTTGTGCTTCCTATTTCTCTTAGGGTTAATTTTTATTTTAGCATAAAAATGTTTTATAAAAGTTGCTCATTGTATGTCTATATGAATTTAATGCATACAACAACGTGCTGTAATTATTATAGACAAAAATTTTCATTTTGTTGTTAAACTCTAAAGAAATATGTAAATGGCAAACTTTTGTGTTTTCAACTGGTACCATATTTTTTTACCGCCAACACAGCCAGTGTGCACTATGCACTTGTACTGGAATTTTCTGAAAATACACCTAGAAAACCTGGTCAGAGAATTTCATTCTCCTGTTTGAGTGGCAAGTTGCAAATGGCGGATAGCAGTGTCTACCTATTAACTTACCTGTTTTATTGAAGATCTTGTTGTCAATTCGTACAGATGACTTTTTCTGCAGAAAAGAAAGTTTTTTCTTTATACCATTCTGGTTAAAAATGGACACAGCTAAGGGCTGAAAAATTTCAAGTTCTTTAAATTCACCCCCCCCCAACAATCAATATAATCAATAAAATGAAATGAAGGAAAAATTTGTGCAATTTTTCCTTCTGAACACTATTAAACTAATTTTCTGATAGCTTTTGATTTAATTGTAATTCAAAATGAAGAGATGATGTAAGATCTTGGAAGTTATACTTATATAAAAGTATCTTATACATTAGAAATTATATCTACGTATTTTTTTTTCTTTCTTTAAATCCAACTTTTTCTTTTAGCACTATTAAATTTGTGTCAGGTTTTTTTTTTCAAAGTATTAAGATTTCTTTTTATTAGTTGTTGATTTTTTTTTTTTTTTTTTTTTTTTTTAAAAGCTAAAGTTCAACTTTGGCATTCTCTTTTGTGGTTAAACATACTTTAACATTTCTTTATATTAGTTTTTGAAATGTGTTAAAAGTTTTAATTGCTCAAATTTATTGCTCTGCTGCTACTAATCTTCAAATTTATTGCTCCAAAATCTGCTTCAAATTGAGGTGTACCACTTCCCAACCGTGTTATTCATTTCCTACCTACTCTCTACAAATGACAAATTATATGCACTGGCATACCTTAAACAGTAAACGATTGTCTTTTTTTATGTGTTTTCATTCTAAATATAATGTTGAGAGTATACTGAAGATAATTATAGAAAAGAAAACTGAAAGCTGCTATGCATTGAGTGTTTTTTGTACTTATGTAGGTATGGAAATATTCTACAATAGATTATTTCATTTTAACGACTTTGTTACTATTACTTTCATATTTTTAAAGACAATTTCTCATATATTTTTATGTAAATTTTCCTTATATTTTAATTGGCTTATTTTCAGAACAGTAGGTTTTATAAGTTTTTTTTCCTCTTCTGTACCACAAGTCAAAGTATACGAGTGATAATATGGAGGTATGAAATTGTTTCTAGAAAGGATATTTTCCTGTTTTTTGCTGGCAGCTAGGCATGGTTTGTCAGTAGATGTTTGACAAGCTATAAGTTTTACCATTGGTATAAAATCTTGTTCATCATTAAATTATGTAACTGGAGGTATTTATTCTGCCATTTTAATTTAAACCCACTTACGGATGGGAACTATTCACTGCTAACATAGTTTATAACTTACACTGCACAAGCAGCAATTTTGCTTTTAGTTTTATATTTTTCCTTACAAACTGAAAATGTAACAGATGGAAGGAATGTTACTTTAACCTATCATTGTAAACATACATTATTAAAAAGTTGAGAGAGTTCAGCCACAATTTTATCACCAATGCTTAATTTTCCATAAGGTTGGTTCTAAAATGTGACTGAAATTATTTCGATGTAGTCAACATGTTAAGAAAATAGGGTAAATATTTGTAACATTACTTAAATACTCATTATCTAAATGATACATAACTTCATATTTAAAGCACTAATATTAATGTATAAAATGGTAGAAATTTTGTGATGAAATGAAAAGTACTGTATATTTCCTTGTATAAGCCAAGAATTTCTGGGGCTTATAATAAACCTAAAGTGGGAGGATCAGCTTATATACAGATCCATGGAACTGGTGTAATATATATACCCTACTTGATAACGTTATTAGCCATTAGCGATAAAATGCTGCCAAATTGGTAAAAACAAAACAAAAAAAATTTCAAAAATAAATTTATAGTGACTTTTACTTGTATCATAATCATGCGCAAACATCAATATTGGATCTATTGCAAATGAGCTAGCATATATTCTAAAACCATACTCTTATGTAAGCCAGTAAAAATCAATAAATTGTCAAAAATAGCAGTTTTTAAATTTTTTTTTGGTTATATTGTTTAAATTTATGAAACAGTGCTACTTTCAGATAGGGTTACCAGAGTTGAAACTTGTTATTGGCGTTTTTAGTAACTTAAAAAAATTAAGATTTTTTTTACCTCACAACTGTCGACATATGCCAAGAAATGTCCTTGTATTTGTTTTGAGGTGCAACCAATCTTCTACCTCGGCAGTACTTAAATTGTAAGCTACAGCAAAAATAGTTTGAGAAGTGTTGGTCTAGCATTTTATATTACAACAATTTAATTCGAAAACAATAATCCAATTTTATCTGCTTGGTGACATATTTGAATATTACAGAACAATATTTTAATGTGTAACTTCTTGAAGAAAAACCACACTCTTGGCTTATAATAGAAAATATACGGTAAGACAAACTCAAATGCTCGAAAAATTATCAAAATTTTGGGAAAAAAAAGGTGGTAAATATTTGTAGCTTTTACTTTATATATTATCCTAATGTATATAAATATGTACGACTGATGTTACTTTTAATGTGTAAATAGATCTGAATTGGATGTGTTGTCTAACATTTTTCACTTTAAGCTAAATCACTATATAGTAAATTCATGAAAACATTAGAAACTATGATTGCATATCAAAACACATGGTTGCAAATTTTAAACTGCTGCAAATATTTATATCAAATCATTACCATTTGTAGTTTAGAAATATCGACAGTTTTGATGCCACATACCTATGCATTTTATAAATAAAAATGTGTGCATCATTTAAAAAGAATTCTTCACTCTTTATTTTCTCAGCTTATTATATAATAAAAAGATGTTGTAATAACAGAATGTTTTATTTCACAGAGATGCTTAAATGTTACAAATGTGCAATGTTAGAACTTATTTATGTACAGGGCTGGATATTATGCAAATGGTGAAAAGATAAAAATAAATTATATAGTTAATGTACAAAAATTGTAAAATTTGTAATATACAGTCAAACAAATAAAAGAACAACAGAAACTATAGAAGTGCTATAAACATCTAAAATCCAGTCAAGAATAAAAGTCATTGTACATATCTAGATACATATTTAAACAAACAACTAAAAAAAAAATATTTATATATGAATTGAGCTGAACACTGAAGTGTTTTAAAAATTGGCAACTAACTTAATACAAAACAATGGTTGAACAGAATTATGAACAAAAATGATTAAGATATATACAGCTGAATTTCCAGAAATACTGGTATTTGATACTTTATATATTTGTACAGCAGATATGAGTCTTATTTACAAGGTAAGATAATGTTATTTAAAAGATGTAGAATAAACAAATGCAGATAAACTGAACACTTTACCACAGGAAAATGAACAGTTTCATTCTTAAAAGTCCAAGTCTCTTAGTTAATTTCTTATAGTCAGAATGACAAAAGAGGCAATTTTGCTAATTTACATTTGCTACTTGCACACTACTCTGTACTACAAAAAGGACTATCAATTTTACTCCAAGATTTCTATTCTCTATTATGGAAAGAAGAAATAACACAAAATTGGCAAACCAGTGATTTTAGTTAATTAAACACTGAAAAATCCCTATATTTCACACAGTATTCTTAGATACCTAAATGATAGTGAAGTATATAACATGCATAAATTCATCATTCAGTTTGTATAACAATAATACATCATTTTAATCATCATGATCAGGTAATTCATTAGTATTTATATCATTATATTTCTTGTCTTATCCATTGGTGGCATTATAGGAACCAACATTTAAGAAGCATCTAACAATGAAACAAAAACATTTTTTTTTTTTCCCAGCAGAAAGAAGTTTTTCTAAGTTAATACTTATAAAAATAGACTTAAAATATAATAATAATTATGTGTATAAGCAGCCAAATCAGTTCCAACTTTGAAACATGAAGAAACTTAATTTTAATATTTTTATAATTTTTCCCCTCTTTCAATGAGTATTAATTTTGTTTTACTTGTGTGTCAACAGTGGAGAGTTAAAAATAAACATGTCAAAATAATTAGCTGTTTAATTTATTTTTTTAAGTTTCATTAAACTAACTTTGAATTTAAAGTATAACAACTTTCTCAACATATTTCTTTTAAAAATAAATTTCATATTCAATAAATTATAATTGATAAAAGTAATACACACACACACACACACACATATATATATATATATATATATATATATATATATATATATATATATATATATATATAGCTAAGAACTGCACTCTCAAGCATTTTGCAGGAGGGTTCCCAAGTAGTTTGTGTTGCTATTGAGCTAATCATAATAAAAAAATTTTTAACCATTACCAATGATCCTATATTTTTACTCAAAGATTTGCCAATATAAATTTTAAACATACCTTCAAGTTTTCAGAACATATTCCATAATATTTGAAAAATTATTTTAATGCATCCTCAACTCAACATATAATGTTCACAAGTTGTAGGTTATAATTATAAAAACATATTTTTCCCCCAAAGACAGAGTTGCATTTGAAATAAAACTTGAAAAAAATTAATTTTTTTAAACAAAAGGTAAAAAAGAATATTTTAGCCAAATAAAATAAATACAAAAAGAAATATTTTAATGGCTACAGTATAAAAAATTAAATAACACAATTTTTTTTACCAATTTTAAATGGATAGTTAACTTTTATTTCTTATACAGCAAAATTCTTTAGTCACATTAACCCATTTCAAAATAAATTTTAGTAATTCATTTTCAATTCATTCGCCTTCATAATTATATAAAATTTTGGGCTTGTAAACTGAATTTAAAGATGTGCAAGCATAGCTTTCTATGAAAATTGTCCTCTTTGGTTATTCTTGAAATTGAATGCAAGTCATTTAAAGAGGCTTGGCTGATAGACATGTGAATAGGTCTTGGGAGGTGGAGGAGGAGGTTGTTGTACAAGGGCAGCAAAATTTTGTGCGTTGACTGATGAAAATTCATGCTGTATTGGTGGTTGAAGAACAGTTCCTGGTGCAAACGAATGTGGTGATGGCAAAAGGGCAGGCTGAACATTGCATTGAACTCCAGGGGCTGTGATTGGATGCATCGATGGTATGACCGGAGTATTAACTGTTTGTTGCACTGGAATGAACTGTGCACTGGGCACCTGGAAAAGATAAAGAAAGAATATGCCAAACTGAGCTATATAACATTTTAAAGACACAAAACATTTTACATCATTTTAAATGCCTGTAATGCTACGTACACATGAGAATAATTTCCAATGTATCCAAGTCTGTTTCCCATTACAATATTTTTGATACACAATAAAATCATGTGATTATACTTGGGAATTTTTTAAACCTTCAAACAAGAGTTATGTATACACTTATTATAATTCATACAATGGACAATAAAAACACTCTTTTAAAAATTTGATAACAGGAAAAAATGTATCAGCAATTGAATAGTATTCAACAATACTAGTCATAAACAGTTATTATATATTTAATTTTACATTAGATTTAAGTCTGAGTTCATTGAAAAATGTACACAGCATTTTCATAAAATCAAGGTTTAAAAGTTTTTTCAGACCCAAATAAATTTTTATGTGTGTGTATAAACATACAAATATATGAGTAACAAAAACACTGCCAAATCTTGATTATTTTAGAACCTATATCAATCATATCATTATTAATAATTTATGTAGTAAACATTTTTCACTTAAATATATATATAATAACAAAACAGTGATACTAGTAAAGAAATACCTCATTTAGTACTGTTAATTGGTTAATCTAAAGTACTGAACTAAATGAGTCTATAATAAATGAAAAAGTTTTCTCTGTGGGAAAATTAGATTTATTTGTATCAAATTTTGTTAGACAAAAATATTTGTATTTTTTTCCTAAACTTAATGAAAAATACTTAATTTTTACTAGATGGAAAATAAAAACATTTTTCAATTACAAAATCAAAATGTCTGGCACCAAGTTCAATACCTCCTCACCCCACTGTTTTTATTTTATGCAGCATGTGATAACACAGAATATCATTTTCACAATTTTGCTTTGTTTCAAGGTTCTTTTCTTCATTTGGATCATTTTTTGTCAAACAATTCTCCTTGTCTTCTAATAACACTAAATAATTATTTAAGATCATTCAATTCACAGATTTTTTTTTTTTACTGTTTGCATATTTTTACCAATTTCTCTTTCTTCTTAACTTAAGCCTATTCTTTTATACCAAAGGTTCACAAGTTTATTGGGCTCTTTGCATAGTTAGTTGCATTTTTTTCAGACAGGTTGCATTATTCTATTTTACCTTCTGTTTTTCTGCCTGTATGTATGGTATCAATACCCATTAATGCATATAAATGATGTTCTTATATCTTATTGTTTATTACAATTGTGTTCTTTTCTCTTGAAAGTCTACCCACTTTTGTTATAGGCTGATGAGAGTTTTACCAAGAGACCTAGACAGTTGTGTTAAAGGCTAGACAGTTTTACCTATGACACTGATAGTACCCATTGAGTTTAAGACTAAACCTTCTCCAAGTTTAACAACATCTGCCTAGATTGATCCATTTGAGGATTAAAGCAGGAAAAATTCTTAGTGCAATGAAGCAAAATAAATTTTTCAAACTGCATAATAGCGAATCCATCCATACTAATTGGAATTTATTACTAAATTACTAGGTTTACTAAACCATATTAAGTGAAGTATTTTTGCATATATATATTAGACTCACATGTGTGTTTGATTACACAGCTTTAAAAATGAAAGACAGTACCTGTGGGACAATGTATGATGGGCGTGGAAAAGATGTTGGCATGGTAAAACCAAAATGAGATGATGCAGCTGCTGAGGCTACATTGAGGCTGTTTTGTGATGATCTGATAGGTCTAGGTGGTGGGGGTGGAGGTGGAGGAGGTGGTTGAGCACACAATGGCAGAGCAGAACTTCCACTTAGAGACTTAGAAGTAGTAGAGACACAGGGACCTGAACAAATAAAACTTAAAATTAACTAACATTTATTTTAACTAACATAAAGAGTACTATATATTTTAAACCAAAATGAACAAAAAGGTATTTAATTATATAAAATAAAATGATTTTAGATGACATCTCTAATTTTATTAGTTATTAGAGTATAACAATAACATAATTAGTGCTGACATCATAGAAATATATACACACACACATACATACATGAACAGGCAAAGATATAAAAATTGAAAAAGTCCACATAAAGAAATGTAAAACAAAAGAGATAGCCATTGAAATGTTGTTAGAAGATTTAAAATAACAAAAAATCATAGGCAAATGCACTTTACAGTTAACTGCCAATGAGTATTGAATGACAAAAGAAGTTTGTTGTATATACAATGACTTTATTTACATTTGGGCATTGGCAAAATTGCTTTTATGAAATTACTGATACATTGTTTCTGATAAATATATGATTGTACATATAAGCAAATTAATTAACCTTTCACAAACATATATAATACAAAACATAATAAATTCAAAATAATTTTTTTTTTCTGATACAGAGATTAAATTTATTCATGATCTAAATAAAGGAAGAATGTGGGCAGCTGTATGATTAATTTATTCACCTATGGACTTTACAACCACACATGTAATAGAGAGGTGAACATGTCACATCTTCACTTTTGTAATCTCTATAAGGAATCACCACATAATTTTTTTTCTTTACCTTGTATCCTTGTCTACATAATGAACCTTTAAGCTGGCCAGCTTTTTAAATGAAATGGTGATGATTGTTATGAAAAATACTATGTGACTATCTTTTGATTTTAAGATAGCATTCCTCTATGCCTTTAGATTTAATAATGTATTGGTGTTATATTGAAATTTCTTCCTAATATATATATATATATATATATATATATATATATATATATATATATATATATATATATATATATATATACACACACACACACACACACACATATATAGTGGAATCCATTTAAGACCTAAAAAAGAGAATTCTATACCAATTAAAATTAACTCCTCTGCCACTGATTTCTAAAATGAATAAATGTACATACTATATACTTAAGTCATAAAAGTATATGCAAAGAAAAACTCCCAGTAATAATTTTTATTTTTGTGTTTTTCTTTTAAATCTAATTTATTTCAATAGTTCAAGATTCAACTTTGTAACTGAACACTAGTATTGATTGAAAATCTCATTTTAACACTGTATATACATATACCATAGAAGCACAGAGAAATCATTTTGTGGTTTATCAATTCTCCAAATGGTGTATTTACAGATGAAAAGGTTATCTTTCTAAAAATTTTGTTACCTTATTTTGTGTTTCCTACACACTAGCTTAAATTGCTGTTTAAACACCTACAGTAGATATAATGCTTTTATTAAGATAATGCTTTTATTTAGTAACCAAAAAATGAAAATTTTAAAAGAAATAGAAAATAAATTCTCAATTAACATGCAGCCAGAATATAACAATGGTGTACACACCCATGTCAACAATTAACAGCATTGTTACTTTAGAAGATATATTTAAAATTTAATGTAATCTTTGAAACCTCTCTCTCTATATATATATATACATACACACACATCTTGTAAAGGTGTTATACAGAAGCTAAAAAATACAAAAATGCACCTCAAATGTTCTCAAAATTCAAATAAATTTAATTAAAAGGTTAAGCATCTCAGTTTAGAATTGCATAAAGTAATATCATTTAAAAAGGTTTTAATCAGGACTTTGTACAAATAAAAGAGGATCTGAATACATAAATATTGAAGTTTAAACACTCAATGTAGATAAAATAAATGAAAATTATACCTTCAGAATCATCTTCAAAACCAAATTCCCGCTTTAGCCTCTCCGTTAAATTTTCTCTATGTTCTGATACATCTGAATAGGGCTCTTCTTCACTTTTTATTACATCTTTTTTCTTTTTAGGACCTTAAAATAGAGAATCTATTAACAAAAAGTATTACACCTCTAAGACACTATGTATGGCAGAGATAGTCAAGATTTAGGCAATATGTACAATTATTAAACACAGAAAATAAAATTTAGCAGTAAAGAAAGTTTTTAAAATTCTCAAGTTTCTAAAGATATTAAATCTATAATACAAAATATTTTATATTTGCTCTTTAGAAGACTTCCTGGTATACATTGCCTTTTGTACTTACATGCGTTTCTTGACATATATAAATAAACCCCAATATCTTTTCAATCTGCAAGTATTTACATAAAGAAAATAGCACACAGCAAAATTATAGAGAGAAAGAAATATTAAGCAATATCATGGCTTTAAGGAGAGATGATACCTTGTTTATGGCTCAATTTTTTTTTTATTTTAACACATACAGTTAATATACTGCAAATTTCTGAATATAAGCTGAGGGTACGATTTTCCTTCAAAAATATATATGCAAAAAGGAAAAAAATCTAGTATGTTCAAATATGTTGCCAAGTCATAAATATTGCCAAGCAGGTAAGGTGGGGGAAATATTTTCTAATCAAGTTGGTGGAAATTAAAATGCCAGGCCAATGCTTTCAAACCCTTTTGACACAGCATTCAATTTAAATGCTGCAGAACTAGAGGATCAGTTGCACCCCTGAGTTAAATACAAGGACATATCTCAGCACATTTTTAAAGTGGCGAGGAAAAACAACTTTCATCTTAAATTTTAATTAACTTCATAGGCCTTAGTTAATTTCACAATTTGTACTTACCTAGTTTACTGCCATGAGCATGGTTTGATAATAATGGGGCTAGACCATGTTTCAATTCTGGTAACCCGTAAGACAAATGTATTACATATGTTCCATGAACCGTATATAAGTTGACCCCACCCCCACCACACTTTAGGCCTTTAAATAGCACAAAAAATTCTCTACTTATACAGGGAAATATGTGGTATTTTTTTTAAATTTTGGAATTCAAATTTATAGAATATTGGAGGAAGTAAGGTTTGAACAGTTCATTTAATTAAAATTTAAACTTCTTATTGTATTTTCAAATACAATTAGTTTAGCATCAAAATTCTTTTGAGATCTATAAAACATTCATGACTTTTTTTTTTAACTGACATTAAAAATTAATCAAATTTGACAGTTTCTTATACATTTGCATGAAGTGTGCATATTTAGGTATACAACTTATAGAAAATCTATATAAAGTAATTGACACTTGTATTTTAAATACAAAAAACTTCAACGTTTGTATTGCCTGGAGTTGAATAGAAATCAACCATACAGTAAAAGAGTCATTTATAGTATTTCTTAGTTAAATTTAAAAGCCCTGTAAATGAAAAGATACAAACTTTTTTCATTCATATATACTATGGCCAGAACAATATAATTTGAATACAAAAATTTTTCTTGATATTTTGATTCTTTTTGAATACCATATTCCCTTAAAATCTAAAATGTAACTTTGATTTTCAGTTTAAAATTTTGAAACGTTTCAACATACTTTTTAAAGATGTTTGAGTAGGAGGACTTTTCGATCCTACTGCAGTATCAAATAATGGCAAAGGAGCCAAAGTTACTTGCTCTGGTAATGTTTCAGGTATGGCAGTAGCAGACAATGCAGGAGAACTTGAGCATCTCTTGATGTTTTCTGAACCTGAACGCTTGTTACACCCATCTTTCATACGCATTCTATACTCTGACAATGAAACCTAAAAAATAAGTACATACAGATATAAGGTCACTGACGGACCAAACTCTCAAAAAACATTTCTTAAATTAATTTCTTTAACAATACTATTAGCTTAGTTGACCTAGCACATGTAAATGACCAACTTTGATCACAAATTGTACTGTTTTTTAATTATAATAAAGAAATTATAGGCTATAATGTCATTGCAATATGCTCTCTGTTTTTTATGTACCACTACTGTTTGGAAGAAACTACAATCTTTAAATCAAAGTAATTAAAAAAATGTAATTAAGAGAAATTTATATTTTTAGGTTAAGTTTGAAGTGATATGGTC
This sequence comes from Pardosa pseudoannulata, assembly GCA_032207245.1. Taxonomy (NCBI): domain Eukaryota; kingdom Metazoa; phylum Arthropoda; class Arachnida; order Araneae; family Lycosidae; genus Pardosa; species Pardosa pseudoannulata. The sequence goes on along the minus strand of CM063498.1, from coordinate 61,931,935 downwards.
TACTTTTTTGCAACACAAGGGCTAATGAGACCGGGACCTACTACTTAAAACTGATTCCGAACAGCTGCGAACATCCATGCCACAGTGGGATTCGAACCCACAAGAAATTTAAAGGAAGCAAATATATATTTGTCGAATGCTTTGACCTTTAACTCTGTTGATTCTCAGTTCCCATTTTAAAATCATAAATATGCAATTAAAACTTTTTGCATTACTTAAAATATTGCTGCAATCTTGGAGTTCTTAAATGTAATATACAGCTGAATAAACTGTATAAGATTAAATTCAATTATACTTATTTCATTACCTTTTGCATCACACACACACACAAAAATAATAATAAATAAATAAATAAACAACTATTATATATAAGCAACAGTTAAAAACTAAACAAAATATTCTCTGCTAAGATAACTCTATAGAAATTTGTTTTGCTATTTTATTTAGAATCTATTTCTTTCATGCATCTACATTTATGAAGATCGGTTTGACAGATTTCAACTATAGTTTTGTGAGAATCCAAAATGGAAAACAAAAAGTGACAATTCAGAACTATATATTGATAAACACTGCAATAAAGTTGGACAGCATGAAAACAAGAATTAATAATAAAAGCATATAACTATCTTAGAAATCTTGTTGACAAAGTTCCACAAAACAAAAAATTTTTGGGATAAAAAAAAAAACTGAAAATAAATGTTTAAAGGTCATGCAAATCTGAAAATTTTTCAATCATTCTCAAAATACCACATTCTAATTGTCAGTACAGAAAATTATTAATACAATTAAAAATTTATATAACATCTTGATTTCATTAATTAATCTTCACTTTATACAATTACAGATGCATATATACTTGAATGAGGTGCAAGTGTACACATATATCAATTTTCCTTTTGAAAAAATATTTTGAATAACACAAAAATAATGAAAAAAAAAAAAATGTAACCTAAATTTTCTAGATCTTTTAAAGTATTAGAAGTTTCTTCTACTGAGTGTTATCCAAAAGAAATTTTAAATTTTATGCTTTAACCACTATATATAATTTTAGGATAAAACAAATGCAGCTATCTTTCAATATTAAAGGTAGAGTGATTTTGAAAAAAAAATAACATTGTGTATTAATAATTTTTTTAATATGTACTTTTGTTTTACATCAGCATAGTATACATATAAAAATAGGGAATATCTAATTTTATTTCTGTGTAGCATTATTACTAAATATAAGTTTATGAGAGTATTATTCAGTTTAGATTGAGATTTAACCATGTAAAGAAATCTTTTAAAGTTAGAACCAAATTTCCATTCTTAAGGGATGGCTACCTAATTGTCAAGTTGAAGTGATGAAAGCTATGAAGAAAGCATCTGATTACTGAAAGAAGGATAATGATTTTTAAAAGTATGGTGTTTTACTAGTTAGTTTAAAGAAGTAATTCAGCTTGCCATGGTAAGTTCAGTGAAATAGAGGAAAACTACCCTGCCTTGTATTTAAAGGATAAACATACCCTAGACTATCTTAAAAGGACAAGGAATAAGATGGATTTTTTGGGGTGTGGTTTGATGAACCTCACAGATCCAGAACAGACTTTGCAGTCAGTTCCTTATGCAATGATGGTGTGTGTCTTTACCCTTGACTCTTTAAAAGAACATGTCAAGAAGGTCCCAGTCTTTGTAAATTAAATTTTGAAATATTTAAATTTTAAATGATATATAAAATAATATTTTGTAATTCATTATTTTTGAATGATATAAATATAAAATGATTTTAAAAATTTGGTAACAGATATTGCGTACAAAATATAACGAACAATTTTAATGCTAGAAGCTACTTGTGTATATTTTATTTCAAGCTGTCATTTGCTTTTAGATGGTAAAGTTTAACACTTTAATCGTGTTATAATACAAGTGTAATAAAAGAGAGGTATAAGTTTATGTATAGCAGTTTGTTTCTGTGATATATAGTTTCATAAAATACATTTAATTGAAATAATTGTGTACAATCTCAGGTAGAAATATTTATATACACATATGTGCTCTAAAAAATAGAACTACCTACTTTTAAACTAACAGAATTTTTAAAACTGATGCATTATTTTAACAAAATTATAAAATAAAGCTGTATCAACAACACAATTTTTGTATATATATAATTTAGGAAGAACTACGACAAAAGTAGTGCATTTAGATATTGAATACAAGAAATACACGCATAAACAAGTAATAGAGCAACTCTTCAAGTACTGTTGCAAAATATCAGAATCAAAATAATAGTAATAATAAATGAGAAACAAAATATTTATAATTAAAAAAAAAAAAAATAAATAAAAAAAATATCAAAAGTATTTCTGATATTTTGATTTTCCTTCAAACTCAAATATAATATTAGTCAACAAAGCATCTAGAATTTAAAACTATTATTTTTCCATCTTGGTTATAGTTGGTTACACACTACTAAATGCAGATAACTGAATTTACACAAATGTATCAACCAATTTAATCTAAAAGAATAATACATATCAATACTGAAATTTTTTAACAACTGTAAAATTTCAGATGCAGTTGACTCTAGATGTCTAATTTTGTAAAAATTGCATTTTTTTTAAAAAAGGTGATTTATATTAAAATAAGACAAGTCAATAGAAAAAGGCTACTTTACATTTTAAATTGTGATTAAAAAAATATTATGTAACATAATATGTATTAAAAACACATAACAGAAAATTAGAAATTTCTATAAAGTAAAGGTATACATTCATATACCTACCTTGCGCTTTTGTGTTGCAGAAGCACAAGTTGTTTTAAGAATTAAATTAGAATTTTCACAAGTTAATAGAGGAGGTTTTGTTTCTAAATCAGAAAACTCACTAGATTTCAAATTATTACTATTATGTATATTAATATCAGACACACAGCTATTGCAACCAAGAATTTCTGAATCAGCATTACTAACGTCAGGTAATACCTTGATGGGTAAATTAGCAACATCTGTTTGTTCAGTCTTAGAATCCACGGGAACACTATCAGAGACATTTAAGTTTTTGACATGAGGAACTGAAGAATGTGATTCTGGATGATACTGGAGAACAGAGTTTGAAGAACGTTTTTTTGTGCTTTCAGAGCTAGTTAATGGAACTGAATTGTCATCACTTAAAATTTTATGTACATTATCTTTAGGCAATTGTTCCACTTTTGGTAAAGAATTATTGGCTTCTAATTCAGTAGTATCTTTTGTGTCTAAATAAAAAGCAGATGTTTCCTTCTTCAAAGGAGAAGTATCAGGTCTTGTGGATTCTGTACAATTGCCCTCAGAGCAGATGGATGATTGAATATTACAGTCATCAGAAAAAGTAACTCTTTTTTCAGCACTAGAACACTGATTTGTACTAATAGACAGATCACTATCAACTGATTTATCGGTTGAGCTATTTTTGATAGTATGTAAATTTGATTGTGCTGATTCATGAGAACATGTAGTAGATTTATCAGTATTTGATGAAGCAATGTCATTTACATCACAAACATTTTGGGTTAAAACAGAGTTATGTTCATTTTTTACACAAATGAGAGTTTTATCGTTGAGATCACAGCTATTTTGCATAGAAATTTCTTGTCTCTTTAAGTCAGAAGTTTCCACCAAGTTTAATGTTTCATGAGAGACTTTACATTCGGATGAATAGGATGCACTTATTTCAGCTTCTGATGTACCTGCATCCTAAAAAAAATAAAAGTTTTAAGGAAAGAAAACCATGAACATAACAATAACAACAGTAACAATAGATATAAATTACATTTTCCTTTCTAAACAATACAACATTTAATGATAGGGTAGGGAATCATTATTTATCAAAATAAAATATTCAGATAATAATTAATGAGATTACTTGAATTAAACACTTTGGTCATAAAAATAACTGTAAAACAAAGGATGTTATATTTTATAAACTTTAAAATTTAAACAACAATCTCCCTACAGCAATTTTTGCAGAAACAGCAGAACGTAATTTTGATTGCAGCATAAAAATAAGCTTAAAATAAATTTTAAAATTGCAATTTTGAGCAAAAAATTATTTAAAATTTTAAGCAGGTTGGAAAATTATGTACATTTTACAAAAGAAAGAGGAAAAAAGATGAGCTGATGTGAATAGATCAGTACTCTATGGTTCTTACAGCAATTTTAGTGCTCGAGGATTAAACAGATTTAATAACTCATGATGAGCCATTCAGTTCAATAGGTGTAAAGCATTCATGATCTATGCTAGGTTGTTAAGACATAATTCTAGCATAGGAGAGCCCCATGTTATGATTACAGTATTAACTATAATGGCCCATGAAAAAAAATGTGCATTTTCCTGAACCAAAATCCAGAAAAGTTTTATTTCACCAAAAATACACAATTACAGCTTAGCTATACTATTATAACTAGAATTTCAACAGTTCTAGATGTTTTATTCATGCTGTGGCACATAGATTTTAACCTTGAAACATGTGTGCACAAATCAACTGATAACATATCTTTACTGCTCTTTACCAGAATTTTTTTTTGGATGCGCCAAAGAGCAAAAATAATGAGAAAATGACATAAAACTTTCAGATTATCAACAAAATTTATATATATGTAATTTTTTTTTTAAATTTTTGAAAAAAAAAAAAAAATATGTTTAGAAATATGTGTTTTTGGAACAAACTCACAAGAAGTTTCAGATCAGAATCATCCCTGAATTCAATATTCGATGTAGCAATACATTTTTAAGCATACCAGCCAGAGTAACGATACTTTTTCCCCATCTTGGGTTCAAAAACAGGCTAAAAATAGATTTCTCGAAACTACATTTGACAAAAATTGAGGTTCCCCTTCAGTATTGCCACTTTAATTGTTATCGTTATTTGCTAACTTTCAAACACATGTACCACCAATAAATAGCTTAAGACATTTTTTTTTTCTAGGGAGAAGGGTGGTGAATATCCCACAGAGAGAAAATATTAGAAAAACAAAAATGCTATCAAATCAGGGGAAAGACGATGTGTGCAATCTGTTCTACCATTATAGAACTTCGTAAATGTTGAGAAAAAAAAAACCGAATAGGAGTAAATAGTCGAAAAAAAAAAAAAGACAGATTTCTAGGTGAAAAAAAAGGGGGGGGGGAGAAAGAGAGCTGTGGTGTCTGAAATATATAAGTGTGTAAATATGTAATGTAATCTAAAACACAAAAAACTTAAAATAAATATCACCATTTGAGAACCTGACATACCCATACAAAACATTGGCCATAAAATGGTTAGCAATAACATAATTCCTCAATTTAAATAAAGGTTTTAAGGAAAGTAATATTCATTAATTACTTACTTCTTTATCAGCTGTTCTTTTTAAACACTCGGAGGACTGTAAACTGACTCCATTCATTTTAATACATGATTCTTTTGAGGTTGATGAAAACTCAGTTGAGGCTAATGGATCTGTTTTAACAGATAATAGTAGTTCATCCATATCAAGTTTAGTATCAGCTTTGACATCATTATTAACAGATTTTAGTGAACCAACAGAACATTCAGATATCTGAATGGTAGGACTTAATGGAGAAACACTATCAACAGATTCTCTCATCAATCTTCTTTTTTTTAATGGAGTTATTGTACCTAAAATAATAATAATGAAAAAAAATCTAACTTAAGCAGCAAAATACACTGAAAAACAACTACAGGAAATATTAAACAAAAATATTTTTCTTAAAAATTTATATGCTCTTGACAAATCATTTTATATATCATTTGGAGCATATTTTTAAAAATTTCAATCCAGTTTAAAAAATCTGTAAGCAAATGCTATGAAATGATTGGTTTATTTCTAAATGAAAACTGATTAATATAACATTTCACAGTGAGTTACATTTACTACGGATGTAAATAAAACAATGTATGAATCTCACAAATATTGAGAAAAAATATTACATAGATCATACAAAATATATTTTTTATTCAGAATAATTCCCCTTTATGATAAAATTAAATCTTAAAAGTATATTACCTATTTCTTTCTCACAAAATGAGGATAAAGATAAGTTACTATGTTATTTTTAAAAGATGTCTGAAACTTTGAAGTATTCTTCTGCTGTAGAATTAAAAAAAATTTTTCACATACACACCCCAAACTATGATTAGCTTACAAAAATAATTCCTATATTAAAGGAATTTGGAGTAACAAAATATTGATAGTTGAAGGAAATAAAGGTCTTGCATAATATTCATATTGTATATGAAAGGAAATAAAATATACATACCATCAACACCAATAGGGCTACCAATTTCCCCATGACCAGTAGGACTCAGATAACCATTGTCTAAATGAAGCCCTTCTATGCTTCCCGTATCAATTGTTAATGAGTCGCATGTATTGCAATCATACATGGCTTGACGTAACCACCTCTGAAATAGATAAGTAAGGCATTCATAAACAGAGACAACATTGTATATACTTCGTAATAAGGTGTAACAAGATAATGGTAACAAATCAGGGAGATATGATATACAATTACAAGGTATATTAAAGAATTAATCTATTTTTTTTTTAAATGTTATGGTAAAAAATTTTGAATATCAAAGAAAGCATGTTTGTGATACAAAACAATATGCAGTCATAGGCTGATAGTCTACTTTTTAAAATTTCGTATTTGATCAAAACTTACCTTGGAGACGTTCAAATAGCAGTTAAAAAATTATATGGACTTTAATTTCTCAGAAAATTGAAATACTAAGACATATTACATGAACTTACCTTTATATGCCAGATCAATAAGTATTTCTGAATACAGAAATTGTTTATTTAGACCTTTAGACCTTTTTCTATGCACTTCTTAAATACAGTTTAAAGAACGAAATAAGAAAAGGAAAAATAATTTAACTTACTTACAAGGAAATCATTTGTTTTCAACTGCTTCTGGTATTTCAGACATCAAAAACATACATTAACTTAGATCAATAAAAACTTACTGGTATCCAAAGGGAAAACACATTAGCATGAAAACTTACCTTTTTTGTAAATCCTTGTTCAGAACAAGATTTTAATGGAATAGATTTTATTTGACTTGAAGTACTGCTACGTCTGAGATGTGCAGCAGAAATTCCTCCAGAATGAGGATTATCTTTTGTACACTGAACATAACATGTCGTACTTGTTGCTGGTGTATTCCATTTAACTTCAGTACGAATAGAAACTGGTGAAGTTGTGGATGGATTTGTATTAGTCTCAGACTTTTCTTGTAACCATTCATGAAGTAAAAACTAAAATGAATAAATAAATAAAAAGAAATTAAGAAAAAATTATTACTGGAAAGTGACTGAATTTTCCAGGACTTTATATTTGAAACACACACACACATATATATTATTAACTTAATTCCTAATTGAAAAGAAAGAACAATTAATTTATGCACAGATCTTTATTTGGATTAAATGAAATAAATACCCTTTTAGTTTTCAAGACAACTGGAGATGTAGAGGACCCAGATGCCACAGGTGATAATGCATTCGAACAACTAGTTGCAGCATTGACAGCTTCAACATTAAAATCGGGATTTGTCATAACCTCTGTATTTATAGTAAGGACATTTCTCAAAAGTGCATTTTCTTCAGGTGATAAAATATCAGAACCACCACTATTTGTACGAGTTCGGCGTCTTGATGATGTTCCAGAACCTCTCCGTCGTTTCCTATAAAATATTTTTCCTAATTACAAAAGAATTAAAACTAAATACAGTATTAACTTTTATCCACTAATGTATGAATCACATAAAATGGATTTTGTGATTTTTTTTTTTTTTTTTTTGTTAACAGGAAAATATTTTAATACCATTAATCACACAATTGCTTGTCCTATCTACTGCAGTTTAGACAGTTCAGTAACTTTCTTGATTTTTTTTTTTTTTTCTAAAAAGATAACTACGTAATTCAAACTACCAAGGACAGTTTACCTTTTTACAATTCTTTTTATGACAATACATACAATATGTTTTTAGTATGTAGCAATATCATTTAAATTAACAAAATCTTTAAAAACTTTTAATTTTTAAATAAATTCTTTCAAATTAAATAACATTTTTAAATGCTATTACAAGGATAGGACGGTGAACTACAAGAATTTTAAATACTTTACAAAAATATATAACTAGCAATACATTCATTTCTTAATAGTAAAAAGTAATACATGGGATAATCATTACTAGCCTTTTATAAATGCTATGAGACAATTACACTAAATGCTTTTGAACCAAAAGTATAATTGCACAAATTACTTCTAGACTATTTTAAACTAATTTATTTAAATTATTTTTTGAAGTGGCTATTCATCTATTTATTTTTATCCCAAAATTCTATGGAATCTGTTTAATAGTTAAATACAGAAAATAAGAATGTAACTTAACTTGAATTCCATTACCAATCATAAAACATGATAGGCCAAATATTAAACCACAAAATATGAAGAAAAGAATTTTTACTTATATGCATAATCTAATTTATCTGTTCCCATTTAATTTGAAAAGGAGTTCTGTATACAGTATAGAGAAGATATGCAAGGGATAAATGCAAATAAAAATAAAATCATAGATTGATCTCTCGTATCACACAAATATATACAAGCTTTTAGGGTATTTTCTAGGTACTCCAAAATTGCCTAAATACTAAAAAACAATGTTATGTTAAATGACACAATAATGTTAAATGCTATAAGAAAACTTTTTATGTAACGATAAATAAATAAAAGCAATAAAAAATTTTAATACCCTTTCTTGGGTTTCGGAGTTGGAGTATGTAATTTTTCATCTTCTCCACCTTGAGTTTCAGATCCTGAAGCAGTTGTACATTTTTCATCCTCCTTTGAAGAATTATTATTTTCAGGTTTTTCAGGAACTTCTTCGGATTTGGGATGCTGAGCTTTTTGTCTTTCTAAAGCTTGTTGGCGCCTCTTAGCTGCCTTTTCCATTTGATCAAATGCTCGCATGATAGCATCAATTTTCCTTTCTTCTCTTGTCTAACATATTAAAAAAATACCATAATTAAAAGGATATAGCATAGAGAAATACAAAGAATAAGCTATTAAAATAATACTCCTTATTTTGCCATACAATCTTAAATACTTGAAAATATTTTAAACTACAATTAAATTTAAAAATTTCTGCTAGAGAAAATTTATTTATTGTTTAATTCCTAATACATTTTTATTTTAAAAAATTAATCAAATGCTATGAAGAAAAGAACAGGAAGACAGTTTTAAAACAAAATAAGATTAGTTAAATAATATTTTAATTAATACTTAAAATAAAAAAAACCCTCATATATATATATATATATATATATATATATATATATATATATATATATATATATATATATATATATATATATATATGTATGTGTGTGTGTGTGTGTGTATAATGAGAACAAGAAAAGTCTATAATAATGTTTAATTATACATCTCTTTTCTTTAAATAACTATGATTAAAGAATAAGAAATTTATTTTACACAACAACGATAAAAAAGGATGGATATAAGGGAAGAAGCTTTAATAACTGCAAAATTTTCATTTTTAATAAAGGGAAAAAGTTAAGGGTTAAAATCATTTTAAGTAAAGGGAACAAAATCCTAATTCACGCACATTTCATGTGACATTACAAAAGTATGTAAAAAAGAACATATTAAATGCAAACAATAAATAATACATACCTTTTTCTTTCTTTCATTTGCTTGCTCTTCAGTTTCATGGTCAGATTTTCCTTCAGTAGATTCACTGGTTTGCTAAAAAGTTGAAAATAAATAGTATATACATTAAAATGTTGAATTTAACAAACAAGTTGTCAGTTCTCATGCAATGATTAAAGCATTAATGGTATATTCCCAATGACAGTTTGTAATAATTATTGAGATCACCTAAGCTAAAATTTTCAGAGTATAAAAACTTTTAAAACAAAATGAACTCAATTTCATTAACTTTTTATGGTATATAAATATATGCTCAAGTCAATAAAACTCGAACATTAAATACTGAATATCAGGAGCGCAGCATTATTGGGACCCTCATTCTCACAAAAGCTTTGCATTCCCCCTACTAAAGGAATAATACCACAGGAATTATATTCATTTGCTCAGTTAACTGTAAGACTAAGTTGAATGTTATCGCAATGACACAGTATAATGTTTTAGTGATTCTGTAATGAAAGACTTATTAAAATATTGTAATTGTGATGTGCTAATTATTACAATATGAGTGACTTCCATGAAAGCAGAGGAAACAGACTGGTTGGAACATTCACCTGTTCTCTGTGCTATAAGAAAAGATTGCTAGAATGGAATGAGCATGTGAACCTGACACTGAGGCTAATTAAATGTGTTCATTTACCCCATTTTCATCTGCTGAAAAATTGAAGCTAATACAAAATGACCACTCTAGGAGCACCCACCAAAGGTTAGCAGAATTAAAATAGAAACAAATGGATTTTAGTCAAATGCTGTCATTTAAAGTATAGATTCAGCAGAAATTAATTTTATAATGTAATTATAATTTAGTTTGTTAGTTTGGTTACAAAATTACATACACACACACACACACACACACACACATATATATATATATATATATATATATATATATATATATATATATATATATATATATGTGTGTGTGTGTGTGTGTGTGTTTATCAACTTATTGCTGAATATAGTACTTACATTTTCAATTTATCAACTATAATTTTACTCTATTAATTAATATGAGTGGCATAAAAAGTTGAAAGTTTAAAAACAATATAATGATTTGATAAAAGAGGAGACTATGTTAGCCCAGGGATGCAAGTGCCTGTTTAAGAGCAAGAAACTTCCTTTATTGAGCAATTTTATATAATTTGATATAATTAATACTATAATTTAATATTTTATTATTTTGAGCACTAAAACACGTATGATAAAGCAAAATTTTCAATTTTTGTATGAAAATAATTTTATTTTGAACAAGTTTTGAAACAATTTTTTTCTATATTTTCTTTTAAATTTTTTGTAAAGTAATAGTCAACTATTTAATAAAATTGACATACAATATTAAAAAACATTAAATATATAAATAAATAAATCACATAATTTGAAGTTTTAATAAAAAACCCCAAATATTTTGTAAATACACATTTCTTTAATTTTACAAATATTCACAAGTATAATGAATTAATAAATCTTCAAAAAAGATCATACAACATATTAAGATTATTTGTTCAGTTTCTACCCATGAGAATATATATATATATATATATATATATATATATATATATATATGAGTGTAAAGCAAACTCATAAATTATATTTATGTGCTAAATAAAACTTCTTTATTATTTCCCATTCGTTTTTTTCCAGATTAGGCAATTAGACAATAACATTATTCTAAATAACAATCTTTAAAAGCTAAAGTAATTTTAAAACTATTCCAATACAATCACTCACATAAAAATATTTTTGCAATAACCTTAAAACTTTCAAAGGTACTTCTATATATAATGAAATGCATTTTGTTTACCCTACAGAAAAACCAAACAGTAGACTGATGCAAGCATATCAAACTATATTCTTGAATTAATTAAATGTAATGTGCACAAAAAATTTCCCTTCAAATATCGTATACAATGTACATTAATCAAACCAAATATAAACATATAATTATTACATAATACATTTTTGTTTCCCCCTCCTACAAATGCTGCTTATGCCTGTTCTTTTCTAATTCTTTAAGCATAGTAAATATCCTGTCATTTGAATCTTTTAATAACACGACCAATGGTACAACCTGTGCCCGGCATGAGGTCCACTATTTCATACCATGAAATTATTATGTAAAAGATTTTAAAGGGTTTTTTTTTATTTTTATTTTTTTTTTATTTTCTTAATAAGTCAACATAAAATACACAAGAGAAAAATAGTAACTCACTGGGAAGTGATGAAAAACAATGCTAAATTAAAAAGCAACTAATTCATTGTTTTCATAAGCATGCATTTTTATTAAATGTGAGAACCTGTGTTGTTTAAGAAAGGGGGTTGGTTAAACTGCACTAAACTAAAATTCTGACTTTATACTTCATAACCATTAAAAGTTGAAAAATTTATTAAGCTTTGCAATATATGAAATTTGGTGCAGGTCTTGCATACAGCTTGAAAAGTTATAGTGTCTATGATTTCTATCTTTTTTAAACAATTTTATCTATAGTGGGGATTTTAATAATTTAGTTTGATAGATAACTTTTTAATTTTAGGATAGTAAAAATATACTTACTGTTTTTACTAGAGGTTTCAACTTTGTAGGAGAAGAATGAATTCCAATAAATGAGTGACTACTATCATCATCAGCAGAAAATGTTAATTTTCTACTTTTTCTTCTTTTCTCATGGCTGAGATAAGACATTAATATAAATTACTCAAAAGTTTTAAAAAGAAAACACAAATAGAATCACAATAAATTTAAATGTGTCAAAAGAATTACATAACTTATGTAATAAATAGAATTTAATAAGGAAAAATATAAGAACACTATATATATAAAAGAAACACTATTCTCAATAATTACTTCTAATAAAAACTTAATTAAATTTTCAAAACTAATAAAAATATTCTGCCTTAATATCATGTTTTTATGGATTACCCCTCTATAACATTATGACTCAAATCTAGTATTCTTCAAAATCAGGATTTTTGCTTAGTCAGCATAAATAAAAATTTTATGCATATTCAGAAATCTTTAAAATCGTATTTATCACCAGCATCAACATTTTGCCACTAAAAAGTCTGATTTTTTCATTTTTAGAATTCTATGAAACATCTGAATGTTGAAGCACAACTGATATTTTAAGGAAATTACCATTTACATTATAAAGTACCACTACCATTATAAAGAGGTCCTCTTTATAATAGTAAAATTATACCATGTTAAAAGCTAAAAGAAGCTGCATGGTTGCTATACATATTTAAAATAATAATAAAATAAAATTAAAAATAAATAGAGCAATTACTTTCTCATATTCCCTGTTTTTATAGCTAGTGAAAATGGTAAAAAGAAGGATATTATAAATTAAATAATTAGCTTAAAAGTTCTAAATTCAACAAATAAGAGATCCAAAAATTTGCTTTTCACCTTTTTATTATATAAATTAAAGCTATGAGTAATATTCTATTTTATAAAGGCTTGTGTCTGCCTACCCAACAATTACTGATAGTATTTGCCTTTACTAATTCTAGTCTAAAATACTTACTTCAAGTCTACACTACCATTTTTCTGATGAAACTTTAAAAGACAGTCTTCTGATTCACATGCACATTCTATCTCTTTTATACTAAGCCAAAAAGAAAATAAGTTTAAATAAGAGTTGTGTATGTGTTCATATATATATATATATATATATATGCCATATATTTCAGAATATAAAACTAAAATGTGTTTTTCTTTAAAAAATTACCCAAAATTTAAAACCCTTGATCTTGATAAAGCAATGGATTGAAAAGTCAATACAGGGATGTTATACTCTTAGAAGCATTTCGTATTAGAATCTATACAGATGCAGACCTTACCTTAAATAGAGATGGCAGAACCTCATTACGTGGTCAATTATTATTATTTCACAAATCTCCCATTACTTTTTAAAGAAACTTTCTAAAGAAAAGTGTGTCAGCTAATTCAAAATGGAAGATGAATTTGTCGCAATCACCGAAGCTGCAAAAGAACTGTTATGGTTTGAATATATTTTAGATGAGTGTATCCCTAAACATATAATTGATATAAAAAAAAGAACAGACTTTATTGTATCTAGACAATCAAGCCACCATTGATTCTGTTAATTCCCCAATTGAGAACTATCGTGCAAAACACATTGGCATCCAGTTATTTTTTTATAAGACATCTTGTATATAAAGATATTTTTTGCGTGAAATTTGTTAGAAGCAAAAGTAATTTAGCTGACATAGGTACCAAACCTTTGACCTGTGCTGAACTCATTAAGTTCAGAGAATGTATACATTTGAAATGAATTCTTATTTATATATTTATTTATACTATGTAATATAATATGTATTATCTTTTGTATAGTAATGTTTATAACTTTGCACATTTCAACAATTTAAGTAAATATAATTGGATATGAAAGCATATACAAGAATGACATAAATAAGTTAATGTAACTGAAAAAAATATTTAAAGAATAAATAGTAAAAATTAAATTGACGCAATTAAAGAATATTATTTATTTTACACACATTGTATTTTCCTTATTGCATGATGTTTATACAAGATTAGTTTTTAGAATTGGTGAGCAGGAAGCATGCTTTACCTTTGTTAAAAGAATTACAGAACCTCTTAATATAAGTTTTTTTACAGAAAACATACTATTCCTGAAATTTTTCAAGTTATTTGAAGAGTAAAAGAGGTTTTTTTGAATTACTAGTCATGTATATAAAATAAATTCTTAATATTTCTTTGCATTTAGTGTTTATACATACTGTATTTGTTGGACTGTTTGAGCATTCAAGTAGAATGATAGATTATTGACTTTGATGTCAAATGTTAATCTTTCTTTGTAAAAGAATAAGACAGCCTTTTTTTTTCTCCTCCCACCTAATGTTCTTCCAAGAATAAGTTACCCAGGGCGGTCACAAAAAATGTACTCATATAGTGCCTGATTATTTTAGTAAAATAACCGCATTTTAACTACTCTTTTCCAGATTACCTAAATGCAATTAAAAATTGAAAAATGATAAGATGAAATGAGGTTTTCACTGCTGATATAAGTAATTTTAAGAATTTAATTACAACTCTTGCATTAAATAATTAACTATTCAAATATTTAAAAAGTTATTAAAAATTATTCACCTTTTTTTTCTTTTAATTTTATTTCTTAATTTTAATTTCACTGTCTAGTGCTTGAAATAAGTCAACGTCTTTTTATATCCTCAGAGATTTGTGTATCATTACAGTATGCATTAAGACTTAACAATGTATCGATATAACATGAAATATCAATAAAACGTACTCTATTGTGAAAGCTATTCCCAAATTTTGAGTTCAGACCAAGATATGAACAAACACCTATTTAGCAAAATCAATTGCCAATATTTGACATGAAATCGTCTTAGAATGACAGTTTTTTAGCATAAGAGGTACAGTGTTTCCAAAAGTCACATTCTAACATACAAACGTAATATTTCCAATTTTTGACTTCTAGAACATACTGTATGCACAATAAAATATCCTCATATATGAATGCCGAATAATGGCTGAATGGATTGGCATGGATGTTCATAGCCACTGGAATCGGCTTTAAGCAGTCGGTCACAGCTTCATTAGCACTTGTATAGTGAAACAGTACACGGTATCACCAAAACCAACCAATATTTGAACATCAATTTTAGAATGTTATCACATTGTGAGAGGGACATGCGGTATATCAGTGCTCTGCAATTTATCTATATCATGAAATCATATATTTTGTCCTTAATTAAAGAATTCTGATACCAATCACAAACACTGGAAATAAATAAGAGGGAGATGCACAGAAAGGAGGAAAATCTTGAACTCTAACTTCAACTGAGATTAGCTGAGTATCTTATGACTGGGTGAATTTGTCTTCAAGATATTCTTGTGACATTGTTTATACACTATTATCTGCATCCAATTGGTGTAGAAAATTCTTGGTGTGACATGTTTGTGCATGCTTGTTTCGAACCAATTTTTCCACACTCTATTTCCCAGTGGTAAAGTGCAGAAAAACATAAATTTGCATCACAAAATAATAAAAATAAAATAAAATAAATCTGAATATTCCAGATTGGTGAATTGTTCTGACATTCCCAAATTTTTCCGATCTGTGGACACCCTATAGCTCAGAAGATGAAAACACGCTTTCAAGGGATGTTGATTTTACCAATATACAAATTTCTTCCCAATCTCGAAAAATTTACAAACAGCAAGGCAATTTTTAAAAAGGCAGAATTTTCAAAAAGAATCGGAAATTTTCATACACATACAAAAATTTGAAGTGGCGGCGGGGGAAGAGAGAGAGAGAGAGCAGAAATTTGCTGTAGAAATCAAAGAAGCAGAATTCCACCAAAATGCAGAAAATTTCCATATTTGTACATGCTATTATAAACATAATTCTTTTGTTGGCCAAAGAATTTTAATTTTTAGTTGCACTTTTGTCTATAGTACCAAAGAGGGGCAGCACGGCTGAAACATGAAACTCTTTTCTCTTTCTTTATATAACTTTTACCTGACAAAGCAGGTAAGAAGAATAAATATGACATATTTCCTCCAAATTCAGCAACGTTTGGCGGGGAAAATTCACCTATTTTTGTCATTTCTAAGTAGAAATGACAAAAGTACTGAACAAGTCTGAACGTGTAAAAAAATACCTTAAATTTACACAGTGTTACAGTTTTAGTGCAATTACTGTTAAAATACCATTTTTGGAGCAGCTGGAGGCAACGGGCAAAGCCGCAACATCCCTGTCAATATTAACAAATAATATTTTTACTGTTTGTGCTGCACAAACCAACTCAGTTTTTCTACTAATTTTTTTTTCAAATTATTTGGAAACTCCGATTTTAACACAGACTTCAAAAGAATTTGTGAGATATTTTGGTAACACTTTGATATCAACATTACAAGTGGTTTCTGTTGAAATACGTAATCGTACTTATACTTGGCAACTTGGTGTTTTGGCTGCTTATTATTAATTAAGTAATAGCTTTCTTGGACATACAAGGTTTTCTTGAGTTGATCCTTTTGTGTTTGATTGTCTTGTGCTTGTAATTTGATTGGCTAGGCTCAGGATCTTTATAAAACTATAAAAGCCTAATGTACCTCGTATTTTTGTATTATCAGTATTATTATTATTATTAATTTGGTGTCTTTCATAAAAGGTGTTTTGTGATCTGTGGCTCTTCATTATGCTTCAACAGTTTCAAAAATAAAACAACTTACTCTCATAAAAGGACTAACTCTATTTAAATGAAAATTTTCAAAATATGAGGGGAAAAAATGTTATTTTTGGCAATACTTTGCAAATTATCACTTAAATCTGTTCAATGAATTCCCCCCCCCCCCAAAGATAGTGGATCTATACAAATATATACCTGTATGTATGTATGTATGTATGTATGTATGTATGTATATATATATATATATATATATATATATATATATATATATATATATATATATATATATATACATACATATATATATATATATATATAAAGAATATTTTAGCACTAAAAAACATTCCAGTTCCAAACTTTATAGGTTTATATTTAGAAATATATGGCATTCATGTATTTCAAATTATGCATAACAAGAGTTATTAAAGCTTACTACATAATATACTAATATTTAATATTTACCTTTCTTTTAAAGTGAAATCAAGAGGAAGAGTAATTTCATCATCTTTGAAAACAGCTTTAGTAGAAGATAAATATAAGTGCAAATTTCCATTATGTACCACATGGCGTAGCTAAAAATTAAGTTAAAAAAATTAGAATTTCTGGTGAGAAAAATACTAAATACATTTCATAATTCACATGCTCTATAAATAATTTTCAATAAAGAAATCAAATCTCCACCCTCCCCTTTATTTCTTTAACTCCTTGCCTGTGGAATATATTTGAGAAAATGTGCCAAAAATGGAAAAATTTCTTCTGTAATTTTGTTTGTTATTATCATCAAAATGTTAAGATTATTTTTGAGGAAAAAAAATAAAATAACTACTATTTTCAATATTTTCACACATATAGGAAATGTTAATGGGTTACAGCAATTTTTGCTCAAATTGCAGCAAAATAAATCACATTTTTCTGGATAATATAATAAACTAATACAACAATATTACTCTTTATAGTGTCCGAGAAATAGCGACAAAATGGCATGAAACTGCCCAACTTTTTGCAGGAAAGTATCTATCTATTGGGAAAATGGGAAATTAAATATTATGCATTGAATGAACCAATTTTGGGCTTCATGAAGTTGAAATACTGTTCCCTCCCCTTCTTGCCCAAACTCAGGTCAGGCATTCCAAAATGGGCACATTTGTGTTGTCCAAACTCAGTTTGGACATCACAGGCAAGGGGTTAATAACACAATAAATTAATCTGCAAATGTTTTAATATATAGAATAGCTTATATTTACACAATAAAAAAACACAAGTATAAAAATTTAACAACTCTAAATGCATAAAAGACATTTTCTCAAGCTTAAAATTATATAATCTTCATTTAAAAAAAAAGGGAAAACATAAAAATTAACAAGAGAATATAATTTATCTTCTCTGTCAACTAAATGTGTAATAAATAAATACATAATTAAATCACAAAGCTTACTCAATTTTATAAATATCAATATAACTGGTTTGTGCTGTAAATTAATTTATCTAATGAATTTCATTTTCCTATATCCCTATAATAGGAACAATGTAATTATGAATGTCAATAATGCAGAGAATTATGAACTCATACATTCAATAATTTGCTGCATTACAATTTAAAAAAAAAAAAAAAAAAAAAAAAAAAAAAAAAAAAAAAAACACTTGATAATGAACACAGTTTTTTTCCAATGATATTTCAGTACCAGCCTTATTTTCTCAGACAAGAAAACAAAATTTTCTTGTTTGAGTAAATAACAGTTACAACATTAACATTTTAGTTGCTGTAGGCAAACCTAAAAAATGCGACTGCAGGTTTAAAGCTTTAAAATTTAAAAACATACTTATAAAGAGGAAAATATAGGAATGATCACAAGTCTATCAATTCTTGTTGTATTTAATTTTACTACTCATATTTATCTTCTACATTTAAGTAACTGAAATATTTTTTATAGGTTGTGCTCTCCCCCCTCTAATTTTAGTTTAGCCAGTTGCCTACCTGGCATATTGCCAGGTAGGCAATGTCCTGTCTATAGTTTTCAGAGGTGACTGACTGCAGCAGAATATACAAATCAGTAACAAATCCTAACTAAGCATTTATTTCCTCCTACCATGAAAAATATTCAATTGCTTAGGCTTGGTTAATTAAGACACTAAAAATTAACACTAAACTTGTCAAAATTAATTCCCACATAAAAAAACAAGCATTTCCATTCAAATCTGAACACAGAATTTTTTTGAAATTACAATATTTCTTTTACTTTGCACAAAGTAAAAAGGAGAGACAGGTTGCATAATACAGTTAGACTGTAAAATAACAGCAATACTACTTAAAGGCATGTAGTGGTGTTGCAATTAAAATTCCATGGGAAAAAAATATTCCAACCCCCCAATGTGGTCAAGAGATTTTCTTATAAAGATTTAAAAAATAGACATATGGTAGATAGACATTCTCTTTTAATAACTTTGGAGACGTAATTTTTATTGAAAATGCCAGTATAAAAGTATACTGCTCTCTGGATAAAATCCTAACCCTGACACAAAAGTCTAGTTTTTTTTTTTCCTGCACAGTATTGAAACAAAACTTTTATAAAAGGAGGAAAAAAAAGTAAGTAGATGACAATGTTTTAGAAACAATGATTAAACAAAATTCCTTTCCCATATTTACTGCAAAGGGAACTTGCCATTAGAGCTATGCCATATCATTTGAGAGATATTTTGAGGAAAATAAACACGTCCTTAGCAAATTTAAAATCAATATTAGTTTTTTGTTGAGATCTGTAGACAATAGTTTGAATGTCTGATTAAAAGACTGATAGAAGTAACTTATGAATTAGACTTAATGATATTCCAAGGAATAAGAAACCATTCAGCATTCTCAGTCGACTTATGACTAAGTTTTACAAAGATAAAATTTAAGTTACAAGTGTTTAAAAAAATATTCTACCAAACTAAACATACTTATTTATTTTAAAAACCATAAAAAATACCTCAGCATTTGGTTTGCAGGATCTTCTAACAAATCGAGCTTCATTTCCATATAAAGAAGCATCAACACAAAGTTCTTCTTGGTCCAAAGTATAAAACATCACAAATGGGAAGAGCCTAAAAATTTATACAATTGAAGTTTCATCACCAAATAATTAAATTTTAAATAATTATAAATAACTACCCCCAATCCAGACACAATCGCTCAAAAAAAATTAACTTTATCAAAATTTGCACTGGATCAAAACCTTTGAAAATTCTTCCTTTAGTTTGCTTATATCAAACATTATTTCTTTAGACTGGGCTTTTATTCTGTGTATGTAACAATTTATTATTTAAGAAAATAAGTTTAAAGCTATTGACATTCACTAAAATATTTTATACAGAGCAGTTAAATAGAGCTCAGCAATATTTCTATGAGTATTATCACCTTTGTCATTATACATTTGATGAAGATAATGTGGATAATGCAATGCAATTTAAGTATTAAAGTATGATTTCAATATACTAGAAGTTAGTAAAATTTGTCATATTATGAAGGATATAATAGAATACAAAAGTAAATTATATAATGCTAAGGATATAATTTTCAACATTATGAATAACATTTTAACGCCTATTAATTACGCATAATGAGCACAAGGTTGAAAACATCAATGAATATTTACTGTGAAAAAATTACCCAAAATCTTTTGTAGTACATAATTTCACATACTTCATTAAATTTAGGAGTAAGTACTATGAAAGAATGATATCAGAAATTTCATATCATGATTATCCCCAAATATTGACATTATTGATCCGTGATACTTCTTAAAAACAGTAGTGAATAGATACTGCTATTTTTTGAAAGACTAACAGTATGGTACCAATAATACAGCCATAAAAGATGTATAAAGCAGCTCAAAAGTGTCATTTAACTTCATTGCTTAAAAATAATCAAAATTGCATTGTTATATTTTTATTTCTTATTATGTCATTTTCATCTACAGGCTAATCAAAAAATTGCTAAACAATGCTTTTTGTTGTTCTTTAAATATAATTTTATATTTTTGCTATCAATATAATTCTAAGTTTTGTATTCAGATATTCACACACACATACCAAGCAGTGAATATCAATATTTTTTATATATTCCAATATATACAAGCCAGTATGAAATATGAAATGGGATACTGATGGAATACATTTCACCAAACAGAAGAATATGGTTATTATACAACTGCATAATGAATCTATCTGAATATACTACCAATAGACTTTCATGAAGCAGTGACAATTTCAAAGTAATTTACAGAGTTTGTATTTGTATAAAATATGTAGGTAAATATGCAAATTGGACATCAAATAAATGCAGTAACCGGAAGAAATACTGCTGTTACATTGATACATGTTTTAAATTTAGTACGTCTTTTGACAATCCATGATATCCTGGATGGAGGAAAATCAGTATTGCTGATGGGTAATATATCAAAAGAATGGAATCTTAAATAATTTTGTTATACTTAAAAAACATCAGTATTTGACAATATACAATTTAGCCCTAATTGGTACATACTTAAACCCTGAAAGAAAGAACTTATGTGTGAGTGTGTGTATATGCTTTAAATATGCATAGTATAATAATAAAGAGCAAAAACATTTTTGGCCCAAAATATGCCTCGATTATCTTAAAAAAAAATGGGACATACTTAAACATGGCCTCTTTTACTATAACATAATATATATAATCCATGTATAAATAAATAAACTACAGATAAAAAAAAAACCTTTTACTGAAAGCTGGATGCAGATCATAAAACTGTGAAGCAAGTAAAAATTTCCCTTTGTATTCAATAAGGGGCTGATCTCTAGGTATATCATACACACTGACAAGTTTTTTTTGCCCTCCTTCAATTACTTGACAATTTCTAGTTAAGAGAAGCTCCATAAGTCTTCCTTCATGACCCTAAAAAATACATTGATGTTAAGCAAAAGTTATGAGAGTATATACACAAAGTGAAGAGTGCCCAAAACTAATAATATAAAAGCTACATTTTGATTGCTGAATTTCACATCTTTCATATTAATGTACTGAATAAACCAACTCTGTTAAATGATTATCCATCAATACTAAAGATTACTCATTATGTAAAATTAATTTGCTACACATTATTGAATTTTCTATCCTTAAGCAATAAATACTTTACACATATACATTTTGTCTAAAATACACTATTTTCAAAGACATAAGAGCCCATATATTTTATGACCTAGAATACACATAAATTTATGGAAAAATGGCATTGAGACACATTAATTATTCAATATTTACACTTTTTCAAGGGTATGATCAAAATCTAAATTTTTTTTTTGGTACTAATAAAACCTTCTAACTAAATCTTTATACAAACATTAATACCTTAATGTTACTTCAAAATAGTTATATCCATAAATAAATTTCATAAATCAACACATAAACAAAACAAGACAATGAACTGCTTAGAATGCCATATACTGATAAAAATTAGTAATAAAAAAGCTATTGGAAATATACATTGTATAAATTTGGATAATAACTTAATCTGTACTCTTAGTAGGGTAACCTTCATTCCTACGTTAAGTGAATTTATTTTATTTTAATTTTTACAGTAAAAAGATTATCTTGGGATTAAAAAAAATTGACTAACTCCAATTGATACAATATATATTTGTTTTGTAATAATATTTTTTATATTTTCTTAAAAAATAAAACTTTTATTAATGCTACTCATTAAAAGTTATGAAAATTTAATGATTGGAACAAAATTTTCATAAATTATTACCATGACTGGAAGCATTTTAGAAAGATGCTGAACCTCAGGTGTATACTGATTATTCACAGCTGGTTCAAAATTTTTTTCACACCATTCTAAACTTATTTCCCAAGCATCCTGAGCTTCTTCATCTGCTGTACTTGTACTTTCCTTATTTTTAGTCTAAATAAATAATAAAAAGACAAATTTTGGAAAATATTGTAATAATTTTGGATTTTATTAATTAAATTTAACATAGTCACTCAAGAAACCTCATCAAATGTACTTTTAACAGTTGCTAAAAGAAAATGCTATGAAAATGTTAAATAATATCATTTCATAATATATTATTTGGAAAAATGTAATAATTTCACAGATCTAATACAATTAATTTATACGCAAAATATTAATTAATATATATATATATATATATATATATATATTAAATAAGTGAAATCAGTAAAAATACACTGTTTGAAACTAGAATTAATTTTTATATGGACTTATTACTCAAAAAGTACAATTAACTAAGATTTGCATAAAATGCATATTTAAATAATGAATAATTTCAATTCAATAGTTTCATCGATTTGACTCAATGCAGTTACTACAAGTTATAGTTTATTTGATGATTTTTCTGGCAAATTTTTCAATAATTATGATTTTACCCCCTTATTTCAAGGTTAAGGTAATGAGTTCAATGAAGTATCTAACACCATAACCTGTGAATACTGACAAATCAAACACATAGTTTAAACAGCTGTAAAATAATGTTAAATAAGAAATTTGGGGCTGATGTATTAAACTCTAATACTTAAGGGTTGGTCATAATTGAAAATTTATTTCACAATAATTTTTTTAATCTTTAGAAAACATACAAAGCCGCATATTGCCCTTATTATTCATTTCCCCTATTCCTCTTATAAGTTAAAAGTTGTAGATAAGTAGTTATCAACCATTATTGTGCAAAATAATGCAAATTTTTACTCTTCAGCTTTCCTTAAGTTACTAGTGCTTAGGAAAAGAGAGAGAGAAAAGGGCTAAATTTTAATCTATATATATAAAAATGAATTTGTGTGTGTCTGTATGTTCTCTATAGACTCAAAAACTATGCATCCAATTGCCGTGAAAATTTGGGAAATATTTAAGTATATCCCTGGGAAGGTTTTTGTAAATTTTTAACGTTCGAAATTCCTTCCTTCCCCCTTTTTCGAGCATTTCATGTCATTATTCCAAGCATTATTTTCCCCGGTTAAACGCAAACGATTAATTTTTTAATTTATCGCATCATAACTAAGTGAAAGAAGCAATATTTCTAGCAATGTGACGTCATCCCAAGTAATTGTTTTAAACAGAGTTTTCCTCGGTTAAAAGCAAAAGATTAAAATTTTCAATTTATCACATAATTGATAGGTGAAAATGATATTTTTCTATCATTATGACGTCATTAATTTAAATATCTGATTTATTCATTTCTTATTTTATATTATTTAAACGTCGATATTTTTCTATCATTATGACGTCATTACTTTAAATATCTGATTTATTCATTTATTATTTTATATTATTTAAACATCGTCTGCTTAGTATCAATTCGATTTGACCTGGAAATTGAGATATAAAGTGATTAACTTTCATTTCTATGTGGCGCAAATTATAGTATTTTTATATGAGAACTTATTTTAATTCTTAGTTAATTTTTACGTTACAATAAAATGTTTATCAACAATATTTTAACAACAAAAAGTACAAATTTCAGTGACTCTCATGGATAAATAAAAACCTATCATTTTATATAGTTATCTTCATATTCATATGAATGTGATTTCTGTTTCATACAAAACTATGTCGTTTGTCATAAATGTCCTTAATATTGGAAAACATTTATTACTACCAACAAAATTAGCACTGTTGCTGTCAAAACCTCTGCTTTCTATTCTACCACGTAATATGGCAGAGTATATTAACGTTGCTAATCAACGTACAGTAGTAATACAGTAATATAATTTAGGGTTAAACTTATATTTTACCATAAGAAAAAAGTTTCAGCAACTTTAATATAAGACACAAATTTGATGCAGATTTAATCGTTAGCATGTAAACATATATTTTGTTATTTTTATTTATTGATATTAAGAACAGTTTTCATTTTCATGTTATTTTATACAAATCTTCCCGATAAGTCATAGAGTAACTAACTTTGGAAAGAAATACTTGATACCGCCAAATGAACATATTCCGTATTAATACATTTTGAATTCCGAGATTAAAATCTGACTGTGACTAGATATGTATGTATGTTTGTATTTGCGTCTATCTCCTTGCAAACCGCTGGACGCAGACGGGCACCAAAAGTACCAAAAGACGTGAAACGATCCAAGGATGTCATTTCGCCCGTTCGCTTTCCGATATTTCGATTAGTTCGAAAGATATTGACAAAAAACCGAACAAAATGCCAGTTTAATTTTGCGACACGAGCTTTCCATTGTCGAGTTGGCATCTAAATATGGCAGTGTTATTCATTGTTGGCTTTATTATCGCCAGATATTTGGTATTCGGGAAACACATAAACGTATCTACGCTATTTAAATTCCAGTGTAAGTATATAAATATATGATGGCATATATGTATATAAGACTATTTTTTATATGATAAAAGATAAACTCATTTTTGTTTAGGAAATAACTTCTTTTTTCTATTTTATTTGCTTGGCGAGATTTTTATTTTCAGTAATTAAAAATTGCCATATTCTATCAAATTTGTTTTTATTTCGCAGTTGCCATTTATAAAATAAAAACTAACATATGGTTATAGGTTTTGTTATCTAAAACTCAACTACACTAGAGAAAAAAAATTGGCAAGTGATATACAGGGAACAAATAAGTTTTCATTTTAGAAATGGCAACTATGAAATGTTGAGATATTGTAACCACTTTTGACTAAAGTTTAAAATGTGATTTCAAATAATATAATTGTTCTCGGTATTATAGCCTTATATACTTATTTCGTTTTATCAATATTAGTTTGGTATATTTCTTTCATTCTGAATTCAAATGCGCCATTTTTATTTATCCAATTTTAAGACTTCACTCTGTACTTCATCTATTATTAAATAACGTTGGCAACTTTCGGTATATTTCTTTTAATTAAGTGTTATAAAAATTGAAATCATTTAAGTAACTTCATTCTTATGATAACACTTTCAAGTAATATAACTGTTCTGGGCTTTTGATCTTATGTGCTTAGTTCATTTTATCAATATTTAGTATTTTTCTTTCATTGTCAATTCAATTGCGCCATTTTCATTTGTCCAATTTTGAGACCACACTAACATCTATTTATTATTAGGCTTGGCAGAATTACTTAAAGAAGTGATTTCAGTCAATCGAGTTCAGATATTCTAATTAGTTCGAAATACATTTTAAAACCAACAAAAACACCGTTTTAATTATGTAGTACAGTCATTTTAACTGTTGAGTTGGCGTGACAAATAATGACCATATTTTCGTTGTTGTCATCGTTTTCGCCAGATAATTGGTAATAGAATTGACATTAATGCAAAACAACTATCGCCTATCCTGCCAAACCGTTGTTTGTTGGTAAAATTTGAACTGCGGCACATTTTAGTATTTTTGTTAGTGATTTATTATATTCTTGAAGAATTTTTCAAGACCTTACCATTAAAACTGGAGTGTAAATATATACATTTATAAACATAAATACATTTGAATGCATTACTTCGCCCAATCTGCTGAATGCTTAAACTCTTTCCACCATTAAAATACCGTAATAACAATCAATTAAATGTATATTAATTAATATATGTACTGAGTGGTGCCATTTATTACCTATAGTTACAACTATTTGTCATCCGCAATAACTTTTTCTCTTTGAAATATCACAGTATCAAAATCTTTTTATTTTTTTAATAGCTAAATTTTTTTCTTCATCAAAATATGTAAATTTTTATTTTACTTTCTCAAATTTTTTTTAAGAAATTAGTATTTTTCTGTTATATGTTGGCATGATTTTTATTTTCAATAATTACAAATTAGCCATGTTCTATCAAATTTGTTTTTATTTCACAATTACCATTTTTTAAAGAAAAAGTTATCGTCATAGGTTTTGTTGTTTAAAATTTAACTTTTATGTATGTAAAACATTAGTACTAAAAGGTATCCAATCTCGGAAATGAATTATGCCATTCAGAACAGTACATATATATTACTCTCCACAGTATTTTGAAATTTGACTCCTACATTAAAAAAAAAGTCGTGGAATTGAGAATTATTATGCAGCGGTTCACGGGTTACACAATGCACTTACTGGACATTCAGCTATTAAAATAAACTGTTATAATCATCAACAATCTGAAATATATGAAATTTGTTCAGCATTTATATTAATACGTCTTATTATCTTTAATAGTGGTTATAAACCTTTCATCGAAATATTTTAAGACCCAGACCGAAGGCTGGGTGCGAAGCAGCTAGTAATAACTATAAATACATATATATGTTAACAAAGGTGTACTGATAGAATAAGTCAAAACATTATGCTGAGCAATATATAATCTTCCATTTATATATTAAATCTGCATAGGCAACCAGTAAAGTAATAATTGGTTTTCATTTCCTTACTCCTTATTTGAAATTTTAAAAATAAGATCACCAGGTTTATTAACAAATGACGCTTTGCAATAAATAAATAAATAAATAAAATTATGCAAATGCTTTATTTATTTCTAAGATTTTATTACAATGCTTTGATTAAACAGTTTTTTTTTGCTAATGTTGTAGTTTGTAACATGTATACTGTTGTTGTGGGATTTAAAAATATATGTATCTACATTTTGTATGTACAATGTTCCAAATATTTACCTTAGCTGTTAAAACTAATATTTTCTTTTGCAAGCTTTAATTTATTTTCTAAAAGTAAACTTTAAATACAATCCTGTCATTAAGTTATAATAATTTTAGTGTAACAATTACACTGGATATTACTGTTGATTAAATACATGGTATATAATAAAATAACTGACTTACTCTTCTTAACTTGGATCGTTTGGCTTCAATTCTTTCTTTAGTATGCTGTAGTAAAATTAAAAAATAATAATAATAATAAAAATTTTTATTATTAAAAAAAATTATGAATTAAAATTTTCCATCAGTAATTACACACATACTTTGTTAAGTTTGCTTTTTTTGCCAGATCCTGTTTCATTCTTGTCTTCATTTTTTTCTTCTTCTCTCCTCTTTCTTTTGCGTGTTTTCTGCTTTCTTTCAACATTTTTTATAGTATCATCCTCACTGTCAGATGAATCTAAAAATATTCATATACGAAAAATGATGATAAAAATTTTCTTTTAACATTGAATTAAAAAAATTTTGTGAAATAAAAAATTATATCAAATATTCAAACAGAAAATCAAATTTTATATGATTATAATAATAGCTGTGATTTTGTATCTGTCAAGAACAAATCTAGACTGACAACCTCAAAAAAGCCTACAATTTATCCATTTGTTCTTGATGAACAAGAAAAGTGAACTAAACATTTAAACATTAACTCTTTGTGTACAATTGAAAATAAACAAACTCTTTGGAATGTGATTGTGTCAACAGCTTACTTA
This sequence comes from Pardosa pseudoannulata, assembly GCA_032207245.1. Lineage (NCBI taxonomy): Eukaryota > Metazoa > Arthropoda > Arachnida > Araneae > Lycosidae > Pardosa > Pardosa pseudoannulata. Next base: position 61,903,617 of record CM063498.1, on the reverse strand, counting down.
GTTTTCCCATGACAATCATAACTATGTTTTAACATCTGTGGATTTTAGCAACTAACTGGCATATTGGTATGACACCAACATGGAAAATTTTATGATTATTTTTTTTTCAATGGGTTCTCACTCTTATGATCACGAAATTACATAATTCTTTGCCAGAAATTAGTCACTCTTAATGTAAACAAACAAGTTTTAAACACACATATTGCCACTTTCCTTTTTTACTTAAAAGACTCCCTCAAAACATACCTTTTGGAAAGTATGAGCAATATATACAGAAAATACAGGCAAAATTGGATGCTAAAAAATCCTATTCAGTTGCATTTGAGGACATTTAGTCACAATATAGATTAGCATTAGTCATCATAGCAAATCCAAATTCCACAATTCCTTTCCTGAAACATAACTAAAACTGCAATGTGAATGAGTACGAAGCTTGCAAAAGAAGTGAAGGGGTCACCAGAAGAAAGTTACAAAAACTTGTCAAATTTTATGAGCTTAGCAAGAAAACCAAATAATGCTGTATCTCTTCAACCCAAAAATTTCCATGCATTTATGCAAAATTAATAAGTATAAGTAATTACACCATAAAATAAATTACCTGTCATGGCTACTTTTTTCCTTGTTTGCAGAACTTTTGCTTTATGCCTATCAACTTTTCTTGGTTCACATTTTTCGCATAAGTAAGTTTCTGGAATATTATTCCTGTCCAGCCCCATACAATCTACATGTTGCCAAACTCTAAAAGAATGGAAAAGTGTTAGAATTATATGTAAAACAAATTTCATTATGCAACACCCTTTACATATTTTCTGATTTTTAAATAAAAATATTTAGTTTATATGGTAATGATTTGATGTATACAAGCAAGATAAGATAGGGAAATTAGTTTAGTTAGGTTAAGTGATTTTTAACTGCATCAAATCAATATACACAGCAACAAAAAATAAATTTCTCAACAGTGAGTTAAAAAAAAAAAAAAAAAAAAAAAAAAAAAGAGCACTAATATAGAAACTTTACTTATTTGTTTTGCCGTCACTCTACTAGTAAGTCATAAAACGTAATTCTTAGACAAAAAAGCATAATAAAATAAACATATAGTATAATTTAGGAACCAAGGTACAACAAGTTTCACTACCTTAGCCCTGCATAAACTTTTGAGCTACTGCAATTGCATTTACCATTACTTTAATATGAAGATTATAAACCTGAATATATTTTTGTTATTATTATTGCTTTGAAGTACTATCTAATATTTAGTAATATTCAGTTATAATTAAAATGTAACCATAAACTGCAAAATTGTATTTATAAGTAAAAAAAATTAATAAAAATTATTTTCTTTACACATAACAGTATAAAAATTGACACATACACACACAAAAAAAAGTTTTATTTTTACTTACAGGCAAAGATCACAGCAGATCATATACTCGTCATCGTGTTCAAATCCACTATTGAAGAAATTATATGATAAATTATTTGCTAATTAGAAAAGAACTTTAATTGAATTAATTATTTAACAAAGGTAAAAATTGTCAAGATATTATTACTACAGTTTATTTTTCTTAAATATTCTGTAACATTTAGTAAACAATCTTACCTGAAGAAGAAAATTTATTCTAAAATTTTCAATGTACAATACATAAAATAGTATTTTTTAAAAATAATATTAATTTTAAAGTAGTAATAAAGATCAATTAATGTTTTATAAAAATATTAAAATTAATTTTTATACTGCAAAATAATTAAACACAATATTTAACTTCATTATCAAATAAATTTAGGTTTAATATAAACTGAATAGAAATTATCAAAAGTAATATATACTGTATATTTCAGAATACAAGCCATGGGTGCCATTTTCCTTCAAAACTTTACTCAAAGTTCAAAACCATATATGATAAAATGAAAGAATAATTTCTAGAGCATTCAAATATGTTGCTAAGAAGCTGAAACTGTTGCCAAGCAATCAAAACAGAGAAAACATTTTCCAATGCAATGGCTTTAAAGTAAAATGCTATACCAATGCTTTTCAAACCCTTTTTTGCCACAGCATCCAATTTAAGTATTGAGGAGGTAGAGGATTGATCACACCTTGAGACCAATACAAGGAGATCTCTTAGCACATTTTGAAAGTGTCAAAGAAAAACAATTTACATTTTAAATTTTAATTAACTTCATGCTGTCTTAATTAATTTAAAATTTTTATGCTAATTTATCTCGATTATTGCCACGGCACAAAGTTTGATTATCACGGAGCTAGAGAATGTGGCAAATGTTATTTTTACTTAGATGCTAACAAGTTTCATTTATGGTAATCCTATATAAAGAAAACTTTTCTAAAATTTAAGCAATATAAGTTAAAAAAAGAGAAAAAAATACTTTGTTTGGCAGTTTATTGATTGCTGCCAGCTTAAGTAGAATTGTGTTTATTAGAAGATTAGCCAATATGCTACTATTATAGTACTGTTGTTTTGGAATAATTATATAACACACATAAGAGTCATTTATAATTTATTTTTTAATTTTTGTATTTTTCTCATTTCAAAATTTTTGAAAACTTCATTTACTTTTTTCGCCATTAATCAATTTCTTTTTTGTTCTTTAGTTAAAAAAAAAAAGTTTATGTTTGGTAGTTTATTGATAGCTTCCAGCTTATGTAGAATTGTGTTTATTAGAAAATTAGCCAATATGCTTCCATTATATAGTACTGTTGTTTTGGAGTGATTATAACACAGATAAGTGTCATTTAAAATTTATTTTTCTCATTTCAAAATTTTTGAAAACTTCTTTTACTTTTAGCTGATAATAAATTTTGTTTTTGTCTGATTTGGCAACAGCAAAAAATGTTGCAAAAAACACATGTATTACAAGTGTTCCATGGATCCACATATAATCTGATCCCCCACCCACTTTGGGTCTTTAAAAAGCCCAAAAAAGTCCCAACTTATACACAGAAATATACGATAATTTTATTTTATTACCTTATTTTTACTGAATATATAACATTAATATAACTCACTTAATAAAATTGCAATCATTTTAAAGAGATAAAAACAATTTCCCTCTCTTAGACTGAATGTGCTTGCTACATTAATGGTTTGTTATAATAATAAATGAATGCTAGTAGGCATTAAATTTGAATACTTTATTTTTAAATAACATAAAACAGTTTAAAGTCAAATTTACCATATGCATCGGGTAATACTACCCTCCTGAGTTTCTTCATTGGTAGTAGAGGTAGAGACAACAGAGAGATTAGTATCTTCATCTGGTATACCATTAGCATGTGCAGGTGAGGCACATGGGGAATAACTTGGGGGTGTTGGTGGTGGAGGAGCTCCATAGTTATGATCCTAGTTATTAACCATTATAATTACTTAAACATTTTACAAAATTTATATTTACTTGTACAAAATCACATATTATTAAAGAGTGAGTACTTAATATGTTTAAATCTATAAGAAAAAAAAAACAAAACACTTTAACTGCTACTTCCTTTAATAATACACAAATTATTTTTGAGTGAAAGAAAACAAAACTATTCCTGTGGAAACACAGAATGATAAGAAAAAATAGCAAAAGGTAATATTTCTATATAATGATTAATGCCCAACATTTGGAAAATTTGACAGATGACTTCCTGCTTACCAAAATTAGAAGTTGGAATTTTTTGTATGTGAAGCCATCTGAGGCTTGAGATAGCCAAGTAGTTATCATGTCAGGTGTCAGTTGTGGACTTTGTAAGTTAAAAAACTTAAAACACAAAAACATGTATTATTCTTTTCTTATCCAATATGAAAATCAGTTTATTATAAGATATGTAAAGAGAATAAAACTTTCTTGAATAACTTTCAGGTTTGCAAAGCTTACAGTTACAGCTATACATTTTTTCACAGAAATATTACTAAAATTAAAATTTAAACCTTGAAATTGGATTTAATTAATTATATACCTTATTTTAAGTAATTTTTCAATAGTTTACATTTTACCTGAACTAATCAATTTTGAAATAGACCTTTCAATTAAATGTTACATTCTTTTTTTAAATAGCAATACATTTTCTGTAGTAATAAAAAACTATACAATCATTAAATAGCTTAATCACTTAAAATTTTTTTAAACTTCATAAAACATACCTGATAAGGTAAACCAAAGCAACTTCCCAGAACATGATTACTACTTTTTAGATCATTAACAGTATGAGTGTATAATGTATTTGATGTAGCAATTTCAACCCTAGAGCTATCATCATCTGTCATTACTGTTCTGTCAGTCTGACTGCAAAGAGAAATTCAAAAATAAAAGTAAAATCAAACTTATATGATATTCAGTGCATACAAATTGCTTATTAGAATAAACTAGTATCTTATACATTTAAATAAATAATAAAATTAGTATTACATGTAAAATAATAATTCATTGGATTATCATATGGTTATTTCATCTGAATTCTCATTTATACATCTCCTTAAAGATTCATATTTGTTTCTCAACCTCTTATCTGAGCAAGTATTGGTATATGGTAGTTACAAGCAGCATTAGTACCCATAACATTGAATTTTTTCATTAGGAACCAAGATTTTTCACAATAACAAAACTGCTTTTACTTTAAACCAGGAAATAAAAGTATAAATTCAAGATTATCTATTGTAAATAATAAATCTATTAATTTTTATAAAATATATGTACATACATTCAGTTAAAAAACCTTGTTTACACAGCATGTGGTATGTTGATATTTTTTTGGTGTACTGTTATAGAGCTCTGGCCCCTTAAGGGCTATTGTGCCGAGGAGTTTAGAGAGATGTAGAGCTCAAGTATTGCTGTTTGGCAGCAACCAGCAGCATTAATATTTATATTGAAACTATTCAATACAGGATGCAAAGTAGGAGGTTTACCACAAGACTTTAAAACAGTCCTAAATAAAAAAAAATTCAACATTATATGGCTAATCCTTTTTGAGTTATATTCCACTGCATTTATATGTTATACTGAAATTTTTTGTTTCACAGATTGTAGATTGCAATCAAGAAGGGAGGTGTACAACAAGATATAATAACAGTCCTAAATACAAAGTTTTCAAGTTACGTGAGATAAGGTATGTACACTAATGTATATACTACTCAGACACTAAACTGATACTACATTGGTGTTCAAAATTAGGAGCATTTTGAAATTTGGTTGATTACCTCCAGAACTGCAAAATATATTTTATTGAAATTTGGTTTAAACATAAGTTGAAATCATATAATAATAATAAAAGAAAAATACCTCAATGGTTATAACACATACATGATTGAACATAATTCTTTGGGAGTCAAAAAATATAGAAGAGTGGCTAGAAAATTAATAAAAACAGAAAGATGAGTTAAATGTTAAAAACCTATTTGAATAGCTTTTGAATCAAAAGGGACTTTATGTCCAATTTTGTTATGCAATAACAATAATTATCTTGAAATTACAATGGCATTTTAATACTTTATCATGCCTTTTTATTTTATTCCTCCATTTAAAAGAGTTATTTTACCTTAATCAAATTATTTGTTAGTACAATACATTAATTATAAAAACGATTTTATAAAAATTGAAGATAAAAAATAAATAAACATACTCAATTCCTGGTACCATTGCTAATTTGGTTCTTGCTCTTGACCCGCATGAAGGTGTTGTAGACAGCGTAGCTGCTGATGGAATGAAAGAGGCTGCATTGTAATGGATAACAATATTCATATTGGGCTATACACCCATTAAATACTTCAATATGCAACATTTGATTTTATAACATTCAATCACCACAAAAATAGAATGTCAATCACAAGGTTTCCTTTCTCGCTTTTTTACACAATCACGATAAAATTCTAAAATCTGCAGATGATGAATTCTGCTCCAAGAGCAAAAAGATAGCTGGAGCATGGCCAAATGGTTCTTGAATACCTAAAAGAAAAATTCTACATTAAATTAGAAAACATTCAAAACGCATGAAATATGTTAATATGGCATTTATTCTAAGAAACATTTAACAAAAATAAAGAATTTAAGTTATAAAACAAAGTGAGAGAAAGCAATAGGCCCTTTAATAAAACTCTTATCTTAAATTAATATAAAATACTTATTATCAGTGGTTAGATCATATCATTTCATCCAAGTAGATGAATTTTATTTTTCATTACTTTGGGGAGGAGGCCATACAGGCCATATCTGTCCAAGCAGCCCAATAAAAATTAGCCTTTGCAGAAAAAATATCAGAAGATAAAAAGCCAAAGATTAATGATGGCCATCGAAGTACAAACTGTGAAGTGTTAAAATTCATAACCTCTCCCTTAAGACAAACATTCAGTTTGGAGTATTTTCACATCAATTCAGTGCAAGTGTCCTTCAAGATAGTCATGTCTCGCCAGAATTCTAAAATTTGCATAGAAGGTCTATCTGGGAAGATTCATTGGGAGAGCAGGGTCTCCCAGACTTTTCCTTTAGCACCATTCTCTTTATTTCTGAGAATGGACTTTTTTTGTCAACTTGGAGATAGCTGAAAATGACTGGCTGAACGAGTTGACAGAGGGCTGAGGAAAAGCACAGCCATGCTTTGCCAGCAAATCTGCTCTTTCATTCACAGGGAGGCCACAATGCACAATGGCTAGGAATCCACTGGAAATCAACAGTTCAATCAATAAAGCAGAAGTAAGGAATCTGTTACACAACATGATAAATACAAGGACATCTTAGCACATTTAAACAGTGGGAAGGAAAAAACTTATTTTAATTTTTAAGTAATTTTGTAATTTTATACATCTTTAATTTTGTACTTTTAAATTTATTTTCTTAGAATAGCATTGATTTTGAGAAGAACCAAAGTTGGTTTCTTCTTTCTTTATTTTTTTTTTTTCACTTTCTACTAGCATCCAAAATTTTCTCTTTACAAACATGCATTTTTGAAGTTTTTTATCCCACATTCCTTTTGTATGCAAGCCATCCTTTCCAAACTAAGAGTGCAGATAAATATTTTGGAAATCCCCTTTTTAGAATTCTCCTCGCAAACTCAATTATCGATATGAGTGCACAAGCAGTGACAAAACTTGCAAAGGAGTTTCACTTTGGCGTGTCAACTGAAAGTGAGATGAAAAGGAACTAGGAAAAAATTTAAGAAGTGTTTTCCTAAATTTGATGTTGGGAAAGGCACCAAATTTCATAAGCAATGAACTTAGCTCATCATACAGATTTAGATGTGGTTTTGTTCAAAAAGATGTGAAGGAGTACTCTTATTTGGATAAATGATTCAAGAAAAAGCTTTCATTCTCAACTCGAAGCTTGGTGGTTCTGAAGACTTCAAAGCTAGTAGAGGTTGGCTAGAAAATTTCAAAATTCACCATAAGACAACTCAATATCGAGGGTGAAAAAAATGTCTGGAAATGTCGCAGCAGTTGTTTCATTTGTCAAAAAAAAAAAAAAATGTCAAGACTTAAATGGTTAGCAGAGCATAGTCTTGTTAAGCTTATTAACACCATAACACCAAACACAGACATGTCTTTTAACACAGTGGAAGACTTTTAGCATGTAGAACAGCAGAAAGAAGAATAAACAAAATTTTTACTTTAGAACATGAATTTTATTCATGACATGAAGCTCCACTGACACAAAGAAAGAAATATTTACAATGCAAACATATTAAACTAACTCTGTCATACCCAGCAACAGAACGGACTTAAAGCAACAAAACACTAGCATAATATAATGCAAAGATAACAGAAGAAAACAGCAGTATCTTAGCAGACTACAGACATATTTTACACATTCTAGGTAATTAATTATGCATGCAACATTTCTACATAATTGTTACAAAAATATGTTGCAAAATATGAATACAGAAACAACTTTTATCGACACACAAAAATATCATAAGTTTCTGAAAACAATTAATTTGTGATAATGACGTTATTTCAGATGAACAACTTAAATAACTGTGACATCATTTCACAGAGTTAAACTAGGAAGTTTGTGGTTGCTTACACAATTACCGAAGATAAAAAATGTTAAACTTTTGACTTAGGAAAATATAAAACTCGGCATGTCATTCTGAAAAACAATGATGTAAATCTTGGAGTCTTTAAAATGGCATTACCAAAAGAATTGAATTAGAAAATTACTTTTTGAAGGAAAATATGTATCTGGTGAAGTTTAAATAATTGAGTTTGGGAAAACTGTCAGAATCAAAGACTGCATTTATATGATTAGTGACACATGGGAATCTATGCCGCAATCGACACAGATGAAATTGGTGAAAACTTTTGCAGAATTTTTCAACTGGCACAGCTGAAAATGCTATAGACATTGTGAAAGATAAAGATAGTGTTACTGAGTTTTCAACTGAAACTGTACAATGAAAGGTATTGGAAATTGTGGGGATACAGAAATCACAGATTGTTTAAGCTGTGACTGGAAGATACAGGCTTCTAGTTGCTAAATGATCAGGAATTAATAGCAGATGTCCGAAATTATGCAATAGATGATGATGATGAAGATGAGAATGATTCTGGAGTAAATAAGGTCAGTAACAATGATGCTTTTGAGCGTTTCTCAAAAGGCTTTCTTTAGTTGAAACAACAAAAACAGTGTGATTCCTCTGAACTCATACTTTTAAGAAAACTTCGGGATAGAGCTATACAGCAAATTATGGCCAATTTATACCAAATGGAGTTCCATTTAAACCATTATAAGTTTTTGTCTCAGCAATAAATTTGTTTTCATTTATAATTTTAATTTATTTAACAGTTAAAATAGTCTTAATAACTGTTCAATGATGATACTACATATTAAATTAGATGATTGATGAATTTTCGATTATCCAAAGTACGTTCAGTTCCAATTTCTTCGAATAATTGAGGTTCTGTATTGAGGAACAACAGCTATAATTCATAAATTTTAGCAGTATAACTAAAAAAATTTAAAAAGTACTAATATGGATAATTTATTGTTTGTTCGCAGATTATGTAGCAGTACATTTTTAAGAATATTAGCCAATCTGCTATAGGTGTAGCACTGCTATTGGCACAATTATATCATGTACAAGTCATTGTAAATTTACTTTTCAACATTTCATATATTTGTGTTTCATATTTTACATATTGGTAATTCCACGGTGTTGGACGTAAAAATTGGACAAAATTTACTCATAAAAATTAACATTTCTAAGGGTTAAAATATTTTTAACTGATTAAAATGATTTTTTTAAATACTTATCCATAATTATAGAATTATGAAATATAAAAAGATTTTCTAGCAAAAGTTTTAACTTAAAAAAATAAATAAATAAATAATGTACGGCGTCTGAAGTAAGAGCTGAAACTGAAAACTCAGACTTGCAAAATTAAAATCTAAGATTCAGGTCATTGGCTTTACTTGCAATATTTTAACTACTTTTATGATGAAGAGCATTGAGGAAAGTTAAATAATTCATCAATACATATTTTATTTCAATGATATTAAGTTGCAAAATATTGACTTACTCTTGGTGTCAGACATAAAATATACAAAATTAGCTTGGTGTCGGATCTAAATAAAAATTAATTTAAGCACAATTTAAACTAACAATTACTTTCATTTTTATTACAAATCTGGAATTATATAATAAGCAGAATTAGGAACATATTAACAAATGTGTTTATGATGTAACAGTTTAGATATTTTCTGTAAAGGAAAATTGTCCCCTATTTCCAGTTGGAACAGATGGAGAAATTTTAAAAATTTTGTTCTCAGCTTTTAGTCATTTAAAATGACTTTCTGCCCTATGTATCACCAAAACTTTAAATTTCTTTTTCAAGTATTTGTGTGATGTATCCTGAATAACGTGCAGATTCGTTGTTAACTATCCAGTCATATAATTTATAATCATCAGATTCTATAGTATTGGATATATCTGATTCTGAGTCATTACTATCAGACAGATATTCATTAAATAAAGTAACTGCTTTTTGCATTTGTGTTTCAGAAGTGACTGAAATAATAATTTTATTTGATGAAATGGCTTTACAAAGTGGACAGAGTGAATGCTTAGAACTGGCAGAATTTTTTCCCAGTATTTGCATAAGTTTTCAGAGATACACAATATTTCTTAAGACAATATGAATTTAAAATGCACATTTGATAATAATATAGAAGCAATAGATGCATATTCTGCTGTGCTTATAAATACTTTTCTGACTCTTATATTTTGCCACTGTTCTTTTAATGAAGCCACTGATGCCATCTACAACCCCTTTTCCATGGGACGTGGCGAAGAAGTTCCAGGTTTTTGCATTATGATTCAACTCAAATAAATATAAATTTGAAAACAAATATCTTTGTTTAAATTGGGAACTAGGCCCATCAGAAAATATTTGTATTTGTTTAAGACTTGAGTGCTCAGCTTTTAAATATTCCAAAATGTTCACAAACTTGTACAGAGTAAGTTTCGTGTGATCCAAAGTATCTGAAATTATTACAAAGCTTTGGATGATATCTTGGGAAATCCATGCATGGACTGAAAATATTGTTGCTTGGAAGTGTGCCCAATGTGCTGATTGAACTTCATTTTTATGCAGTATAGCAGCATTTTCCGAGAAATCTATTACAATGTTTTATATGTTAGCTGCCAATTTCACTTGTTCAAAAGCCAAAGCTTGTTCCCTTTTGATGTATGTATGGAACAGAAAATTTTTGAATTGCTCAGTATTTATAGTAAAATATTAAACTATAAATTGTACCAGCTTTCAAGAATCCAAGTTTCTATTTTCAATATTTTATAAGAAATGTTTTATATTAACAATTACAATTATTAAACATATCATTATAATGACTAAAAGCAATATAAACAAATGATATTGCTTTATTTTATTATTATTTAATTTTACAAATTGTACATTTTAAATAAGGTATTGGTGTCGAATTCTAAATTTTGGTGTCGGATGTAATATTTTTTTACGTCTAGCATCATAAAATAACAAGAAACTAATTATTTGAAATTTATTTGGACTGCACATTTTTAAGAGTGAATGAAGTCCTGATTTGCCGGGAAAATAATTTCTAAAATACTCCAACTAATTTTATACAGCATATTTTTTTTTTTTTTTTTCCAATTTGGTGTCAGACGTAATTTTGTCAAAATGCCTGCAATAAAAATGTTTATATATATATATATATATATATATATATATATATATATATAAAATGCAAATCTGATTTTTTTTAAAATTAAACCCTTTTGAAGTATTATGGCAAATTGATCAGATATTAAAATATACTGTAACTACATTTCAAACTACCAATTCCAAAATGACATTAAAAAATGAAACTGAAACATGTCTAAAAATACTTATTTTCGATGGTTAATTACTCCTCAGAACTTGAATTTTAGTAATAATTTTTATTACATTTTGATATTTCAACTCAAGATCTTTTAAATGATACTTTATTTGTCAATGAAAAATATTTTAAAAAATTGGTCATCAGTTACCCATTTCTGTGGAATTGCCCATATGTGTTCTTTTTTATTTCAAAATTTTTTAAAATTTCATTTATTTTCCATCATTATATATATATATATATATATATATATATATATATATATATATATATTTAAGTTTTGTTTATTATTACCAATTTGGAGACTTTTTGGTCGCTAACAGTAAGAAACTTGCCAGTGTCATATACTACATGTACCAGGGATCCATAGGTAAGCAGACCTACTACTCCTTCCCTACATTAGTGTATAAAAAGCCCTACAAATTCATGGCTTGTGCAGAGAACTTTACAACATATATAAATATTTCCGATTCAATTTTTTTTTTTACTATTATTTTATTTTTTTTAAAAAATTGTATTAAGGAAAGATTTTTAGTTAATATCAGTGCAAAATCTCAAAGCAGGTAAAACAAAATAAAATGCTGCCTTTAAAATTATTACCTACAATTAATATTTGTATAATTTGTCAGTGACATACAGATAGAATCACAATTCTTATTTTGTTTCAACAAATTTAAAAATTTAGATTTATGGCCTTAACCCATTTACACATTATTTCAATTTTTATAAAGGCATGAAGATTTTTTTCTTTAAAATTTTAAATACAATCCGTTTGTGTACCAACCTGAGATTTTGTACAGGTGTAAAAGTAAGTCTTTCTTAACATTCAATTTTTTCTTATTTAAAAAATTTGAGTTTTTTTTAGAACTTTAAAAAAATTAACTTCTTTCTTTTTTAAATATGACCATCAAATATTGGTTAGGTTGGAGTGCTACTGTTTACTTTTTTGCAACCCGAGGGCTAATGAGACCAGGACATACAGCTTAAAGCTGATTCCGAACGACTATGAACATTCATGACACATTGGGATTCGAACCCACGAACTCCGGTACCAAAGGCCAGTACCCTAACCAATCGGCCATTGTTTGGCATGACCATCAAATATATCTTTAGAATAATGTTAAAACGCCCCTTTAAAATGAGCTGTTTAGCTTAAATGATTACCAACTAACAAATGTGGAAAAATAGCTGATTTTTCAAAATTTTTAAGTGTGATAACATAGAAATGACAAGTTGAAAAAATAGTACAATTTATATTTTTTATACATGCATAACTTATATACTGTAAACCATTGGTTCTCAACAGAGGAGATATTGATGAAGTTGATGGGTAGTGAACTTGTTTTGTGCTGTAGGGGGGGGGGTCGATGTGAACAGGTTTTGGTTTTCAAACTTTATTTCAAAAATACTAAATAAATCACATTATCTAATTTATGTGATATTTACCAGTAATAAAACAAACTTACATGACAGTACCACAACTAGTAATTTTCATGTTTTGTGTGAAATTGGGCATACATTCAAATAAAATATATTTAATTAACAGCATTCATTTGAACATTGCTTACGTGTATCTCAATAACAAAAATTTGTTGTGTAACTCTATTGAAGAAAATTGCTTAAACATTTTGGCTCTTATAATTGAGAACTTCTCCTACCCTATACTTTAAATTATAGAATTTTTACAAAGGGGGGGGGAGGGTTGGATTGAACACATTTTGTCTTTGTAGCAGAAAGGCAGTTTTAAAAAGGTTCAGAATCACTGCTGTAAACCGTTGAAATCAAAGACACCAATGTTCAAAATTAATTGTTAATTGATTCATTTTTGTAGGAATGCACCCTGAGTAAAAAGTGATAAATTACTTTGATTTGTTCAATTTTGCGTTTGATAGTATGCAAATCAATAAATAATTAAGCAGGTTATTCCATGTGAAATCAACGCAATTTTAGAACAAATTCTACCTGACCACCTCCAATTTTTATTAAATTTGGTATAGTAAGTGACTTCATGGTAATAAAGAAAATCCCCAAATCCTATATTCAAATAATAATTGGTTTGGGAGTTATAAAGTTGCCAGATTTGTCTAAAAAATACACTATCAGCATACCTTTAAATTACACTTGCTACTCACCTAATTAAGCTACAGATATGTGCAAGGTGTTATTTTAAACCTTTTTTAATGGACTTTCATATGATATACAACACATGATGACCTAATTTTTTTAAAAAAATTTAAATTAAAATTAAAATTTAAAATTCTCAAAAAGCCAAGTTTTTAAAATTTTGAAAAAAATCTCAAAAATTGCTCATATTATTGTTAATTAACCCTCAAAGTTTCATGTTGGATATATTTACTCTTGGAATAACGAAAATGAGAACATGCATTCATTACTTTTAATCTAACTCAGCTGTATAGGATGGCATTAATGTTTACACACTACCTTATTGACATATACTCTAGTAAATAGTACATTTAACATTTGTGAAGATTTTAGAATGAAGAAAAATCATTAAAGTGCATTACTTTTGATGGATGGTGCTACTTATTTAGTTGAAACTGGTAGAAAGCTTTATGTGTTTTGAGAATTTCTACATCAGATAGAATATACATTGGTCCTGTTAGAGTTAAAGGATTCACATTACACATAACATCTGAAATTGGAATCCATAGTACATCTGGTTTATATAGATATAAAAAAGATGGTGATAGTCCAGATGAGTGAAGGAATGTCACTTTTACCTCTTCAGAGTTTTTCTCTTCTTTCTCTTAACATAAATGTAAGCCACTAGTTGCAATTATAAACAGCAGTAATATAGCCATTTATATCAGCAAATAGAAGCTTTTATTGTGATGCTATCGTAGTTTGCATCAATAAATCTTGTGAAAAGGAAAATGTCTTCTCAAAGACTTTTGTTTTTGATTCTGTGGGTATAAAAGCATGATATTTCTGAGTCCCAGGAATTGCAAAAGCACTTTTAAATCGGTCATCTAGAAATATAGCTGTAGAAACGTGCTCTTCTTGGGTTGAAAAACAAAATGTACTCCTGTGCACAGTTAAAAAGATGTTGTGGTATAAGTATTGGTTTCTATATGGTCGTTGTAGGCTTGCTCAAGCCGCTAATTCTTGAGTGTACCTTCTACCCCATCACAAGGTCCTTTACCATGAGCAGTTGCCCAAAAATGCCATTCTGCCCCAATGCCAAAATCTTCCTTATGTAAGCATAAATTGGCAAAGTTTTTCTTATTTATATATATAGCTTGTGATCCCATTATGATCCCAACATGAAACTTTGAGGATTAATTAACAATAATATGAGCAATTTTTGAGATTTTTTTCAAAATTTTAAAAACTTGACTTTTTGAGAATTTTAAATTTTAATTTAAATTTAAAAATTTTTTTTAAAGTCATTATGTGTTGTATATCACATGAAAGCCCATTAAAAAAGGTTTAAAGTAACACCTTGCACATATCTCTAGCTTAATTAGGTAAGTAGCAAGTGTAATTTAAAGGTATGCTGATAGTGTATTTTTTAGACAAATCTGGCAACTTTAAAGCCTTATAACTCCCAAACCAATTATTATTTGAATATAAGATTTGGGGATTTTCTTTATAACCATAAATTCACTTACTATGCCAAATTTAATCAAAATTGGAGGGGGTCAGGTAGAAACCTTGCGTTGATTTGATATGGAATTACCCAAGCTTGAAATCATATGGTTAACTTTTTAAAAACACAAGAGATAACTGAATTGGAACCTTCTGCTTAAAGCCAAATGTGAATAACTATGAACATTCATTCCAGCAGTGTGATCTAAACCCTCATGTTGGATGGCAGCACCCTACCAATTTAGCCATCATTTGGTGAATTAAATTAAACAAATAACCCCAAATTAGCAATAGCAAGTCTTTTTTAAAAGTTGGATTACAATGATTGATCAGAATGCAATATACATATATATAAATCAAAAATTTTAATTAAAAAAAATTTAGCTGTTTTATGATACAACAAACTTATTTTAATTTTGTTTGAATGTACCTGAAGTGTATCTTTGTTTTGTAATTTGATACTATGTAAATTAATTTCCATCGTACTCTTTTTTTTTTTAAATAAAATAAAGCACTGTTTACAATCACACCTAGGTTGAATACTTTAAAGTGTGCACTCACACCAAGATAAAGAGAGTAAAGAGAAAATATTAAAGGTAATTAATATAATGTAAACAAAATTATCAGTAAAATGTTTTTGGCCATGCTTGTCAAGTGTATATTACCGGTGATAAAAGAAATCCTAAATAACTGACCATAACAACTTCATGTAAACATACAGCTTTATTAACTAGTCTTCCAAAACAACGTAAAGAAACTTGAATAAATCAGAAGCTAAGAAATTAAATAATTCGTTATTAACATAGAAAAAAAGTATCGTTGCATTTTACCCGTGTTATTAATAAATTTCCTTACGCATACAAATAAAATGGTTGATCAACGATCAAAGTTGATCAATTATGATGCTAAGACATTACAACATAATGAAAATAACATAAGTTTGCTAAATCTAACTCTGTAGTATAAATTATCAGATATATTAATGTTATTTGTAAAAAAGGCGAAAATGATCAAATTAATTTAAAACAACTTAATTTGAACAGTTATTGGTATTAATTTTCGGTTTGTATATTTTAAAAAGGATGAATGAAAACTTTTTTTTCTTAAGTCGAAAACTATTTTTAGTTTAAATTTTGTGCTATCAAAGAATCATAAGTAAAATTATTTATTGAGAAAAGTAGCGAACAGCATTAACACAAGATTAAACAATCATAGTGCTCGGTAACATTTAATTTTAAAATGGCGGCAAAGAACTTTCATCAAACAGGTCACACGGGTTGTGCACGCGCTTAGCCACACATATTCATACATGTAAGCAGAAACAAGTTTCCGTAGGGAGAGGATGCAGATATACTGCGCATGTCAATTAAAACAGCAAATTCGGGATCGAGTATTAATAAAATTATTCATCCTGTAGATTAATAAATGGAAAAGAGTCTTTCATTTTGATATGGTTTTATAACTAGGAACTAAATTAGGGATACCAAATTTTTTGTACGCAGGCGTAATTTCGATTATTATTATTATTTTTTTTCTTTTAAGTGTAGGTTGGTGAGCCGTAAAATGACGAAAAAAAAGCAAGTTTTTGAGTAATTTAATTCATAGTTCAACTATAGCTAGTAATGGCAACCAAGTTTTTCAAACATAAACTTTTCGATACAAAACAAAAATATTTTTATTTAATTAAACAATAAATATCTCATTGGTCTGTTTAACATTTTAATCAATTTGCAGAAAAATTACTGAATTGAGATGTATGAAATTGCTTACATTTTTATGATATATCTTTCATAGTGGACTCAGCGGATATGTTAATTCAGATACAACAAATGACTATCATTGTTCTTAATTTTTGCGTTATTTAAGTGCTAAATTGATTTTTTTTTTTCACAAAGTATTAACAAAACCGATAAGACCAATTTATTCATTCAACAAGCAACTGTTCGCGAGTCAACCTCCGGTGTAGGCCAAATAAATGGAATAAAATTTATATTAAAGTAACTTTATATTATACGAAAACTGAATCATTCAGATTCGGCGGTAAGCAGTAGGTCCCCGGTCTCGGACCTCGTGGAGCAAAAAAGACCACATCGCTCCAAACCAAACCTCATATCATTTATCTTAAATTAATCTAGTTCTCAGCTTTAAATACTATAAATTCCATCGCAAAAAATGACATGAAGTCTCACTTTTAAGTAATGAATTAAATGTTAGAACAGTATTATTCACAATTAGTTAAACACTGGCCTCTTGTTGTTAATGCACTTGGTTTTTTTTTTTTAAATTATCAAGTGAACCCAAATAATAATAATATCGATAAAAAAAGATAGAATTTTCAAAGCAAATTATTATCAGTTTTACTTTTTGCTCATTTTCGTATTTAACAATATATATCATTAAAGGGTTCAGCCCTATGGTTAACTTTTTGCAACAAGAGAAGTAACTCAACCAGAACCTAGAGTTAAAATCGAATTCTCAATACCTATATTATTTAGAAATAATGTATTAAATTCCAGCAGGTAACCAAAACGGTACAAAAAGGCAGCAACCTATCCATTCAATCATCGTCCAGCAAATCCCTTAACAGATAATTCATAATTAACTGTATAACAAATCCTTGTTAAATATCGCCAGATACTGCTTTAAATACCAGGAATTTTATTTCTGTAACAAATACCGGGAACGAATATTTTACCAGTAGAAACATTTGACTACATTATCCTCCACAAAAAGGAATAAATTATAATATTCTTTAGCAGATTATTAAGCTGAGAAAAACGAATGCGATTTAATTCATGATACCGTTAATAAATATTGAGTTTGACAAAATGAAATTTCGGATAGGATTGTTAAAACTACAGAGTATATAAGCTGCACCATTTAAATACATTGAAATTACAAAAGCGAGCTTAGCTTCTCAAAATCAAAAACAATATTTATATATGTATATACATACATATACATATATATATATATATATATATATATATATATATATATATATATATATATTCACAAACACATATGTAACTTGGCTTTCAGTAACTATGTTTCAATGATGTGGTGTTATAACTTTCAAGTCACACGTTATGAGATTAATTGGTAGAGGACAAGTTTTATTTCATTTGATATTCCCTACATTTGGAGACGACCCTCTTGTAAAATAGGCGAGCCTCTCCCGCGCTTTATTCTACACGTACAATATTCGAGGATTTAAAGACGCATGCGCGTAAATAAGAACGCGCCATCATGGCGGTGTAATCATTGCATCGGGAGTTAGCGAAGCAAGATTCGGCCATTTTGACGAAGGGTATGGTGACACGGTGAGCTAGTAAAAAATACAAATAAAATATTTGGAAACATGCCAAATGATACAAAGCAAACTGGAGGAACGGCGGAAGTTACGATTTTCTGAAAAGTGAAGTTATGGGAAGTATCAATCTTCATAGATGATTTTATTCCAATAATTTAAGCTATAAATAGCAAATCATCTTAAGGCAACAGAAAAAAAAAAAATAAATAAATCATTTGTTCTTTCAGAATGAATATATGACCAATAGTTTACAATACAGTAAAGTTCATTTGACCTCATCAAACAAAATTTACAATAACAGAAGTAGTTATCATATACATATACATATGATAAACTCATTTCGTCCTACCTAAATAGTTACATAATGGATCACATCTATATACTAAATACAAGTGTTTGAGACTGTACAGATTTTGGTAGATGTATGTAAACATTGCTCTGTATATTCAATGATATCGAATGCTGAATCGCACTTCTATATTAAATTAATATCTTGATAACATATATATGTATTGTGCTGGCGTAAGTTTAATAATAAAGAAATATGATTATCTAACTTCGTTTTTATTAAATCAAAAGTACTATGCCGAATTATTAATGATGAAAGCAGGGTGTTTGGGATTAGTGATCAATATATTATGAATCAGATTAAATAACTTTTCCTTGGAAAATAAAAATGAATATGATAAATGACATTTCATTATATATATATATATATATATATATATATATAATCAACTAGTCACTATTTTACGGATGTCTCATAATCACAGGTTAAAAAAATCTTAATATATATAACATATGATGCCGCGAGAATTAAAAAAAAATTTATATCCTATGTGGTACATATTTTTTTAATTAACATATATGTGTAGTAAGGGTACATCTAATTCGGTAAATGAAGAAAAATAATATAAGGGGGACACTTTTGAGCTTCAGTTAAAATTTTTATATGAAAAATAAATTATTTACAGATTTCTAAACAGTGTAATCTGTATATAATTGGTCAGAATAAAATCCTTCAAAAACTTATAATATTTTAAAATAACTTTTACAGTTATTATTGCACATTTGAAAATCACCAGTATTTTAAATAATTTATTTATTACATTTGAAATGATCAAAAATAATTCTGATTATCAAATAAATTTGATACATTAAAAACTTATCCAATTTTATAAATATTGTCAAAATTTAAATGTATTTGAATATATGATTTAATTACTTATATTTAACCATATTAATCATAAAGAAGCATTTAATCATGAAATGTTCTAAAAATAAATGAATGAATGTAATATCAATAAAGGTAATGACTGCAATACATCTAATATTTGAATCATATCTATTTTTAATTGGAAAACTTTTAAAAATAATTAATTAGGCATTAAATATGTATCTTAAATATATATATATATATATATATATATATATATATATATATATATATATAAATATATATATATATAAATATATATATATATATAAATATATATATATATATATATATATATATATATATATATATATATATATATATATATATATATATATATATATAAATATATATATATATATAAATATATATATATAAAATATATATATATATATATATATATAAATATATATATATATATATATATATATATATATATATATATATATATATATATATATATATAAATATATATATATATATATATATATATATATATATATATATAAATAAATATATATATATATATATATATATATATATAAATATATATATATAAATATATATATAAATAAATATATATATATAAATATATATATAAATAAATATATATATATATATATATATATATAAATAAATATATATATATATATATATATTTATAAA
This sequence comes from Pardosa pseudoannulata, assembly GCA_032207245.1. Classification (NCBI taxonomy): domain Eukaryota; kingdom Metazoa; phylum Arthropoda; class Arachnida; order Araneae; family Lycosidae; genus Pardosa; species Pardosa pseudoannulata. Next base: position 61,883,476 of record CM063498.1, on the reverse strand, counting down.
TACATAAATATATATATCTATGTAAAGAAATTTACAGATATACATATAAGAAAACTCATATTCTTGGAATTCTTATCAAGTGTTCCGCATACAAAACTTTGTAAATCAAAGTAGTAGATTTAAAAAGAATGTCTTATAACATGCAATTACAAAGTTTAACAATACCATTTCGTGTTACTAAATTGAGTGTATTTCATTTGTCTGAGATAATAAAAATCTGTATTGAAAATACTTATGGGAGAAAACACGTTATAAAATTTGTGCCGCGTTTGGCATTAAATGACGATTGCTGACTACAGTTGATTTCTTAAAAGTGAGACTAAAGTAAAAAGATAATTGCAATTAAAATATGTAATTTATGAAAGTGGTAATTATTTTAAATGTAATGAATACGCAGTAAAATGTATTTTACACATTCTATATGAGTTACCAAACAGAAAACAAAAGTATATATATATATATATATCACTCTTACCTGTGAAGAAAATGAATTCGATCATCAAATATACTTAAAGATCGTAACTGATGCATTAATATCAACTGTAACATAAGTAAAATCCAAGAAAATAATCACATTTTTAAATACTTTTCTTATCTTATTAAGGTAAGATTGCAGCCAAGTTCACTATGATGTTGATTTAAAATAACAGGGTAGACGATGATTTTAAACAATATTTTCACATTTTTAATAGTTCATCAATGTCCTTCGATTTGTAAAAAGTTTTAATTCATTCTCCCTCCTTAATAATCATCAAACATGCTCATAAGAATTCGTCTAAATAAAGTAGCCAATAAAACGCACTTTTTATTTGAATTAAATGTCGATCTTCGAATGTAAACAAATCATCATTAACAACACAAAATTTAAGTGCGCTTTGTAAAATTCATCAAACACTATCCAAATCCGTCGAAATTCTTAAAGAGAACATAACTCGTTTGGATTTTACTGTAATGTGTGAGAAACGTCAAAATATAGACCTGATGCACATGAGAACATAACAAACTACGACGACAAGCAGCCATTTATAAATTTTCAAAACTACGGGGAAGCCTATGTTATCACAAAGCCGTGTTGTTAGGTTTCCGTCATGAGCTTTTATATTTTTTAAATTAAATATAATAATTAACACATATCATATTTATTGTTTTAAATAATCAATCTATATTAATCTAAATTGATTCATTAAATAAAATTCAAAAACCTATTTTTCAAAATAAATTGAAATAAAAATTATTAACCTTCATAAATTTTATATTATCTTTATTAAAGTTTTTAAAGGTTATTATTAAATAATATAAATAAAAATTAGGATTTTAAAAAATCCCATTAAAATAAGAACAATAATTCTACAACTTCTACTTCAAACTTGTAACATGTAACTGAATGATTCTTTTATTTACACTGTCAAAGTGCAATGATTGTAAATTATTTTTACTTAATTATGGTCTTTGGTATTATATACTGTAGAAATAGTCCTGATAGTATAATTTGTTAAAACATCCTATTACAATGTTTTTCTATTTTGTCTTTCAGTCTGTAATCTTAATAATAACTGCTGTAAAATTTGATAACATTACATATGAGATTTTTCCGATCAATTCAGGTATTATAGCTGCCTTTGGTCATTTTAATTCTGATGAATTTACTGATGTATTTTCACTGCAACAAGGTGGAAATAAGCTGCAGTTATTTATGGGAAGTGAAACCGGACAGCAGTTTCAACCTCATGTCAACTGTACTTTCGATAGAGTTATAACTAGTGTAGTGCCTGGTGATTTCAATGGTGATTCAGTAATGGATGTATTAATTACCCTTGTAACGTCTGATTCTATTGAGCATGATGTGAGGATTCTCTGGGGAAAGGGTGGTTCTATTGATTGTAAGGCAAATACATTATTTAATATTGTGAATCAACCATTGATAGTTGATTTTAATGGTGATATGATTCCAGATATAATTGGAGAAGTTCAATCAGGAGAAAAATATGTCTGGATTTCATCTCCTGAGAAAAGCTTTACGAAAAATAAATTTCAAATGACACAAAAATTTGCTAGTCCTCACTCATCTGGCCTATTTGATATAAATAATGATTTAGCTGCAGATATATTGCTGATGGGTGAGGATAATATTAACGTTTGGATCAATGTAGGGCATGATTTTACTTCCAATAATAGTTTTATTTACAATCATACCATTAATTATCCGGGTGCTATAGAACATAGACTACAAGCTACTTTTATTGATATTAACTTAGATGGTGAAGTAGATTTAATTATGCCTGCATGTAAAGATTCAAACTGTGACAAATCTGCAATCTTTTTATTCAATAAAACCACAAGTCAATGGGTTGTATTACTTGAAGATTTTAAGTATCAAAATATTACTTGGGGTTTTAAATTGCCTAAGGGTCCTTCTCTTGAAATGGCTGCTTTACCAGTTACACTTAGGTCTGGAGATGTTGATATGGATGGCTATCCTGATTTTCTTGCTATAATGCAAGCAAAATCAAAATCAGGTAAAATGAAATCCAGGCTTGTGATTTTAAAAAATAATCCATGTTTAAATTGCAGCCATTGTGTGCTTGACAGATGTCTAGAGATCATGTGGGATATTCCTGGCCTCCAAGATTTGCCAAATATCGAAATTGCAGCATTTTTTGATATATTCGAAGACGGGATCCTTGATATACTTGCTTCATCTAAGGACCATGAATGGAAAATTCATGCTCTTAAAAATTCTGAAGTTCTTGACTCATGTTTTATGAAAGTTTTAGTACTAAGTGGATTAAGTGATAACTGTTGTGTGGATCAAATGCCTTATGGGGTAAATCAACCTGGACCTATTGTACGCTATAATATGACAAAACAAGATGGCCGTCCTCTGGTGAGTAGTGCGCTTCAAATTTCACAAACTGCATTTTTCCCTTTGCATCTGCCATATTCAGTATTTGGACTTGGCCAAACACCTAATTTTATTGATGCATTAACTGTAGCTGTTTCATCAAAATTTAATAAGAGTGTACATAAACGTGAATGGACTCAAATAATTCCAAATTCTCAAATAGTTGTTATTCCCCACCCACCGCAGAATGAAAAGAAGTGGGCTAAAAAATTATTTGTCACACCTAGTCATTATGTTCTTTTAACTTGTATTGCATTGATTGGGACATGCACTTTTATATCTATTATTGTTGCACTTTTACATTGGAGGGAAAGAAAAGAAGATAAAAAAGAAAAGATGCAAGATGCATATAGATTTCATTTTGATGCTATGTAATAATTCTCAAAATTTTTTAAAGAATATTCATTTATAATTTCTGATAAACTTTCCAGTTGAAAATTTATTGTTTGAACTACTGTGATACTTATATTTATTATTTTGTAATATTTGGGAAGTATATAATATGAATTAATACCTCATGTCCACAAAAATAAGTAATATTAAATTTGAACCATAATATTCAATTAATATTAAATTAATGACTTAATATAGGGATGAAACAGATTATGATTTGACCAGATATATTATATCTGGAGCTCGTTTATCTGTTGGATATGAAATACAATAATATTTCTGAATATAAGTCCATCCATGTATAAGCCGAGTATACAATTTTTCTTCTAAAGGTTATCCAAAATTCAAAACCTGTATATAAGTTGAAATGGCGTTCAAATATGTTATCAAGAAGCTGGAAATATCGCCAATCAAGAAAAACAGAGAAAATTTTTCACAATCAAATTATGGCCGATTGGTTAGGGTGCTGGCCTTCGGTACCGAAGTTCGTGGGTTCGAATCCCACATTGGCATGGATGTTCGTAGCCGTTCGGAATCGGCTTTAAGCTGTAGGTCCCGGTCTCATTAGCCCACGTGTTGCAAAAAGTAGACCGTAGCACTCCAAATCAAACCAAACCACAATCAAATTACTGCAAAATAAAATGCTAGACCAGCAGTTTTCATACTTTTTTTTTGCCACAGTATCCAATTTTTAAGTGCTGTGGAGGTAGAGGATTGGTCATACCTCAAAACAAATACATCTTACTAGGCTTCATCAATTTGAGGGAAAAACAATTTTTAATTTTTAAGTAACTGTATGCTATATTTATTAATTTCATAATTTTACGTTGTCTCTTCTACATTACTGCTGTTGCACCCAGTTTGAAAATTGCTGTGCCAGACATATTCTGAAAATGATTTTTTTTTAACTTTGATGCTAGAAACAATATTTTCAACTCTGGTAACCTTATCTGAAGGTAGCACTATTTCATAAACTTAACAATATAAGTAAAAAAAATTAAAAACTGCTATTTTTGGCAATTTTTTGATTGCTCCAGGTTTATGTGAAAGTATGATTTTTAAGAGATTGATTGATCTGCTACAAATGTAGTATTGCTATTTTGGCAAAATTGTTATGCAAATGAAAAGCTATTGTACATTTATTCACCAATTTTAATGATTTTTCTCATTTTAAAAATTTTGAAAATTTGATTTATTTTTTTGGCGTTTTACATTTTCTCCATTACTTTAGGCTTGTAAATAAAAGTTTTGTTAGTTTTGCTAATTTGGCAACTTTTTGTCACCAACAGCAAAAAATGTTTACTATATCTGTTCCATGAACTATGAACTATGTTATAAAATTTAATTTATTTATAGAGTATATATTTATTGTTATAGCTGTAATGTGTATTGAAATAAAATTGAAATGGAAGGAATGTTTTAAAAAAGAACAGTTAAAAGTAGATTAAATTACATATACAAGTATAAACCTTTCCTTATTTTAAAATAAAAATGTTATTTTATATAATTATTTAACTTACTGAATACATATATCATAAAATTTTTTGTTAGTTTAAATGTTTGCTCTTTGGCGAAAATATTTGAATTAGTCTTGATTTGTAGGTCCATAGCCAGGTTCAATTATTTAAAGATTCCAAAACCATAAAATGCTACCATAAAACCAGAAATTGCTTCTCTGACCTTATCCCTTCTGACTCTCCATCCAGTTTAATAAAACTATTGGATAACTATTGAAGATCTGTTTCATCCCTGATTTTTTAATATGTAACTTCGATTTAAACTTCTCAAAAACCATGTACAGATATTAGTTTATATGTCCTTTAATGTTTATAAGTCCTTAAATACACATTATTTCATATATATGTTTGTTAATAAATATTCCTTTGAAGTATGATATAAATTTCTGTGTATATGTTTATATTCTTTTATTTAATATTATTTTGCTAGTAAAAATAAAAGTATTTATATAAATTTATTCCATTGGGAGATGTGTCTTGTTTCAATTACTTTATTATTTTCATATTAATGAAAACCCTAACAACATATTTAACTAGTTATGTAGCCCCACTTCTCTTGGACTACCTTGAATATTGAGTTATACAAATAAAGTGTAGTTTTGTGCAACATGCCTAAAATTTTTTAAGCAGAGAGGGTTTAGTGATGGCTGTTGTATCAAATAGTAAATATTTTGAGAAGGTATGAAATTTAGTAAGAGCTTCTAAATTCCATACACTGATAACAAACTATGGTTTAAACTTTAAGCCAAAAATGTTAGAAAGAAATTCTATAAAAATATAAACCTGAATAACGATTATTAAATGTAAAACACATACAAAAAAATAAATAAATAAAATTTAAATTTCTTATTAATTATTAATTAAAATTAAATTTATTTTTGGGCTAAACATAGTTACTGCAATAAAACACATGTAGAAAATTTTTTGTTTGATTCTTTCAAGATGTTATCAAATGTTTAAGTCATATTTACAGTAAATTTTAAAATATAAAAAATAATTTGTACACTCAAGTTTCAATTGCATAAATTATTATATTGGGTGATTGGTTGGATGGCAAAGGTTTTATTTCTGTCTGTGACATTTTAGCGAAATCAAAGAATCACCTTCTGTAAACTTAAATAAATAAAAATGTACACAAACTGATAATCTTTGTTATAATATATACAGATAAAATCTATAGATTTAACAACAATACAATAGATGTTCTCACCTAAGGGATTTGAAATGTTATTGCATTCTTTTCTATTTTGGCAGAGTAATAATTTTATTTTTATTTTTTTTGCTGTTAATTTTTTGATTAATTTTTTTACCTCATCATGTATTTATACCAACAATGCTAAGCAAACGTCAGTTACGACCTACACTACATGTGTTCTTATTTAGTAAGATCTTCAGCTAGATTAAAGTGTATTTATACTAAAACAATTTGTACAAAGTAAATAGAAAAAGTATACAGCAATCCTACATTTTAAGAGAAGTAAACAGGCTATATATTTACAGTGTGGATTAATCTAATGAATATATTATTAATGTTCTATGAATTTTATTTACATTTCATAGTTGCCCTTTTTTAATTGAAAAATTACTTATTTCCTGTAGATAAGTACACTATTTGCTTGTTGTTATAAATAACAAAACTTATTAGTTTATATTAAAGAAATAACAGCTATGAAATATAGACAGAATATATATAGAACATGTTCAGTTTTTAATTTTTAAAAATAAAAAATTCATTATAATAAAAAGAAAAATAATTTAAAAAAATAAGGATAAAGATTAAAACAAAAACGTTAAGCTAATGTAAAACAAATGCTACATATTTTTTCATTTTTAAATAATATTGTTTTAATTATTTGTAATTATGTAACTTTAATAGTCAAAATAGAGTCAGCATTTAATGATTTGTGCAAGGATAGCTTCATATACATACATGTTATACTAAATACCAAATATAGGACAATAATGCTGCCAACAATAGGAGAGTACAGCCATTTTTTCAACACAAATTTAACAGTGGAAATGGGTATGCTACATATTTAAACAGTTTTTAATTATTGTCTTTTAACTAATTAAAATTCCAGGGCATTAAACAGCCAAAATGGCTTCCATGAATCATATCCTACTTTTCAGTTTTTCTGTATCCAGCAATTTGTGATACAGACAGTACATAAATAATTGCAATCAGATTTTACTATTTAAGATCTTTACATTAAACTATTCTGTTTGGGTAGATAATGTTGGCAAATTTTATTTTTTCATACCATGAACTATTCTATTTATGAATGTGATCTTTAGACTGAAATGTTTCATAAATTTTTGTAAGATTGTCTTCTTATTATAATCTATGTCTTCTTATTATAATGTAAATATTGTCTTCTTATTTAACAAATATGTTTGATGAATATCTTAGAACTATTGGTAGGTTAAAATTATAATTACTCTCACAAAATTACATAGATTAAAAAAAGTCTCTTTATTTACTTAACAGATAGAATATGATAATTTTCAAACTCTGAATTTCTCTGTCACTCCTAATTCCAAAAGTCAAATAAACTAGAAAATGATAAATTATTTTTTATTTCCTTGTACAAATTAAAGGAAGCATTATAAGTATATCAAGTAGTAGTACTATCAGCAAAATTTCAATGAAAATTCTGACTTAGCTGATAGTTTTGGCAGTATAGTTATAGTTACGTACATGAAAACTTTAAAGCTTTAAGTTTCTATTTTGAGCATAACTGAATTTCCTCTAATTTTGGTATGATGTCTGTATGTTCATGTTTATATACATACCTCATATAAATAAAAAAATTATTAGCCGTAGAATGCTGAAATTTTATATTCATGACTATGGCAATATCTAGATGTTCTCCTCCCTTTCTTGATTGCAATCTGCACATTTTATAACATTCCAATATAACATACATTTATGCAGTTTGCTAGATGGGGATGCTTGAGCTGTGCAACAATACAACAGAAAGATATTATTTCATTACTTCCTGAGATAAAATAAAGTAACTATTGTAGTCATGAGAAATCCGTTTTTAATGGAAATATTTTTAAAATGAAAAACTCAATGTAACGGATATTAATGCTACCATGTGGTAGAACTTGACTTACATTCAGACAACACTGTTACGTAAGAAACAAAATTTACTTTGAACAAAGTAATGTGTAAATGATAATTCTGATGATGCATCGTAAAATCAAAAAAAAAATTGGTAGAAGTACAAGGAAATAATATATCTTGTCCATATCAGAATTTTTTTTAAGTGTACAGGATTCCCACAGTCATGAAAAGTCATTGAAAAGTGCTTAAATTTTCTTTTTGTTTCTTAAGGCCTTAAAAGTTTTTGAATTTTCATTGAGGTCATTGAATTTTCTTTTTCAAGTCCCTGAAAAATGTTAATTCATGTCTGCACCGGAAAATTGAGAAGGATTGTTATTGGCAATTGTGGCCATGTCACGGGACTCATCTTTCATGCACTGCAAACTGCACTAGCTACTGTCACCGGCTTGGAGGGAGGGGGAGACAAGCTCAGTTCAATGTCATCCCGAATTAGAAATTCTTGCATTTCATTCAATGAAAGAAAGATAAGGGCTTTGAAATAGATTTTTTAAAGGCCTCTCCCACTATGGTTGACTGCAAGCCATTACCACTGTCTGGAGGGACTTTGGCTTATTGTGGCCGATGGCAGCAGACAATAAGGCCCCTTCATACTATGGTCCACTGCAAGCCATTACTACCGTCTGGAGGGGCTTTGGCTTATCTTGGCCGATGGCGGTGGACGATAAAATAGCCTTGGCAGACGATGGCTTCTGAGGCAGTTTTTCTCCATAGATCAAAGGTAGCCAGATGCGCAAATAAAGTGAGCAGTAGACCCTATGGACGAATCAATGTGCTCGGCTTATTTAATGGCTCAGCATGTGGATGCAACCAGTGAACCATCATTCAAGGTCATCATCAGGAAGTGGTGAACAGTTGGCCATAGTGTTTAGGCTACATTAGTGTTGTTTTGCTTTTTTTTTCTTTGTCATTTTGTGTCTAGATGCCTGAGTAGCGAAACAAAGTTTGACTTATTTTCTTTGATTGCTTATTTCTGTTTAGTTAGTGATGTCAAATATATATAAAAATAAAAAGTTTGGAATGCTTTAAAAAGAAACTATATTTTTAAACCAGTATTCGTGTGCTTATAGCCCTTCCTTTTTTTTACACCATTTCAAAAACCTGATTTTTTTTTTCTGGGAAAAGAGTGAACATTATATATATATATATATATATATATATATATATATATATATATATATATATATATATATATATATAGTTCTACTGTTTTGGGAAGTTATTTTAATTTTTTTTCAATTATGAACAGTGTATCAAAGAGGTGCTTGAAAAAAATATCAGGTTTTGGAAAAGTCATTGAAAAGTGCTTGAAATTTTCAGAAGCAAAAGAGTGGGAACCATGGTGTAGTTTATGTGCTGTAGTTGGTTTATTTGTATGGGACAATTTATAAATGAGTAAATAGTGGACTAATTTTGATTTTATATGTTTTCTTAGCATTAATATTTTACTGATAGATGAAATTCCAACAGTAAAATTGGGTAGAATTATGCTGCGTCATTAAATTATACTGAATTATAGATAAGTCATATTGGGAAATTTTATTAAAGTCATTCTAAGAAAGACTTCATGGATGTATTTGATGAGAGTGGGATGAAAAGTTCTAAATATTCCTGTTACCAAATTCGGAAACATTTACTTGATGAAATGTACATTTGATAGCTATTTAGTAAAATTCCAAATATTCAAGCTAAAAATCTGGACATCAAATTGGTAATCTGGAAATGGAAATTTTTGCTCAGAAAAACTGATATTTGATATTTTAAAGAATTATCATATTTTGAAAATTTTGAATTTAAAACAAAATTTGTTGAATATTTGAAAAAGGAAAAAAAAAACATACAGGGTTGTGTAATTATTGATTAAAAAAATTTAAAAATCTGCTACTAGTAAGGGTACAAGGCTCCCCTTAACCTGAAATAAGAGGATAGGAATAATAACAGAAAGGCTGCCCCTACTTTCTGTATTTTGGAATCTTTTAACTAAATCTCACTGATGAAGTCTACCTCCCCCCCCCATTCTTTAAAAAATTCTGTCAAATGATGTCAGGCAAACTTTTGAAACAACTGTCTAGCTATAACAACGAGCTATCTTCTGATGAGTTTCTGTATTTACTCAGAAATTCTTTTTATCTACTTAAGAATATTAACTCAGGATTGATTTAAATGTTTTAAAATTTTTATTCTAAGAATATATTTTTTTAGTTTATTATTATGGAATGATTTATGAAAAAGGCTTAAAATATTCTTGCACCAGAATTCTGGTAACAAATTTTAGTATTGCATTTCTGTATTAAAGACATAGCAGATGAAAGAGCGCCTGATATCTAATGAAATTACTATGTTTCATTTCTACTATTTAGAGGTTTGTAAGAAAAATCTATTGAATGGAATTTATATGTATTCAAAATCAGATTGTGAAGTTAAATTTCTCAGGACATGCATTTATTTTTATTATTAGATAGTACCATTACAAATAGAGATGGAGCAAATATTGACATTGCCAAACACTGATTACAAATATATGACATCTCCAGTTTGTTGGATATATATATGTAATATATCAAAATCATTTAACTTTAATATTTCTTCAAAAACCTCCTCTCTACCATTCTAATTCATTTAAATCTCTTTCCCAGCCTCTAAATGGTTTAATCAACAAAGTATTTTCCACTTAACATTCCTTTCTGTCATAAAACTAAACTTTCTATCTATACAGCAGTTTCCAAGCTGTTGGCTGAACATGGTTTCGCATTTTGCTGATATTGCATTTAATTCACTTATTAAGTTGTTTTTTACTATGGGAAAACTCTTTCTGTCTTCGCTCTTGGGTGCATTTCTGTCAGAGCAGAGTGAACTCTGGCTTTTGGTTGTATGTTATCCAGTTGAATGGATGTGTTTTGTTGCTGCTCTGTAATAAAGTTTAATTTAGATTTAAGTCATTCTGTTCAATGTCAGCCCGACTGCATTCTCATTACTTATAGCTGTTGAGCTTTCCCCTTGTCATGGAGTTTTATAAAAAATGGATTACATATATATATCATGAAGCATCGATAATCCAGAAACCTATATCCAGCATTAATGGAATTAACTTTTTAAAAAATTCTGCTAATTTGTATTTTTTGCATACTACAGATTTTTTACTTTGCCGGATTTATATTCTGATTAAAATATCCTGCTTTAACATTTAGAAATTGAACTGATGAGATCAGGTGGGGGCAAAAAATTACCAGCATCAGCCAAAAATTTACTAAAATCTATTTTTCAAATGCAACATCATCCAAAGTGGATGTGTTTAGAAAAGGAAGAAAAAGAAAAACTTTGCACAGGACTGGAAATTTTAAAGGTCTTTGCTGCCTCAAAAACAAAAGCATGGGATTCATTCTTCTATTCTGCTTGTAAGTTTGAATTTTCACAGGAGTGCATTGTATTTAATTTTAAATTCATTTTGTTTTCTTTTATTATGTTCGTTGCTAGAAGTACTACCGGTATCACACATTCTTACAAAACTCTATCCATCATAAACAAAGTTGATCAAAATTTATGTCATGCTAGAAAAAGTACATGGATTTTGTCTATAATGTATAACATAAAAAAAAAGCAGAAAGCTAAAATTATCAAAGCAAATTGACTGACATATATAATGTCATTTAACCTATATTAATTTGCATTTTTTAAAATAAAAATAAATGATTTGTATTGCTGCTATATAGATGTTAATTTGAATTATATTCAAATGTTTCACACAAAGCTTTAATATTTGTTTGAGTTTTTGTAAGAAAACATTTATTTTTAAGCTATTTTTAAAGAAATATTTTGTGTTTTCTACCAATACAGGATTATTGAACTTTGTGTTGTGTATATATATACATAACACAAAGTTCAAAACATAGATAACACAAAGTTATCTATGTTTGTTATTTAGTATACCGTATATTTCCGAATACAGGCCAAGGGTACACTTTTCCTTCAAAAATTTACTCAAAGTTCAGAACACGTATATCAGTTGAAATGGAGAAAGCAATTTTTAGAACGTTCAGATATGTTACTAAAATGCCAAGAGTGTCACCAAGCACATAAAACAGGGGAAATATTTTCCAATCAAATTGCTTAAGAGTAAAACGCAAGACCAAAGCTTCTCAAACATTTTTTAACACGTTTTGAGAGTGATGAGGAAAAACAATTTACATTCTAAATTTTAATTAACTTCTTATCTTAATTAATTTCACAATTTTGCACTCATCTAGATTACGGCTGTGGTCTAGATCATACAGAGATAGACTGTGTGGCCAATGATTTTTTACTTAGGTGCTAACATGTTTCAACTCTGGTGACCCTATATAAAGATAACTTTTTCATAAATTTAAGTAATATAAGCTTAAAAAAAAAGAAAAAATTCTTTGTTTGGCAATTTATCAATTACTTCCAGTTTATGTAGAGTTGTGTTTATTAGAAGATTAGCCAATCCACTACCCTTATAGTACTGTTATTTTGGAGCAATTATAACACAGAGAAGAGTCATTTTAAATTTGCTTTTCAATTTTGAGTTTTTCTCATTTCAAAATGTTTGTAAACTTAATTTTCTTTTCACAATTATACATTTTCTTTTTTGTTCTTTACTGCTTTTTTTTAACCTTTTAGTTAATTTTTGCCAACTTTTTGTCATCAATGGTAAAATCACATGTATTACATCTGTTCCATGGATCCGTATATAAGCCGACCCCCCCTCCCCCCACTTTAGGCCATTAAAAAGTCCCAAAAAGTCTTGGCTTATACAGTACTTATTTTATATATTCTTGAAATAAATTATGTGGTTTATCTCCCATACTTTAAAGATATTTTAAAAATATCAAAAATTTAATTTACATGCATTTAAATAATACTGTCATGAAGTAACTTTTTTTTAGATATCAGATAGTCTAGTTTTGGTTTATAAGTATTTTTACAAAAGACAGATTTAGTCTATATAAATAAAAAATGCATAAATTTTATTCAGGTTTGGTTTGGAGTGCTATAGTCTACTGATTTGCTCATAAAGGCTAATGAGATCAGGACCTACTGCTTACAGCAGATTCTGAATGGCTGCAAACATCCATGTTAGCAGTGGCATTTGAACCTGTGAACTCCGGTCATCATTTATTCTAAGTTGTTCAAGTTTTATTCTGAGTTAAATAAGTTAAGTAGTAAAAATAAACTTAAAATATTCATAAAAATGCTTTATATACAGTATGAAATAGAATTTTAGGCAAAGTATTAACATTCTTTTAGTAATATATTAAAGATAGCTTTATAATTGTTTACTTTAAAATAACAATAGTCTTATTTTGATAAGCAATTTGAAATTCTGAATAAAAGAAAGGAGTAAAATAATGACATCTTTAAAAATTTAAATTTGTAAATTAATAATTCATTTTTTTTTAAATGTTTCATTAAAATATAATTTGTTTACATAAGATATGTTTGTTATACCTGTGTGCTTACTAAAGTTTAAATTTTTCAGGAAAGTTAATTAAATAGATTAAAATACAGATGCAATCTTAAAGCTTTCTTTTTGTTTATATATATATATATATATATATATATATATATATATATATATATATATATATATATATATATATATATATATATATTAAGGTATATACCAAATCTTTTAAATAAAAATGTAAATTCTAAAAGTGTTTACTACACAAATTCATATATCTGCATTATTTGATACAGATTGTAGAATTTCATTTGATTTGATTTTAAGCAGCCGTTTTACAAAATGTTAAAGAAAAGATAAATGTTTATATATATATATCATATGTTCATTTTCATTGTAAAGTTCTCAATAAATCATTGTATCTATAGATCTAGTGACTTATTTTGTTAAAGTAATTCATTAAAACAATGGCCAATCATCACCTTAACAAGAAAAGCTTTCTGGTGGTTTAGGAATTATCCCAGAAATTTTTGTTTACCATCCACAGAACTTCGAAACATTCTAACGAACAGAAAAAAAAACTCATTTCCCCTATTCTAAATTTCACAAAAATGGGAAGACAAGGACCAAACTGTTTTTACAATAGATTTGTTAAAAAATAACATTTGTTCAATGGGGATGAATTCACAACCAAATGAACTGAACAATCAGTGTAGGCAAATGATAGATCACAATTGCACTTTTTTTAAAAATTAATCTATTACTAAAGTACAGACAAATGTAGTTTGATATTCCTGTAAGCCTTTTGGTAGCATATTTAAATGCAAAACTTTTGCTTGATGTTTAATTTTAAAAATAATGATAACAAAGGGCAAGTATTTACAACAAAGAACAAACTGCAGCTTTAAGATCAATGAGTACCTTAATTTAGCTTGTGTAAATGTGTGTTTTACTTTATTTATTTCATTGAAGAGCTTTTAAACCTAGTTCACAGTTCTTACATTTTATCAAAAATCAATTATTTCTCAGATATATTCTTTTGGAAGTCATTAAAATTATTTACTGTTATCATTTTCCAAACTAAAAAACTTTATTGCTGATGATATTCTTTACTAAATTTACTGTAACTGTAACATTTTAATTAAAAATACAACACAGTGTAAGTGAAAACATTTTATGTCATGGAAATGCAATTTCACAAATAAAAAGACTTTTCAGATGTAGACACACATTTATTTTTAATAAATGATTTTTTTTTATGGAATAATGGCAAGTGCCTGGATCAAAAGAAAAAAATATCATTAGCATACTAAATTTAAATTGTAAGTTTTAATGTATACTAAACCACAGTTGCTATTCCTGTAAAAGAATGTTAACAAATACAAAAAATAAATAATATTGATAAGGATCCATAAATTTATGCAATGATAATAAAACATTTTTTTGTTATTATTAAAATGTAAAGAAAAATTTTTTAATTACGTAAATATAAATTTGATAACTGGTGAAACATAATGATAACGTTAAAACAGTAGAGAATAATTGAAGAAATTCTACATGATTATAAAAATAAAATGCGTGTTCAAATACTCCAACTACTAGACTTGACAATAACTTGATACACAACTCATTATAGGAATGAAACTAAAATAAGACTAGAATAATATGTAATACTCTGATTTACTGAAGGTAGTATACAAATGTACAATACTGCTACAAAATGTTTCAGGCAAAGATCACACTACCTGATATATATTTATGCATTAACAAATTTAGATCACATAAAAATGTTAGTTAACAATATATTAAAACATTTAACATTAACTTTGAAATTAATAAGTAATTGATTAAAATTTAGACAAAGATAACACATTTTTGCTAGAAACAAAATTTGTAGCAGCATTAAAAAGACAAGAGAAAGAATATGACCAAGATCTTAACAAGGCTAATATTATATTTGCATAGATATTTATATAAAAGAGACTTTAATCCCTTTAAGAAGGCAAGACAGCACTGAACATATAGGTCACATTTTAAATTTAAAGTTAATACATTTCAAAACAACATCACAGAATTTATTAAGGTAGACTGAGGGCAGTAAAATATATATGGACATGGACTAAGTTGTACCCTATGGTATAATATTGCCATATAATATTTCTGACATTAAAAGATGCCAGAGATTTTTTTTCACTTAAAATATCTAAGCTATCATTGGGCTGTACATTGTAGGAAAATTTATGTGCCCACATAAGTAACAAAAGGTTACTTACAAAGTAATTAAACAATCAACATATAATAGTAAATACAATGAGCTAAACACAAAACATGGAGGTAAAACATTTCAGAAAAATCATAACAGAAAAATTTAGAGAAGTAGTTTCTTGGGTATTTATTTAAATAACATAATTTGTTTCAAGTTTTCAAAAGAAAATAAATAATCAAAAGTGTTTTTACAGTAAAATTTCTGTTTATACACAATATTAGTTGACTAGAAATACACTTTTTATTTGCTTAGAAATACATATAAATTCAGATTATGTCAATATCTTGTAACAAAAAAGTAACACTTAAATATGTCACATTACTAATTAACAACCATTTCAATAAGTTCTCAATGTAAAACAACATTTTTTGGATCACTTTAAAAATAACGGTTTTCATGAAGAAACACAAACATAAAATACTCAGTATGTAAACCAAATAAAATTATATAAAAATAAAAGCTAAAATATAATTATGATAAAAGAAGTATTTAATAAATCGAAAATATGGTAAAATAAACTTGTTAAAATGCTACAGGAACTGGAATAATAAATTACTACTTCCAGTAATTAAGCAAATAAATATCTAAAAGTTAAAATATAAGTTGCCTTGCAGCTCAAATAATTTTAAAAGTTCTAGATGATTAGCAACAGTAAATTGATTGAAAGTTTCACAAACTAGTTTTCACTAGGTTTTTTCTTTTTTCCATTTTTTACAAAACTTGCACAACTACTAAGAAAATAACTTAAACTTTCATACTGTCTTGTATATACAAAAAATTTTTTAACCATTTCAAACAGGACATTTCTAAAAATAACGGATCTCAGAAAAACAAAATGGAAAGACAGAGAGATAGAGATAAAGAGAGAGACTAGAATTATTTCTGCTTACTGTAATATACAATTAAATGCACATGAGGTGTCAACAGGCAAACTTGCTTTCTATGAAATGTAATATGATTAAAAACGAGGAAACACACAGGGTTGCTAATATTGTAGCTACTTACACAAATTTAAGTGTACTGAAAAGAAATTTTTATAAAGGATAAGGATATAAATACATAAAATAGTAATAATTACAAATCAGTAATTTTATCCAACTGCTTAAATTTTTAACCAACAAAAACTTCATATTTAAATTTAACTAAGTTTTCAGTAAAATTTTTACACCTAATAAAACTTTAATCTCAGGTTAAAATAATTAATATTAATGATCTTTAAGAAAATGATAAAAATTTAAGATAAACAATTATATATAAGTGCATAATAACTTACAATAATATAAACTTACTAGTAAAGAACTAAACCAAATTTGTAAATTTAAAATAATTTGTTAAATCCACAAGATTGGCAACCCTAGGTACACAGGTATTAAGATGTATAAACAGAGGATTTTACATTTAAAAGGTAACACTGGTAAATCCAAACACAGATGATAAGAAATATTTTAAAGGGCTACAAGAATGACCACTAATTTGGTCTAAATCTTCGTTGTTTACAGATTGCTGTAGTCCAGCACCTTAGCAGTATTGAAGAACACAGAAACACTTTTATGACCCTGTGTGGTGAATGGGGAAAGAAGAGAAAAATCATTTATTATACAATTTATTTATGTGTGTTTGTGAATATAATATACATAAGTGTACAATTATGTATTCTTGAATGAACATGATCTAGCTTTTTAATCATTAATGCTAGTTCTCTAACAATAATTTTAAATGTGGTTAATAATACAGGCTGTAAATATGATTAATACAGGCTTTTTTAAGTACATACTACAGAATTTAATGTGTCAGTTTTTTCGTGATTCTTCTCTATATCAGCGACATAACTACAATTGAATGATTGTGTATGCATCAACATATTGTGCTACAACATACCGAATATGTTGTATGCATACATCTTGCTATATTTAAACATTCTGCCGTGGTGTCTTAAATTAAGTGGTTCCATCTTAAAATTAAACTATATATTATAATGTGCTTATTGCATTAAGCTAATTTTTGAAACTCAATTTTGATAAGCAGCCTCTCTAAATTTTGGTCTCTATGACTATCTTTATTTTAATGTGCAAAATGTGAAAAAAATTAATTAAAAACTTCACAAATGTTTTAGATAAAATTATTCATATAATGTTAAGTATATTAATAAAATATAATACCATACATAATGCTAAAGCAAAACTTTACCAAGAAAATATAAAAGGCAATTATTAGTAGCAAAAATAAATTAGAACATTCTACTAAATGGAAAAAATGCAATAGTTTAAAGTATATTCCAAAAATTTCCATGAAAGCAATGTAGTTAATAAAATATATTTGCTCTACTAATTTTCAAAAAACACAGGCAAAATAAGATGTCACATGAGTATATCATGTTAATGTAAATGAATAATAATTTTTCATAAGATAACAAATATACATATTCATAAATATTAGCAACAACACATTTCAAAGATAAGATATGGATAGCACAAAATTAAGAAAGCAATGCAAAACACAAGTGCCAGCCAAGCAGCAATTCTGTGTTCCCTCTCTCTAAGGTGTAACTGTGCATGTCTTAACAGTTTAGGACATAGTTTTTCTCATGAGATGGGAAACATGAAGAAATGCATAGAGACTAAAATCTCACTTTTCACTTCAAAAGAGTGGATTCATAATGCATTATTTGCTAGATAAATGTGCCACTAATCTAGGGGCACTGTTGGCATTTGGAAGAAAAAAAAAGAAAACATGCATTTTACTGTTTTGTTACTGCTAAAGAGGCAAGGAACTCGTGAACTAGGAATGACTAACTTATTTTACATCAAAATCAAGAAAATAGGCCATCAGCTACTCAGCTGAAACTCTATAAAGTTGTTCAAGTATATAGACATTCTAGAACAATAACTTTGCAAAAAATTCCGCAAAGGAGAAATAA
This sequence comes from Pardosa pseudoannulata, assembly GCA_032207245.1. NCBI lineage: Eukaryota > Metazoa > Arthropoda > Arachnida > Araneae > Lycosidae > Pardosa > Pardosa pseudoannulata. The sequence continues at coordinate 61,864,932 of CM063498.1, read as the reverse complement.
TTTACAGAGTCCGCTTTTTTTGTTTCCCATTAAACCTTTACATGGAAGCTTCAATTCATTGATTCAGCAGTAAAAATCAAATGATGCTTGCGTTAGTTAGAAATTAAGAAATCCCCCAGAAAACTTATTGGCAAGACCTCCAAGGCCACCACGACTCAAATTTGATATTCTTCCAACCATATTTTGGGTGACATTCTTTATGCTGCTGACATAGCCCTCTGCACCTTCCGCATCACGTACAACTGACTTGGTTTTAGCTCCTTCTTCACCTTCAGGATAATCCCTAAAAACAAACAAAAATAATTATATTGTACCTCAGAATGTCTGATTTACCATTTTCAACAATAAAATTAGATTACAGAGCTTTGAAGCTATAGAGGAGATTAATTTTCCAACTTATTTTTTACAGTTCAAAAAAACAAATACAAGCATGAACTATGTACTTAAATTTGATCCCATTCAGAGTATTATGATAAAAACGCATTATAAGTTGAAAAAGCATTTCATTATAATTGAGAAAAATTGTTCTTATTTATTGCTATCACTTTGTTAGAATAGACAACAGATTATATCCAGTACAATGACCAGAATAGTGAAAATTATCTCTATTTAGACATAAATATCTGTTTTATGTCATAGACTAAAGCAATATTTTTCTAGCTTTAATACATGCTACACTGTTCAGATATAATCTTAAATATCAGCAAAGTACCAACATTGTTTATTTCTCTTGTTAAAATTTTAAACTGAATCTCAGTGTGTGTATATATATACATTTATATACATGCACACAAATATAACAAAAAATAAAATAATAATGGATAATTAAACCCCATGTTCAATATTTCATTTATTAAAAGTAAAAAAAAATATCCTTAACTCCACATTTTTTTAGATAAAAAAAATGATGTTTAAATGAAACTTTTTCAAAAAGTTTTATTTAAACATCTGTAAAAGTTAAATTTTAAATCCTAATTCCATTTGCACATTCATTTGAAGATTAATAAAATGTGATTTTCATTAATGTTCTAATATAAGAATAACACTAAAGAATAAAAAAATCACTTAATTTTCATATTTAAGTTAGAAAAATCAACATAAAAGCAAATGTTAGGCTAATGTAAGCTGATTTTAAAAATCACTTCATACATATATACAAAGAGTATTATATTCTTAACACACTTAATATGAGCAATTATAAAAATTAATAGACTAAAAGATAAATATTTTTTAAAAATCTGAAAAAATTTCAACCACTATAATCATACATTTCCTTTAGCAATCCCTTTGTTTAACAGATATCATGGGTGATTGTGCTCCAAAGGTACTCTGTAATTCCAGGTTTTCTCAAATATCCTTCAAGGTTTGGAAAAAAGTCATTCCTTCCTCCATGAAAGTTTGAAATAAAATTTTTTTAAAATAAATTAAAAAGGCATCTCGTTACTTTTGTTAAAATCTTGTGTTTTGTGTTTCAGTAGCAGAAAGTGAATATTCTACTACAGTCACCATTTCCGGTTATCATGGGAGGTAGAACAGAAGAAGTGATTTGCTGAACTATGAGTTTTGACCTTCAATACAGGTGTTGATTGATTTGCTTAAGCGTAGCATTGTGATGACACATTCTCACGATTCTTGTGAATATATGCATGGGGGGGGGAGAAGAGTATCAAACGTATATTTGAGAGGTCTGAAGAAAGGAGAGATAAACAATTAGAAAGGGGAGTTTTCTGAATATAGGGGATGGAATTGGCTAATTTATATTTTTTGAGAAATATAGTGAATTGAAAGATATTAAGTTAAAAATTCACAATTTAAAAAATTAATATCATTGTGGTATGATGTTTGTTTTAGCTTCAGATTTCAGCTTCGATTTTTGGCACTATAGTCTCTTCTCCCAATGCCAGACAAGGATTGATAAAATCAGATTTTGCTCTTCAGTACAAAAGTTTGTGGGCTCAAATTGCTCTGCTAGCATCTATGTTTAAAGATATCTTTTGTTTATCTTCAAAGATAAACAAAATGAAGTTTTACTTATTGTATTCTTTCATTTTTGTGCAAATATTTTTTCCCTATTACTTTTTTAATATATTTTACTTAACCTCACCTCATGTATATACCTGTCCAGGTAGGAATGTAAACAAGGTTTACATGTTTGCCACTTAACTGCTTAAACCAACTGAGATTTGTTAAACTCTGGTTCTGTTTGTTTTAAAAATTTTGCATATATTAAACAGATGTTAAATTTTAGTTTAACTACTTTAAAGGTTAAGTAATAAATACTGTATTTCTTCAAGTATGTGCTATCTTGTGTTTGTAAGTCTTGACCATCAGGTACTGGTAGTTGATTTTGTATCAGGCAGGCTTGCATGTGTGGTAAATCAGATGTATTTTCAATTTGGATATAAAAAAGATGGTTTTTGAAAAGATTTTTTTTTAATAGTATTTTTAATCTTTGTTTAATCATTATTGTTTCCATCATTATCAAGAATAAAATAAATATTTTTTACTCCTAACATGGACTTTGTGTAAAATGTTTGAACTTTAAAAACCCCTCCCTTGAAGCCTTCTTAGTTTTACAAACCAAATCTAATCAAACAGCCACAATTGGACACCACCTGAATTGGTAGAATACTGTTGTGGGTTTGGAATGACTGTAAACAACTACTGACGTAGTTGTTTACAGTCATTTAGAATTCGCTTTAAGTAATAAATTCTTATGTTTGTAGCCATTATGTAACATAAAAGTAGGCATTAGCACTTCAAAATTAAACCAGTTACAAATCTATACATCAACTGTGAATTCGATCAGATTTGGCTCCGATACTGAAAAGGAAGCATGCCCTATCATCAACCAGAAATTTTATTACGTAAAATATTTTTAAATTGTCCACATAGAAAAAAATTAGTCTTTAACAGAGTGTATGTTATCAAAAACCTGATTTTTTTTACACATTAATTAAAACAAAATCTTACAAAAATTATTATAACTTTACAAATTAAATTCTGCAGTCACAAATTAAAAATTTGTTTTCAGAAATGCCTTTTAAAAATTTACTATCTGAAATGCACTTTGAAAAAAGCAAAAAAGTTGTTAGAGATAATTTTTTTTTATAATTATGATATTGAAGAAACTTCTGATTTCAATTTGTTTTGCATGTTTTTTGATTAAGAGACTCGAGTACTTGTTTATATAATTTTTACTTGTTAATAAACATTATGTAGTTTTGTGTATATTTCATACTTAGGCACTTGTTTTTGCATTATATAAATCAAAAAAAATTTTAATAGTTTTTTACTGTCTTTTATTCCTTCCTCTGTTCTCCATTTTCCTCTTTTTTTTTCTGAAATATTTTACTTATGTGTCTAGTAACAGTTCAATCTAGCGCTTATTGTTCCAGAAGACAGATTTATTATAAATAAAATGTATTTGATAATCAAGATTTAAATATTTGATTCTAAGAAGGCTAATTTATTTAATATCTAAGAATGAGATTCATGAAAAGGAGTTTGGTAATCTTTTCCATTTTAATTGTAAAAATTAAAGCAACCACTGCTTTAATTTATTAATAATTAAAATCACTGCTTGAAATTTGTTAGCAATACATTAAATTTAATTTAAGTAACATGCACTTATTTGTTATATGTAATTAACTTTTTTTAGTTCAGGGTTTTGATTATGAATGATATTAATTTCTGAATTTTTTCCCTTACAGGCACAATCACCCCTGAGATCATATATTGCAAATATAACTGCACAAAAGAAACACCTTTCTGTGATACGCAGAGTGGAGTAATAAGGTAAAATAATGTTACAAAAATTATACATGATCCTGACTGAAGTGTTGAAGCAAGTATTACTTATATGGAAATAGAGTATGCAATGAGTACATAGAAGCATGTATAAATTATACAATTTTGTGTATGGAAGTAAACTAATCCTGTTGTTTCCTATTGTAATAATATTATATACTTCATCTACTTTACATTCTATGGCATTTTCAGCATCAGAAGAAATTCAGCTGCAAAGGATGTCAAACAAAGTAGATTCTATATAACAAATATTATTCAAACTGTACCATAAAATAGTCTGAATTGATTACACAGTTAGGAATATACTATTGAAAAGATTACTGAATTACAGTATTAATTCTTTATAATTTCACTTTATTCTTAGGCACAGATTCATATTTAGTTTATCTAAGAATTTGAATCTAAGAAATTAAAAGTAAATATTTAAAACAGAATATTAAAGGGGAAAAATAAAAGAACTGTTGCAAACATGAAGTAAAACAAAAAATAAAATAAATTACTTACACATTGCAATTAGAAATTATCTGTAACTAAAATAAGTAAAAAAAAAATTAATAACAACATAAATGAAATAAGGACAAAAAATACTTTAGACTAAAAATAATGCGATCAAAATAAGTAACTAAAATTAAGCAAATCAGGAGGAAAGTAACAGATTTTAGTTATATCAAACAAAACTAATTTTTACAATCATTTACCTTAAATGTAGAGCAGTTTGGATTCTTAATAAAGTAAGCTTTATTCTTTGATGGAAAGTATTGTGAATTTTATTTTAAAAATACCTACCTTACAACATGTGCATGTATATATCAAGTTCATTACCTAAATCTTTATAAAATGCACTTAAAATGCATTACATATGAATAAATGTGTTTCCCTTATAGTTGAGGGTTGAGAGCCTTTATTTCCCTTTAATCTCAGCTTAGCCATGAGAGTGGATTTCTTTACTGCCCTTGTTATTAAATATGGATTGGATCCAGATTATGCCTGTATGGGTCAAAGGGCTGCATACTTGGATATTTTGTAATGGAAGAGAGCCAACATTTGCATTATGCATAAGGAAAACCAGGAAGGCCCATACTGCATGCTCAATTAGTTCTAGGAACATAACCTGTGATCACATGAAATAATCTTCTACATTGAAAATTAGTAAAACTCTCTGGCTATGGATGGTTGACAGGGCTGTGCACCCATGCCCTGTCACTTAGCTTAGATCCTTTGGCACCTGTGGCAAAAAACTGACATTCTCCCCTACCACCAAATATAGTGAGGAAATATAAAAATCTTTTTTTATTATTTTTTTTACTACATCATATATTCAGAATGAACTCACAAAATATTTTGTTAGTAATTCTGAAAATGTTTCTAGTACATTAATTTTTATTTTTTTTTTCTATTTTTACCTGAATAATACTTTAAATTTTTTAACACTTTGGTATTATTTTGCTGATAAACAAAATAGTTTGAGTGGAATATGTTTTATTCGTACGTTAAATTTTCATAAATTATTGACAAATTTCTAAATTTAAAATTAGTTTTAATACATTCTAAATTTAAAATGAATACCCAGATTTATATTAAGGCATTTTAGGAGTCTTTGGTAAACATTTATAAGAATATATAACAAGTTTAGTGTCTAGAAGCATTTTAAAAAATAAGAAAAATAAAAAAAATAATTTCTAAACACTTTGGATTTTATAATAAAACAAATTATTTTTCTACTTCTTATTTCTACTTGAATCATCCTATTTCTGATCCAATTTTCATCATAGTGCGGCACCCCTATGACTGATGCACCCATGGCAAATGACACCTTTGCCATGCCCTAGTTGCGGCCCTGATGGTTAATATACATTCTGCAGACATGCCAACATTCAGAGACGTCTGTCAAGAGCAACAATGAAGTTTTAAAATTTCAATACAAGACCAACAAATTAAACATGTACGCAATTTACATACATAATAAACAAAACAATTATTTTTAAGAAAAGTGTTTCTAGTAGCAACATTGATACTGATTTTATGTATTTTCAAATATTTACATTTTTCTATCATCAGGGATACCAGAGTTGGTCTACACAAATTTGACCTAAATTTAGTTTCGTTTTACCACACAGAACTGAAAACGTTTTCACATGCAGTATTACTGTATGGAGAGAGTAATATATGTTCAGCATTATTGATTGCTGAATCGTGATCTTTTAGTTCAAAAGTTTTGTTATTTTTCAGAGCAATCCGAGGAGTTTCCAGAGTTATTAATTTCTCTGATTTCTCCAGAGCAACTCTGGAGAAGCCAGAGTAGTTGGCATATCTGATTCTGTATATTTCCATTCATAAGCCGAGAATTTTTTAGCCGAGATATGTAGGCCTATGTAGTTTTCTACATATACAAATGTCTGATTCAAAGAAATGTAAAATAAAAACTTATACTGAGACAGCAAAAATGATAATTCAGCTTTCTATTTTACTCCAAAAGATAATATAAAAATATCCATAAAAAAATTAAACAATTTTTAAATAATAGTTTTCAAAAGGGAAACAGAATTTTCTTTTGTGTTAAAATAATCTAATAATGGAATTTTAGCAATGCATTATTCTTCTTCCTCTTTTCTCTCTTTCTCTCTCACATACGCATAAATGTAGATTATATAAATACATCAATATTAAACAAAAAGTAAAAGTAAAGACAAGCCCACTTTTAACATAAAACAAAGCTCAAATGGTACTCCAAAAATTTTTAAAAGGCATTACTTTTGTCTGCATTAAAAAGCATAAAAGAATGTAAAATATACAACACATTACTCTGAATCATCTTTTTCTCTGTTACCACCATCGTTTACAGAGGCAGTTGCTTCTTCCAACTGTAAACGATTTGTTATTGTCTGGTACGTCTTAGAATTCAGTTTTTCTTCCTCAATACCTTGCAGCTCAAAATCAGAATATAATTTCTAAGAATAAAATACAGTAAACTTTAGATATGCAAAACATGATATCTTTAGTAAAAATTAGTTTAAACTATAAGACTAAGATGTTATTAATGATAAATTTCAAATATATTTTTCTCTCTTTATACACTATGACAATCTACGCCAAAATGTATTCATTAAAAACAAAACCTAAGCATTTCTTTAATACTAGAAATGTGAAAGCAGTTATTCAGACTGTAAATGAATTTCAAACTTTACATCACCTTATTTATTCTTTTATTTCCTATTTGTTCAGTAACTTTTCTTAATTATTCATCATGAAAATGTAAATATTTGTTTTTGCTTATTATTATTGAAATGATTAAGTGTATATCTAGAAAGACTGACTGCAATAATTTTGACTGCTGAACAAATATTTCAGACTATTTTTGCTTGTATTCTATTTTTAATTTGAGTCATATTGATTAAGAAAAAGGTATAAATATGATAGGGTGAGTTTGATAAACACATTGTTCTCAGGAAATTTTTCTAAAAGGATTTAAGTAAATATTTAACTTGGATAAATATTAGATTTGATGTTGAAACACACAAGTGGCCAAGTAGTTTCCTGGTAACTAGGATATTATTTTTGTGTCAGAAAATATATGCTTTATTATGCCAGACTTTTACAGTTTCATTGTCTGATAATAAGATGATATCTGTAACTAATGTGTGGAAAATGCTACAAATGTAGACCGTACGACTAAGTATTCCAAATTTGTTTTCCTCTATCTGTTCAATCTAAAAGGGCATAATTAAAGTGGTATCAAGCACACATCAATTGGATTATATCATATTGGGACAATGTTATAAGTATGAAGAATCAAAATTTCCCCTCAAACAAGATGACATACATAAAGGGTCCGGAGAGCAGGAGACACAATTGGCCAAGAACATCCCAATCCTGCATTCAAAGCTGAAAGTGTCATGATGTAGATAGGGGCTTTGTTGTGATATTGCCCCAAAATACACTCTTTAGAGGGGTCTCATGATGGTAATTCAGTATTGGGGTAAAGTCCTATATCTATACCTATACCTACATCCTATCCTATCCTATACCTATACCTATATTACAAGATTTTGTGCAAAAGCAGCTGATCTAGTTTTAGTTTTAATGAATGGTTATTTAAATCCCATACAGAATGAGGAATTTATGTTATAAACAAGCAAGCAAATTTGTCCAAACTTAACCCTATAGAAAATCTTTAGGAGGCCATCAGACATACTGTAAACACATTTTTTACCCCAAGTCATTCTGACAGAGTTGAAAACTGCTCTACGGGAGGAATAATTACCCGATTCTGTAATGATTGATAACTTCCTCAAATGGGTGTTAATACACTGTAAATTTTATATGCAAATGAGAGGTGCTTATGTCAGTTTTGTTTGTTTGGATTTAGATTTTTTTTTTTTGTTAATGACTCCAATATATCTTAAAACTTAAGAAAATTAAGTATTGTTTTCATCTTTGTATGTATTCCTTTATTTTGTTTTATACACATTTGCTACTTTTCTGTCACATTTCATGTCAATCAAGTCAGTACTTGTTAATTTCTCTGCATTTAGTGCAGCATGCTTAACTTTTGCCAGTGAGTGCAACTGAGTAAATACTAATTTTTTAGCTGAACTGATCTATAAAAAGCAGATGAAGATAGTAAAAAAGATTTTTTACAAAAATGGCAACGTAACTAAGCATAATTTTACAAATTTAGCTACCTTAAGGGTGGTAAAATTTTTGTAATCACAAGATTTGTAAGACAGTAACATATACTAACTTTAGCAATATGAGATAAAGCAGCAAACTGAAAGGAGTGTAGACCGTGATCGATTCTCTCAGATAGCCAGGTACAGATCATAGTGACCTGGGCTGCATACCAGTCCTGAATAATAAAATATGATTATGGAAACCAATTTTTTCAACAAAAAATCTTTAAAAAATATGATAAACTTCACATATTTATTAGAACAGGATTTCTTTAAATATGTATTATTAGACAGATTACACTTTTTTGGTCACATTTATACTTAAATCATAAATAATCCTTTAACAGATTATTTTACACTTTTAGGTTTGTTGTTATTGCTATTTTATCAATCCCTGAATTCCTCCCAGTTAAAATTTTAGAATATTTCACAAAACATTAAAAAATTCTGAGGCTACTACAGGTTTTCAGAACTGAATAATTTGGAACAATTTTGGATTTTGGAGCATAAACTCACACTCATATTAATCCACTGATGTCTGAATCATTTCTGCTGAATAAATATATTCAAGTAACTCTTGTATTAATTTAAAATTAAATCTTGTCCTTATCTGTAGATTGGTTGTAATTATCGACACAGGAAGTCATTATAAATGATAGGAATATTTCAGTATAATAGATTAATTTGCTTTTGCATATTAATAAAGTATTATATAGCGATATACTGTAAGATAGAAATTAGCCTGAGAAATTTTAAAAATTTCATAAAAATATTTATACTTGCTTACAAATACAAGAAACAATTTATTAATTCCAAAACTAATTTTTTTTCTTTTGAATGATGAATGCATTTAATGAGTATCAAGTAAAGCCTACTCAGATTTGGCTAAAAACTTAAAGAAGTTTAGATTTCAAATGTCATGTATAGGCATAACATTTAAATTAAAAAAAACTTGTACAAAATAAAAAATATTGAAAGCAACATCCAAATGAAGAATGAGACTATGAGGTTCTGGTACCTCTTTATCTCAGAAAATATGAACAAATTCATAATAAATTACAAACAATATTATGTCTTTTGTTTTTCTATATAAATCCTTTACTAACAGGAAGTAGAAATGTTTCACTACAAAGTAAAGACAAATTATTTAGGACATAGGGAATATTTGATATCAGTGTTTGCAGAATATTAATTTCTAAGATACAATCATTTTAAAAGTGGAAATAACAGTTATGATGTGATTTTTTTTTTTTTTTTTTTTTTTTTTTTAAGAGCTATTTTAACTTATACACAGTTAAACTAAGCATGTTTATGGTACACAGTACATTATTTTAAATGAAATAAAACTTAACTAAATTTTAAAAACAACACAATGAAATATATTTATATACATTATATATATATATATATATATATATATATATATATATATATATATATATATATATATTTTACACACACACACACATATATAAATAATATTTTTCTCTATTTAAAAAAATGGTAAAATTTACAAAAATTAGTTTTTAAATCTAATTATAAAAGTTAAACGAAAAGATTACCTCAAAAAGACCTAAAACCCAGAGCTCATCAGTAACCTTCTGCCTCAACTGCTCCATACTATTTCGAGCAAAATTGATGTAAGCCAGCCCAACCTCCTTCCCGGAGCTAGATACACCTTGCTTATACTACATGAACAAAATCAGGTGAATTTCACATTTACAAATATAATAATTATGAAAAAAATTATTCAGAATACCAGAGAAAAAACAGCAGAGGAAGTTAACAGAAAATGTTCAAAAGTTTAAAAATAAATTTGTCATTATTATATATATATAATTAGAGGCAAAAAATTTTCATTTTTACGTAAAAAAACCCAGCTTAAAAATAAATTTGTCATAAATCATTATAACATAATTAAAGGCAAAAAATTTTATTTTTACAATTTCAAAATTTTGAATTTATTCAAAATTTTCTTGTATTTGTAAATAGGTGCTATATATATATATATATATATTTAAATAATAAGTTTGAGAAGGTTCAAATTACTCATTTGCTCACCTTTTACGGAACAAATTAGATGATCTGAAAGTAACTCTTAAACAAGAAAGTTATGGGAACTTTGGTGTGAAAACGTCACATTTGGTCTAAAATAATTTGGGAGAAAAGGATTTGGATCTAAATACGTATTGTATTTACTATGATATTTATCATAATTAATGCATCTGAAAAAGTTTAAAAAAACTTTCTTTGAAGATGAAATTAAATTCAACAAATGAAGCCTATTTTTATACTGGTAAGTTATTTTGCTCATCTCTGGTTGCAGGTATGATCACTTTAAATCAAAATGCATTATTTGAAAGCTTCTCAAAATTTTTTTTCTTTAGAGTACTTCCTCAAAATGAGTTCATTGATGGGTAACTTATCATCATGGGTATACTGTCATAACCTAATGTTTCAATCAAAAAGCAAGAATAAAGATGCAAAAGTTAAAGGCTACAAAATACTGCTCTTTAACCTATGATGAAGCAGCATTACAGAGCATTTAGAGTCCAACTAACAGATTAGATACAAAACACTTCTTTAGTAAGTATATTGTTATATTCATAGGCATAAGTACAACTCTAAAAGGTTCAAATGTTGAAATTACAACTGCAAATAATAAAACACCTTCATATATTAAAAAGAGATTTTTCTGAGATTGTAGTCATCAAGGAGTATGTCAAGTTAAAATAGTAAATATATTGTAAAAATAAAATGAGTAAATATGTCAAATGAAAATAATGCAAATATACTAAAACTCCTTCACATTTTTAAAAGAGATTTCTATGAGGTTGTAGTTACCATGGAGTATGTCAAGTATCACTATTTGATCATTACCAAAAGATTTACTATTCTAGAACTATGACATTACACTACAGACACATGTCATAGCTCTAGTCCTAATCAAATAAACAATCTTACCAAGCATGCTTTAAATTATTTTCAAATCAAGAAAGTAGAAAAAATACAAATAATGTTAGAATGTATGTACTTACAGTAAGAGATAAGATAGGTGCTAGAAGGCTACCTTCATCATAACGAGATAACTTGTTCAAAGTTAGCTCTAATATGCTTGTTAACTAAACATAAAAATTGCAACAATTAAAACCAAGAAAGAATACTTAAATGTAATATACACAAGTTTCTTTTAATTCAATCTATACTTTAATGACAAAATTTTTAAGTATGATGAAGCATGAGTCATTTTTGACAAATACTAGACAAAAATTTTAATATATCAAATTTTCATTCTAAATAATTAGTTTATCAGTAAAACTACTTTTATACATTATATGGACTATTTTTATACATTTATAAAGGCACCAAAAACTCAAATTTTTATTAGTTGTTTAATTGATAGTTTCAATGTGTAATATTATTTATGTAATATAATATTGGTAAGAAAAGATAAAGAAACTATAAAAACACACCTAATTTGAATAATCTTGCAGATAAAAAAAAAACATGAAACTTGAAAAAGATCTTTATTTTGTCCTGCCTGACGTTAAAAATGCAGAACACTCTACTTTTGCAAAAAACATATCTAATCAATAACAGACCCGGAATTTTCCTGATGTTTGCAACATTGCAAGCAGACTTGTTGCAGTGGAGAAAAACGAAGGGGAGAGACAAAAGATTACTGATATCCTGTCCAACAGCAGCCCTCACTAACTTTTTCTGGGAAGCAAATTTTATGTTGTGTGTTTATGTTTAGAGAATTCCTGGTTGTGTGTAGAATTTCATTTCAATACAAAATGAGCAGAGCAAAATGGTATCAGCCCAAAACTATCTTAGGCCTCATAAAAAGATAATTAAAAAATAGGAAAAAAGTCTTGGATTATCAAAAGTCAGATTCACAAGACAATCTAAGCTGAGTATACTCTTAAAGGCATTTTTAAAAGCAAAGAGAGAATTCTTGAAGCAGAACAAAAATTTGATTTAATAAGAAGAATTTGACAAGACACCCCTACAATGGTTTCATGAAGCATGAACATCTACCATTCTAATTCCCAGATTGATATTTAAAGAAAATGCAATTATTCTGGCAAATAAGTTTGATATGTAAAATTATCAGGCTTTGGCTGATTGCTTAACAAAGTTCAAAGATGAATGTGGACTGGCATTTAGAGTCATATCTTAGGAAAGTATCACTTTAGATCAAAACATAGTGGATGAATATGAAATCAAACTAAACAGAAGATTAGGTGGATATAATAAGAAAAAGATAGTCAATGCAAATCAGATAAGTGTATTCTACAATATATGGTGCCTAATTGAAATATAATGTCTAGGGATGAAAACTGCTTTGGAATAAAACACAGGATCAATGGACTTTAACTGTGCTCTAATTCAGATAGATCAGAAAACTTTCAACCATTAGTTAGTTATAGAAAAATCAAAGCAAAAAGGTGTTTTAAGAATATCAAAGAGTGAAACTTAAAAATATCACAAAAAAATGTGTAGATGACATTATCAATTTTTACCAACTGGATTAGAAAATTTGATACAAAAATGCATAAAGAAAAGTTTTACTTTTAACTGAAAATTTTAACATAATTTTACTGATATTTTATATTAAAAATGAATAAATTTTAAGCATTTTAGGCTGATAACATTTATTTTTATGATAAAATTTTTAAGTATGATGGAGCAATATTACCATTGCACTGAATATCCTCCAAATATCCCTGGCTTACAAATTTGACTATTATTTTCAAAAACCAGGTAATTATATTAGCAAATTACAGGCAGTAGACAAGGGTATCATTCACAGTGTGAAAGCATATGACAAAAAGTCTTTAGTTAGAAAATTAGGATACAGTTTAGATGACAGAATGAAAAATAGAAAACAGACAATTTTGAGAGAAATGTCCATGTAGCATCATGGCAAATAGCATGGAAAGAGATTTCTTCATCCAAAATAAAACAATATGATTTCTCAATGCTGGAAGAGCTTGGAGTGAAACTGCAAAATACAAATGTAGGCATCAACAAAGATGAAATCACATTAGTCCTGAAGAGAGAAATTTTGTTGAAGAGTAGGATGTTACAATTCAGGAATTCTCAAATGTGATGAATCTGTTTTAACAATAGATCACAGAAATGTAGAAGAGATTTATGAAGATACAGCAAACAAAAGAGTATCAGAATGAAGAGGGTGAACTTGAAGACCAAAAATAAAATGAGACACTGTACTCTAGCACTATATTATTTCAATAAATATGGAAATTCAGTTATACAAATCAATGTTATATATGATGTGGAACACATATGACATTTTAGAAAATTTCAAAGCAGAAACAACAAGAATGCAGTGAAAAAATGAAGTAACCAACACTTCTTGGTATTTTTAAAACATTTATTTATTGTTTTTTCCATATTTTTTTAACATAATTTTAAATAATATTTTTGGAGCAAAGTAACAGTGATAGTAAAAATAAATTTTTAAAAATACCAATATATTAAGAAATATGTTGACAGTCCAAAGCCAGTAAAGTTTGAAGGGAAATATAATTGCTTCACAAATCTTATTTAAGGACCATCTCTTCTTCTTATGAACAAAATTCCACAATTTCTTGAAAGTTATTAAACAGAGATTATGGAGATAAAATAATTAAAATTTTTGAAGTAACTTAATTCATCTAATAGTATTCAAAATGCATTTTCACATAATGTAATTATTTCTTACTTTATAATCACATTTAATTATCCTTTTTCCTGTTATAAATTTTAATTCCGTATTTTTTTCAATTTGAATTTAGTTGAATTTTGTTTTTATCAAAGTTTTAAACACTAATCTCATCCCATTGCTAACAACATAAATGTTTAAAAATTTATTTAATATTTATGTCATATGAATTATAATTTTATTTTTTGATACATTTGAATGATCTAATTCAAGACTGGGAGCAAAGAAGGTGGTGTTTATAAAAAAAAAATAGCTGTATGTGAGAGAAGATCTGGGATACACTATGACAAAAACATGGACTTGGAAAGTTAAAGGTAAGAAGATACAGATATATTATTACATATAGTAGCATTTATGGTACTTGGAACTACTTTTGGATGTTAATAGATAATAGTACTTAAAAACAAGGATCTCAATTACTAAATAATCATTTTATTGAAAACCAAATATTACTTATACATACTTTAGCAATGAGCCCTGACATCATCTGATTTAAGCTTTTGTCAACCATATCATCGATCTTGGCATGATATTGATGCTAAAAATCAAAGAAAGATATAGCACAATAGGAGAAGTTACATAACAATTTTTTATGCTTGAAAATGAAAAATAATTAAACATAAATGCACATATACAAATTTTCAATTTTTATTTATTTAATAAAATTTTATTAAATATGTATATAATTTTGTTATAAGTGTGTTAAAAACAATACATATGTAGAATATATAAATATAATTTATAAAAACTTTTTTAGCTTACAAATTGTATAAATTTAAAACTTTACTTAAAATCTAAAGAAAAAAAAATTACAAATTAAGATTTCTATAAATGTATTTAAATAAAATGTCCAAAAAATTAAAAACTAACTGGTGGTACAAGACTGTTTTTTTCTGAAGGCTCTAATCTGTATAACATACTTATATAATATGGATATACATAAAAATACATTATAGACACTAAAACTGAAGAAGTTCAATGCTGAAAGTGGTGTCTGATCCAATATCTTATTTATTAATAGATCTCTATGGTGGATTTTATACATACATACAGAATTATAGCAGACACAAAGGCTTACAAAAGGCAACAGTATTGTTATAGTACTGTTATTTTGAAGCGAATATAATACAGATAAGAGTCATTTTAAATTTATTTTTCAATTTTTATGTTTTCTCATTTAAAAATTTTTTCAAGCTTTATTTACTTTTTGCTGTTATGCATTTTCTTTTCTGTTCTTTTTTAAAAACTGTTTTGATAATTTTTGCTGATTTTTTTGTTATCAACAGCAAAAAAAAAGTCGCCAAAAAATACATGTATTACATCTGTTTCAGGAACCCATATTATGCCTACCCCCATCCCACTTTAGGTTTTTAAAAAGCCCCAAAAATTATCAGCTTATAGCAGAAATATACGGTATATTAAATTTTAAACTCATTTTTCTAACTGAAGATTAAGTTTTAAAATAAAAGATAAAACATGAACAGCTCTAGGAGAACATGATTTCACCTTGGCCTTCACACTACATGTGTACTCCTGTATAGGAGTAAAAGGTAAATCATCCCTTTTGGGAATCTATATTACAACCAGTAGAGAGAATATTACTTTTTTCTTTCTGGGCATGTCAAGTATTTTTAATGCTTTAACATGCCTGTTAAAATTGAAAATGATGCAAATGCCCTCTTTTGAATATTATAGCCCTATAACCCTTTTAAAAGAAAAATAAAGACTTTGTTTTGCTCAGAGTTCTCACTTGATTTATCTTTCTATTCTGTATCTAACTTTTAAGTTTTCATATTCAATATGATATTAAATAATCCTCATATTACATTTAAATATATATACACACATATATATACACACATACATATATATATATATATATATATATATATATATATATATATATATATATATATATACATATACATATATATATATATATACACATATACATATATATATACATATATATACATATATAAATACATATATTTATATATACACACACACATATATATATACATTCATGTGAATGTGCATACCTCATACACAAAAGTCAAAATTTTGAGAAAAAAAGGAGGAGAAAAATTCAAAAAAGAGGAAGTTAAATAATTATTAAAAAATAATGTTTTGGTTTACGAATGTACTGATATAATGTGAAAACAAGTACCTAAATATGAAACATGGAAGAATCTAAATAACTTTTTATCAATTTAAACAAGTACTCAAGTTTCCTAGCAAAAATATATGTAAAACAGATTCAAATCAGATGCTTCTCAAATGTGCCTAATGAAATAAATAATTCCCCAATACAGTTGAACTTTATTATATTAAACATTGAGGAACCATATTGTTTGTTGTACCTGAACCTTTAAAAAAATGCTAGATCTCACAAAATTATAACTTACATAAGATTTACATAAGATTACATATTATCTTATATAAGATTTACATATATAAGAATTATAAATATCTTATCTTTAATGATTTTAATTGACTAAAACCAAACAACTGAACGATTGCCTATTAAAATGACCAAAAATGAAGACAAATGCAAAACTAATTTTGTCTTCAGTTGTTGCTTACTATTTTAATACTGAATTAATTTACAATCTTCTACTGACATGATGCCAGTATCAAGATAGTTTAAGAAATTTCTTTGTCCAATACAAGAAAAAACATTTTCTTTTCTTGATTGGGTGAACAAGACGTTATTAATTTCATGCACTTTGTTTTTAAATTTAGAAACATATTTAAATCAGTTTCATAACTGCACAAAGGTTTTAAAAAATTTAAAAACAAACTTAGAGAATGACTGAAAGAACGGATCCTTCTACCTCATTCCTAAGATTCGCTATAACGTATAAAATGGAGATTCACAATTTATGGATAAATTAGCATTTTAAACAAAAGGAAAAGTTGTTTTTGGACAAACCTACAAGTTTCAGATCAGAATCATCCCTGAATTCAATATTCGATGTAGCAGTCTATTTTTAAGCACATGGGACCAGAGTTAACGATTCTTTTTCTCCCTCTTGGGTTCAGAAACAGGTTAAACAGATTTCACAACACTACATTCGACAAAATGCGGGTCCCCCTTTCGATTTAACACTTTAATTGGAGGGGGGAAGGGGAGAATATTCCACAGAAAAAAAATATTAGAAAAGCAAAAATGCTATCAAAATATGGGAAAGACAGTGTGTGTGATCCGTTTGGCTGTACATAACTCCGTAAATGTTTAGAAAGAAAAAATTAATAAAAGGAGTGAATGGCCCAAAGGAAAAAGAAATAAAAGGCGTTAATAGCTGAAAAAGGAGGAATGCCATGAAATATGGAAAAAAGTACAGATTCCTAGAGAAAAGGAAAAAGAGGAAAAAAGGAGCGCTACAGAGTCTAATAAATGCATATAACAGTTTAAAAAAATTTAAAAATTTAACTAATTTCATTAACTTAAAAAAGCATAAATATAATTTTTAATCAACTAACACACCACTTTTTTAAAGTCCTTTTTAAAAATGATAAAATATTGGGAATATAAGTGGAAACTGAATTACTTTCACATCATAAGACATATTACACAAGTTTATATCATTAAGTCATTATAAAAATCATATATATCATCAGCTAGATTATAGTTTATTAAATCTTTCTTTAGCAAATTCTCAGAAGCAAATGCGTGCTAAAAATACTATCTCTTGATCTGATGAAAAGTTTAAACAAGAAAAATAGATTAATTTTAAGTTAAGAAAAAGTCAATGAAATAATGACTCACCAAGTCTACACCCTCAACAGTACATAGCTTTAAAGACTAAACAGGAAAAAATTAAAACAAAAATTAGGTAAGTAGAATTATTAATAAAATAAGGAAACAAAATATCAATATAACTTATAGATCATATGACGATATGTAACCAAAGTAAATCAAGCTGTTGTGTAAATAGAGTAAATGTTTGCTGGATTGTTAGACAAATATACTGATATTTAATTAGAGCATTAGACTAGAGGTATATAATTTTACAATATCACAATTGGAAAGAAAAATTTAATTTCTAAAAAATCTTTACTATACTTACTATTACTATTGCAGTACCATTTTTAATTACTTTAATTACAAACAAACATTAAAATTAAAACTTGAAATTGATCATCAATATAGAAATTGAAAACAATAACAGCACAACATAAAAAAACTATTCTGAATAAAAAACAATTTAAATACTCACTTTTTAAACAATTGTTTAAAAAGTGATTTTAAAGAGTATACATTTATATATACATGTAACACAGCAAAAAATAATCTACAGGTCACATCAATGTAAGCCCCTACTGTATTTACTTGCCTGGGCTTGCTGGGCAAGATGATGCCTAATTAATCTAGCAGTGGTGGCACCATGAAAGAGAACAGCAATTCTGAGTCAAACTTAAACTTTATTTAAGAGCTGGTAAAGAAGACATGCTTAACAGTCAAAAATATACGAGGGAATGAACATGAAAACACATGCTGAAACAGGATTAGACCCCAGAACGAGATGGAGAGAGAAAAATCTGTCCCAGAGAATGGAAACTTAATCAGCAAATTTAAGAATAAAACTTAGATCAGGAGAAAAACTGGGCCATTTTCCAGTGACAGCTGGAAAATACAGTGAGTGGACAGAAAATTTGCACCTGTTGTAGAGGAAGCTTTGGGTTGGAAGGGGACATTCCTTTAATTAAAACATTTCGTCACTGAGAAAGTAGACTTGAGGAAATTAGAATAGGAGAATTTTCATAATATTATAATTTTGATATATTACATACATATATATATATATATATATATATATACACACATACATATATGTGTACATACATACATACATATATATATACACATACATATATGTGTACATACATACATACATATATATATATATATATATATATATATATATATATATATATAATATTCAACATGAAAGTAACCAGAGTGAAATTAAGAATAATCAAACCTTATTTAATGAAAACTGCCATAATGACTGGTTTACATGACATCGCAAGACAAAAAGAAAAAAATCAAAAACTCAATGAGCAATATTTTGCAGAATTGACAAGGTGACATCAAGATTTCAAATGTAGGATCCTGCCTGTATCTTGACAAGTGCTTCTTAAAAAAGTAGGTGTTCCACACCATTGTGAAAAGTAATTTCAAGAGATTTGAGCCTCTGTGGAGCCTATAATCATTAATATTATACCCGTGGCAAAAATTATGGGACTTGAGGTGGATAGCAAAAATATTGATGAGCTAGCAGAAGCATGTAAATAAGAAGTTAATTTCCAAATAGCTTAAGGAGCTGCATTCTATGCAACAGAAATTATGGAGGAGATTTCCTCAGGAGATGAGATAACAGTCTCTAGCTCAGAGGAGCAATAATCTTCCAGTCAAATAGGGAAGATGCTAAGAGTATGGAAAACTGTTGAAAAGCATCATTTTATTAAATAAAAATTTATATACAACAATTGTTATAGTTGCAAAACATTGCTGGTGGAATGAAACACACTGGAAGTATGAATAAGTAAAATAATGATGTCATAGCCAGAAGATGATGTGCACAAAGGTGTAAAGGAAAACTTTAAAAAAAATAAGGTCAGTTTGTCAACATCACTGAATAGATAGTAGCTATGCATGCTGAAAAATTAATTATTGATATTGCTGAATATAAAGCACAGGAAAAATTGAAATATTTCAAAACAACTTTCATGCAATTAAAAATGTATTATAAATACAAATAATAAAAATTATTTTAAATTTAAATACTTTTTCATGATGGAATGAATTATCCAATTTTACATAGATTTCCATGAAAAAAATTACTTTGTTTAATGAGTGTTTTATATTGTTATTAGGATTTGGGAATAATTTATGCCCGTTAAGCAAGCCTCTACTATTATAAGGAAAACTATCACTACTTTAACACATTAACGCCCAAATTATTTTTGGCGATGCATGCTTTGTCTTGCCCCCTGTGCAGTGTGGAATGGGTAGAGCACCTAAAAGCTAGTTTCCTACACTACGTTTAGCGATCTAAAAATAGATCACTGGGAACTAATGGGTTAAAGCTTACCTGATTTTTGGCTTCAAGAACAACATTTATCATAGCACACATTTCTGAAGGAACTATGTAGTCTGTACTAGTCCACTTACTGCCCTTTTTCTGCCACTGTTGAAATGCTTGCAGTGTTCTTTAGAGAAATTATATATATACAGATACATACATATTAATAACATATTTTGAAAACTTGAAAGAAAGTTCAAAATAAATATCATAATGAATTTTTCATAGAAATATGTATATATGACAAAATATTTTCAATAGAACCAATAAATAATTTTAAAATAATAGCTTTATTGACACTTTTCACAATTTATATATCAATGCATAATATGCATAAAATATATTCAGCAAAAAGTGCATTAAAAGCAATTTAAAATATAATGCATCTATATCATCATTTTACTGATTTGTTTTTTATTGTTCTTTTACATACCAATGTTCCCAGATGAGAGCATTTACTTTAAAAGTAAAATTGTAATTTCATAAAAATTGTTAAATTTTTCATTGTAAACAATGATTTCTTTTTCACATACAAATTCAGTTTTGGGAATAATATCTGTAGTGTTCAGAAATTCATAAAAAACACCTGGCCTCTTAGCACTTTTCAAATAGCATTAATTAAAACTTCCCAGAATAGAAAAAATTGGATGTTAATAACAGAAAAAATCTTAAGCAAAAAAACAAAGGAAAAATACATTAAAAGTATCAGAAAACAAATTTGTCTGTTTCAAAGTGATAACACTGGCATGCTTAATAAAACAAAATTACATTTTCTTGTATTTAAATTGTAAGAACAATATTTTAACTTCTAATAGCATATGTGATACAATTTGATATGAAAAATAGCTTATGGTTTCTTGGTTGTATGAGGTTCTTTGTGACATTGTTTCATGTAATTATATTAATACCTACTGGGTGCCTAGTCATATGGGTATTCAGGGTAATGGGCTAACTGATGAAATGGATAAGAATTCCAATATCTCTTTAATCAGACTTGGACCTGTACTTGGTATTGTTTCTAGGTCTATTAGAACTGTTCTTCATTATATCAAGTATGTTCAATATCCTGATTGCTGCAGTGGAAAGGGTCATACACAAGCCAAAGAGTTCAATTTTGACTGCCCAAGTATCTCTTTTGTCATGGCTGTTGTTTTGAGCACAAAAACTACTGTGTGACTGCAAGTTTTTTTTTAAGCTCATAGGATTGAATACCTTGATTGCCCCTTTACTGAGCCTTCAGATCTGCAGGATATTTCTGTCAGCAGTCTCTTGAAACTTGTTTAAGCCATAGACATCTATTCTAATTGCACTAGGGGTTATGTTTTTTCAGGGGGTTTTGCATACAAAAGATCTCTGGTCACAGTGTCCAGCTCTTGAGGAACATCCTCAAGAACTTCCTGGAAGGTGATTTCATTTTATTTACTTACTATTATTATTTACTAGGATAAAGTGAGGGAAATGTAAATGTTTCACTTGGGATCAACACAGAAAAAACTGTTTCAATGATTTCCAGATACAATTAATGTTATTGTGTATCAAAACCAACAAAATCTTTCATGTTTTAATGTAGCTTTAAACTTAACCTTTAATGATACGTTTTATGCATTTATACACACAGTGTTACAGTAAAATGTTATTTATAAGAAAGTAAAATTTTTATTCTCTGCTCTCACTAACTCCACTACAAGGTACCAATGTACTAATTGGAATTGTCTAAAAAATTTTCATAACTGTGTCTGAAATTTTTGTTTACTAGGACCTCAAAACAAAATAGCTTGAGGATATTACTTCATTAAAAATAAATAAAATAATTTAAAAAATTTTTCATTTTTTTTTTTTTTTTAAATCAGGTCTGAAAGAGTATTAAAGAGTATGCCTATTATAGACATATGGTCAAGATAAAATATGTTATGGCTTTATTTCTATGTAATCTTTTGACAGATAACTTTTTTAAGCATAAGCTTTTTTAATCTTAACATTATTAATGTACACATAGTAAAGATGAAACAATAAAATGCAAACAAATATACCGATTAATGCATGATTCTAGCATATCACAAGCCATAAGTTTTAATCTTTGTTCCAAATGTTTGGCAAAAACTTCATCAGGCCAATGTAAGTCACGTATAAAAGACTGAAGAGCATCTAGTTTCCAAAATAAATCTTCAGAAGTTATACATCCATGGCTGCCAAGAAAATACAATAATTAAATTTTAAAATGAAGTCTTAAACAAAGGTGATTTTTTTTAGTAATCATATACAAATATTAATATGAAAAAAGTATTATAATTAGAACATATGAAGCAGTGAAAAACAAAGAGATATAAGTAACAAAAGTAAAACTTTTTGTAAACAAATTAATGCAACGTTCATATTACCAAGAACATTCTAGAATTGTTTCATATACTCAATCATATATATATTTGAGTGTTTGTGTACATGTGAATCCTACATGTACATGCTAGTTTAAATATGAAATATGTGTTTCTACAATCATTTTCAATAACAATCTTCAAATTTTCATTTTGTCACTAAAACCAATATTTTCTTGGAACCTCATATTTGATTGCTAGACACAATAAAATTTCTTCTTCACTATAAAATCAGCTTTTAAATTTCCATTAATAATCATGTTTAATATTTACAGAAATTCACATTAGTTTCAGATGAACTTTGATTCAATTTAAATATAGTTAATTTCAATAGAGAAGAACCTTACATTGAACAGCCAGAAAAAAAAAAAAAAAAAAAAAAAAACTGATTAAGCACATATTTAAAATTTAATAAGTTTAATTCATAATAAATATAGATTGCATAAATTGTGAACAAAGTAGCATCCAGATGAAATTGTTCTTTTAAATGATTGTAGTCAATTTTTCTGTTACTGGGAGTTAATAAGACTGAGATCTATATCTTAAAGCTAATGCAAATTGGCTACAAGTATCTAACCAAAAGTCAGATTCAAATCTGTAAATTCTATCTTAAAACACATCCTAATACTGACTCTACCAATTTTGCCTTAGTTCTCTTAAACTGAAGTACTTAAAATACTTCTTGGCAAAAATTAAAAATTAAAAGCAATTAGTTCAAGAGTACATTTTGTTATTGTGGCTGAAAATTTCATTTTTATGGGAGATACACACTTACTCTACGATTATTCAATTAAAAAAAATTAGTTTTTATTTTAAACATTATAATGCTATAATAAAAAAATTTTACTAAAAAAAATGCCTCATAAAAGTGATTAAAAGAGACTAAGATATACAGATAGAAAGTACTAAAATATACAGATGAATAAATAATATGAATTAATTTCATACATTTTATGTATGCAGATAGAATTAAAAATTATAAAACATTTTTGGGATAATATATTAATAATAATAAATGTTACAATATTAAAATATTACATAAATCTATAAACTCATATTTTCACTAAAAGTCAAGCATTAAATACATTTCTGCAAAAGAACTAAAATCAGAATAATCATTTTTATCACAGAAAATAATAAATACTTAATTTCATCAAATCAAATTTTCAGTTAAAAATATACGGCTGCAACTATTATTTAGAATACAACAAACACATCAAGTTAAATATAAATATAAAACCCTATATATGAAAAGGCAAAGTAATAAGCTAGTACCCCTTGAGTTCCCATCTTTCTTTTTCATAACCTTTGTGAAGGGACTGAGCAATTGATGATTCCATCAAGTCAACATAGCGAACAACTTGTGGGGCAAATGTATCACGCAAATGCTGGTGAAACCTTCCTCCACACAAATTTTCTAGATAATTAAAAAAAAATCACAAATTAATATTAGAATAAGTTAAATTTGCTAGAGAACAAATACTTCAGTTCAGTAGTATTCTAATATATATGTATATAAATACTCTCTTTTATTGTTTATTTTGACCTTTTATTAATGATAAAAGATTAAAATAATTGGAAGGTTAATTTTCAAACAGTATGAAAGTTAATACTAAAATTTCAATAGTTTATGATTTTTAAATAAGATTTATGAATTATTAGGCCTCAAATCAAAGGCATTTTTAGTTATTTTTTTCAAAATCATAAGTATTGTATTAAAATATAATGTAAATGTGTTACAGAAAAAAAAACATTTATAGTTTAGTAATGTGTTAGTTTGTATAGATATCCCATTTTATTTTTTCATATTTTTTAATACTAAAGATATTCATGCTTTAATGGTGATGTAATTTTTTGTAACAAAAAAAATGTTATTCTACTCCAAAATTTAGCCTTCTGTGTGTTACACAAAATTTTATGATTTATATAAAAACTAAAAACAGTGCAAAGTGTACAAATATAAATAACATGATGTATGTAAATATCAGAAATCCATGTCAGCAAATATAGAGGTGTAATTGCTGTTATAAAATATTTAAAGGTAAAATTCCAATAGCGTATGCTACATGGAAGAAACATAACTGAATTAGTATGAAATAAAAATAAACAACACAGTAAATAAAAATAAGAAGTCATCATTTGTGCATTCATTACAAAAGGATGTTAAAGACTATACACATAGAGACAATACACAGCTACAACAGATTTGATTTTGCCCTTATTTTTCCTCCGATACTTTGTTTATGTAACACTCAAAATACTTTATTCTTATGCGTGCTTTTGGAGACATTACAAAAAACATTTATGTTTTTAACACTCATTTTAGCTAAATGGAAAAATTAAAATCCTGATGAACTATAATTTAATAGTAGAAAAATTTATTAATTTTGTAAATAAATATGCTAAAACTGTTGTATTTTGCTTCATAAATAACAATAATTTATACAATAAATAAAAACCCAATTATAAACTAGCTACAGTAATGAAGTCTTACAGTAATGAGTATGTAGGAATAGTACATTCAAAATTTGAATTCTCCATGCACAAAATGCAACTATATTGTGGGTTCAAGCAATATAAAATTTTAAAAGGTATATGTAAGAAGGAAAATATTGAAAATAAGCAACTGACAGTTGAAAGTGGGATGAGTATAACCCAATCAAAGTTAATGAAATGCTAATGAAACAATAAAATTATTTGTGTTTACAAACTTAAAATCATACATAAGTTAACATTAAAATTTTATTTATATATTTCTAAAACTTTTTAGTTCATAATATAGTTTACCCTAGTTTCAAATAAATAGTAAAAACATTCAAAATGTATCAGCATATCATGACAATATATATTTTTAATTTTTTTACATGATTAATTGATTGGTTAAATTTGCTTAGTAAAGGAGTGTATAAAATCATTTCACGTAATCAGCAGTAATTGAAAATGTAAAGTGTGGAAGTTATTAATTATTGAATACTTTATTTTAAAACATAGTCTAATTCATTAATAGGAAGAACTTTTATGACAATGAAACAAATTAGCTGTATTTGTTATACATGCTGTTTAACTAAGAAATATGACATTAACTAGTATTTTAAGTTACTAAAACTGAATGAAAAAATATTCTGCAATCTTCCAACAGTCAACTAATTTATATACAATAGTTTTTGAATAAATGAAATGCAATATTCCAAAAAGAACTCTTTACATTCTGCAGCAAATAAACTATATATCTAAAGTATGGAGAGGTTTCCTATACTATGATAACTGCATTTTAAACTTCAGATTCATGATGCAGTATTTACAACCAAGTTTCAATATGCATGGAATCCCAAACATGACATTTTCATGATTCAACAGCAGTATCCCCAAATTTTAGTTTTCCATCCAAATGAGCAATATGCAGGATCAGGCCTCATGAGAGATATTGTTATTAACATCTTAATTCTTATAAGAAAACTACAAAACCAAATAAATTAAAATACATGAATAAATATATTTTACACTTATATAAAAAGGGTAGAAACTAGAAATAAAAGGTATGCATAAAGATTGATATGAATTACTATATCAAGAACAGAAATACTACAACATAATCTTGTAATCATAAATTTATATGAATATGAAATTCAAACAGACACATGAAACATTAGAAGATATGCACATTAAGTATTGAAACATATACCATCAACACGGAGATAATCATTCAACACTTGGAAGACTGGAAAACTATCCCAGGTGTCAGGAGGCTGTTCAGCTAAAACTGTGTCCATATCTACAGCAAATAATGACCAAAATATCTCTGCATGCTCAACAAGAAGATCACTGAACCAAGCAAAGGCCTAACAGCATGAAAACATTTATGAAGTTATATACATAAACTATGTTTATTTTTCTTTACAATTTTGTTCACAAAACAACTTATTTTTCAACAACAATAAATCAACATACTATTTTCTGCTCATTTATGGCCTAACTAATGTACACATACATATATAATATGAAATAAATATTTTATTGCCAGTGTACTTCATGTATTAGTCTTAATCCAAACACATATACTATCATCTGTCCATTCCTTTCTTTAAAGAGGAAGAGGAGCTAAAATTTCAAGCCCCACGAAAATCAAATACTTTTGCACATTTAGTTTAGATCAGTATGAAGAACTACATTTATTTATTTCTGGCAACAAGAACTAAATATACTGGCACCTAGTTTAAAGTTGATTCCAAATACCTACAAACATTCATAAATGCAAGATTTGAACCCGTAAAACTCCAAAACAAAAGACAGAATCCTACATTTAACTGGTCATTGCTAGACAATACTTTTACATGATATTTAAAGAAAACAATCATGATTCTTTATTTGTTTACTGACTGAAAACTATGGCAATGAATGTAGTAATAGGCTGTTTTTGAACAAAAAGTTCTTGTTCATTCAAAATATACATACATTCAAAATGCCATTTACAGGTAGACAAAGAATCTTCTACAATATGAGCAATCACAAACTAAAGTAGCAAGATATTTACAAATTCTTTCTCCAATCTGTAAAATAATGTCACATGAATGGTAGTAATTATATTAAAAGGATGATGCACCTTGAAGACAAAGTCAGGCATATTGTTGTTGAAAACTACCACATTGCTGTTAATGAGGTGCAGAACATAAACTGCTTGAAAATTATGAACATGGCATGTAATAATTTTTGAGTGACATGTATTGTGTCAAACAATGCACTGAACATCTGATGAAATGGATTTACTCATAAAAAGACCCATAATTACTCTACCTTTCTTGTTGGTTTAAACTTCTTATTCTTATAAAATGATTTATATTACCAGATTGTAAACCTTGAATTCCATAATATTTCTTGAACAGATTGATCTATATTATCCTAAGACTTAAACTTCAAATGAAGTGTCTGACTCATTTGGTTCAAAATTTATCTCTTGTTATTAACTACCAACTAAACAAGTAGTGATATAACAGATGATATGACACAAATCATACAACCCTATTGTTAGAATCATACAACATTATACTTACAAAGTTATTCTAGGCATATTAAAAACTTTTTCAATGATACTGGCTTTTCCCTCTTATACCTTTATATTTCGTTTTTCAGCATTGTGGCTAATTTCTTTTAACTTTTGTACAAGTATTATCTATTTTTATTGTAAGTGTTCAGAATTCACTGCTAGTATCACTAGGCAACTGTGATTATAAATCATTCATTTTATAATTTCTTCACCTTTTTTAGGGGAGAAAGGGTGGAGGACAATAGAATGTGAATGCTAATTACATTGGTAATCATAATAGTTTGAATAAATAATAGCTCTCTGTGAGGTGTAAATATGCATGGTTAAAATACCTGACAAAACATACTTTATAACACAATTTGGTACTTTTAATATAAAGTGTAGCAAAATATAACAGATTTTAAAACTGTACAAAAGTGAGTGGTAATAAGTTTAGAAACAACTTAAGGTGCACCTGAAATAAGACATTATTATAACTGTGCCATAAATGCTTATGAGTCACAAAATTTTGAAAACATAATACAATCATGTTAATCTTGTAATTGGTTATTCATGAATAAATAAAAAAAAATAAGTGTGATACATAATTTAACTTTAAGAAAAGTTTATGGAAGAAGAAGCAACAAACAAATTATACCCAAGTTAAAAAACATTAATAAAAAATAGGAATACAAAAATTTAGCATTATTGTTCTATTAAACAGAGTTATGATTTATTAGAAAATTAAATCTCAACCACAATATAAATGTTAATATTTTATGACAAAAAAAAAATTGTAATGTACAAAAGTAGAATAAATAAATGTTAGAGAAACACACACAACTTTTTTAAAGGTATTAACATAATAAAAGGGAAAGCTAGTTGCAGCCACAAAACTTAAATATTTAAATAACAAAGAAAAAAGTATCAGCCCTAAAAAATTTAATTTACAATTAAAAAGCCCAAATAAAATTATTAATACTTTATATTTTAGAATATTAATTTAATATACAATAAAAATTTTATAAATAGTTCTTATTGAAAACTTTTCTAAATGTAAAAATTATCATGAAAGATTATGCATTTTTAAATTCAGATTTTAAATTTTAAAAAAATAGAAAAAGAATTATGTATCTATTCCCAAAGAGGTATTTTTCAATTCTAAGGAAATAGCTTAACAGTTAATCACAATATTCAAAGCAGGTTTCATTGTTTTCAAACACATTTTGTTATTTGATGATTGTGCCATATTTTATCACAAAACACAAATTTTAAGTGTAAAATGCATCCATACTCACCGCATCCTAGGAAAAGAAGCAAACGAGGGAACATATAAACATTTATGAGTATACAGAAAAACATACAATTACCAACAATCATTGCAGAACAAAATATAAGTTCACTGGATGCAAAGGAGTAATAAATAGCAGTGAACATCAAACATGCATTACAACATCAAAATATATAGTTAAGTTACACAGCTAAAGGAATTGAAGGATGATATTTTCAAATTGTTATTCAAATAGCACAATCGGAATAAAGTTACGTTAAGGTTGTTTAATGGATAATAAATAAAAGGAAAATACATTTAAAACTTTTGTATTTAAATGAATAATGAACGAAATTAAAGATTGATTTTTTTAACACAGCAATGTATTTTTAAACATCATAAAGAAGTAAGATAACTTCAAAATAATAATACATTATGCAATATAGCATACAATTTTCTAATAAAAAAATGGTAACCATAAGATACTTAAGTAAAAAATTTAAGCATGTGAATAATTTCATGGAAAAGAAAATTCTGTAAAAATTAATTTAAGAATTTATTTAATGAAAGAAAATAAATTTAGAAAATTATAAATTAAATAAATGAGTGTTTAAATTAATACTTGCTGGATAATTAACACAGGATACTTTGATTTGTAGTATGACCAAATCATGAGATTCAGTTCACTTCTTTCAATAAATTATTTTATTCAGATCCTAACAAGGTTATGGGATTAACTTTAAGAGATTTTAATTTCAATGTTTTACCTTTTTATGGGTATTATTTTAAAAATTATCAAAAATTGGAATCATATAAAGGTATTAAATGCATACATATTTTTAATACGAAATGATTCAATTATAAATTTTCTTACACAGGAGTTAAGTCTTTGAAGAGAAAAATCAAGTTGAAAAGAAAAAATATTAAGTGTATTAATTCTTTTAAAAAATACAATTTAATGAAAGTAATTCTTTCACAAAATATTTCAACTGAATTTTATGGCTAATTATGAAAAGCAAAAATAGTTATTCATTTTTAAGAAATGAAAGTTGATCTAACTTTATTGGAATAAAAAATGAAATTCTTAAGCTTTACCCCACATTTTAATTTTATCTGAGTTCTATCATTAATCAATATTTCTTATATAAAATATAGTTTCATATAAACATATCACTCTTAGAATAAAATTGAGTTTTTCTGCTGAAAACCAAAAACTCTGTTGTTACAACAAATAAAGAAGTTTTTCAAAGTAATATTTATTTTCATTTATTATTTGTGTATATACAAGTAGTATATACATATAAAATTAAACATTTATGATCTAATATTCTATTAGTTCCTTAAATAAGATCAGTTATTATAGCAAAGAAAATATTTATTCACTATTAAACAAGTCTTTTCTTATAAAATTCAGTAACATCAAAATCCAATAACTAGCAAGCAAAAGAAAAATATAAATAAAAGAAAATCTTAACAAAAAATATGTTTACACATAGATAACCAAAAGTTGAAACTTTCAATAGGAAAAACTATATATAATATTCAAATATGGAGCAGTATAAATTTTAGAACCTATAATGCTACAATCAGTTAGCAGTACAGACCAGTTTTGTGTATGGATTTTTCCCTTTCCATTCATTATTGCTTATATAGTAATCAAACTAATTTTATTGCTTCATTATCTAACTGCTTTTGAATCATTTATATTGCCAGTTTAATTCTAACCTTTTATGTTTGTTGTCTTATTACTCCTTAAAAGAGAAAATACCAATTTTTCAAATAACCATTAAGCTTCTTTTTTTATTTTTTATTGAAACGTTTAAGATCTGTTACAAATATTTTCAATAAAGTTACACAATTAAATCTGAAAACAAATTATAGTACACTTTAAGTAAAACAATGTAATAGAGGACTACAGCAAAAAAGGAATTACATGTTAAAAATTATGATTTTAAAAAAAGTATACGAGATTTTTTAAATTTAGTTCAATTTTTCTAGCTGGAAAAAAATTGCGAAAATATTTTTTAAAAGTGCCAAATGGAATTAAAAAGAAAAAAAAATTAATTTAATTTAATTGAAAATTTAATTTAAGCAACAGAATCTGATTGTTCAAACTAAAAAAAAAAATTATACCTTATTTTTTAATTAATTCCAGTTTAATAAAAAATGTTTAAAATTAAAATTCATATTAAAAAAATTTAATTTGCATCAAAAATTTTTTATTTAATAACAATAATATCCCTCCCCAAAGAAAAACAAAGTGAAAGAATATTTCATGATATTCAATTCAGATATTTTAAAATGAAAACAAAAAAAAAAATGCAAAAGATATTTAAGTTTAAATGTAGTACGTTCTTATAAAATTTAAACTAATTATATTGAAATAAATATAAAAGTAATCCTATACAATAGTAAGTATAACTTCTTGCAGTTTTCCCATGAAACCAAAGAACACATAAGAATTTACACTTTTAGTTCATGATGACACAACACACATCCAAAACAGAAGGGTAAACATAAATTTTAGAGGCCTGAAATGATAAAGTTAAAATTGCAGATTAATTTATGTACCAACATGCTTTTGGTGAAGAAATTTAATATTAATAACTTCTATAAGGTCAGAATTTTAATTTTATGAATAACTTTCTAGCCCCTTTCAGGCCTCTAATACAAATGCTGCATCAGGAGGACACACTCACCGATCGAAATGCCTGAAGGACCAGATTTAAGGCAACACCAAGAATGGAGGGAAGAGCAAGGTTAAGAGAGATAGAGAGAAAGAAAAAGAAAACACAGTAATACATTAGTACAACATTAAATCACAACAATTAACAAGAATAAATATGTGTGAATCACATGCAGAGGAAAAAAAATAGAAACAATCATAATGCAGCAACATTCAACATGCAAAAGTTTAGGATACGAAGAGTGATGGTGATTCAAAGAGAAACAATGAAACCTACCTCTTATATATAATTTGATTTTTCTGGAAGATAAATATCACTTTCATATGTAATTATATCATAATTTGTTTTCTTTAAACTAATTACTTTTACAAAGCAATTAGTTTAAAGGAAGCAAACATTTGCTGCTACATTTTGCTGCTGGTTCAGAACTTTTACATGTACATACTTGTGAATACGAAATATTTAAGTGTAAAATTTTTTGTTTTTAAAAATACAAGATATCACATAAATATGACGACTATGTACTGTCCATAATTTTCTATGTATCTTCAAGACGGTATTTATCAGTCTATATAATATAAAAAACACATGGGATGTACACTGAGCAAAATAGCTTAATTGCTAGACATATCTTACTTTTCTTCAATACTTTTACTATATTGTCTAAAATACATTACTCAATACATATATTCTAAAGTTGCTAAAATTGAGCATTTTATAGTAAAATCAGTAACTATTCAAGACCCACTCCCTTTTTAAGCATATCTGTTTTAGATTAAAAAATGTCAATCTTATAAAATTGGTAATAGCATTAAAAAAAATAGAAGTTAAATTGATCAGTCAAACCAAAACTAATGAAAATTTAAATTAATATTATGTGACTGAAAATTAATGAAAGTTCAGACTTAAAACTATATATTTTTGATTCTAGTAGTTAGTAATTTTTTGTAGTTCTAGTTTCTAGGGTTCCACAAACAAACATTACACGATATAGTATATGACTGTAAGAAGACTTAGTCTTCAAACCTTACTATGAAAAATTAAAAATATATTTAAAATTTTAAAATTTCACAACCCTATAGTACTTAAAAAAATAAAATATCCAGTCTTTGAATATTATACTATGTAAATAATAATTTAAAAAAAAAACTGTTAAAATGTGTGCGATCAATAAAACAAATGGAAAATTCATGCTATTTGAAACTTTAAAGGCTTTTTAAAGGAAAATTTACTAAGTAAGAGGTTTTAAATAAACTTCACTTGGAAAACTTGTCAAATACCATCAAATTTTAACTTGACTTTTTAAAACAGCTATATAAGAAAAAAATCAGTAGTGGTTTAGTGGTAGATTATACAACAATGATAATTAAAAATCAATCTCTATACAGAGAGAGAAAATAAGGAACAGCACAGAGATTTTTTCCTATCAGTTAGAAATCAGGAAATACTTTAGCAGAAATTGCTACCTTTTTCTTATACTACTTTTTTTTTTATTATGCAGAGTACATTTTATCACACAAAAGTAAACATAATTACTAATATGTTTTTAACCCTTAAGCTCCATTTGTTATCAGTAAACTCTGGGGGTCTTGTGGCCATATGGGCCTAGATTGATGTTTGATTGTCATCAATAAACAATTTTGCAAATCTGCTTTGCATTCAAGTGATTGTTGATAGATAATTACTGATATTTACTTCTTATTGTATACAATAGTCATCAACAGACATACAGGTATTCAGCAATGATCTTATATACTTTTATGTTTTTACAGATTTTTTTTTTCCTATTTCAGTACATTCAATTTTTCTTTATAAGATGTTTAGTTTCAATTACTTTCAAATCTTTGTAGTATATTTCACTGTTTGCAAGCTAATTTATGATGAACAAACCATCTTCATTATCAGGAAAGTGTGATAAATAGCAAAATTAATAAAATAGAAGTTTTCTTTTTTGTGTGTGTCTAATTGATGATTTAAATCATACTTTACAAGTTTGCAAAAAAAAAAATAATTATGTTAAATTCATTCTTTTCCCATTTAACAATATAATCATGTAAAATTTTATCCATAAGTAAAGGGTTCAGAAGGTTTCAAATATTCTAGTATATTATTCTTTTACATACTACTAACCAATACTAAAGAAAATAATTCATTACTACCTATTGATATACAACTAGTGCTGATTATATCAACGATGCAACAAAAATGTACTTCTAAATATTAAATTTGTATTAAGTTTGCTTTAGCCTTTTTAATTTATTTTTAGCCTTTCCATGGGAGAAAAACTTTACAAACAATTATTTTTTTCTTTATGGTACACATTCAGTATAATCTATTTTTTAGAATTCAAGATAAATGAATAATTGTACAAAAATGTTTTTAGTATATTATACTGTAATGTTAAAATATTATTTTTTAATTTTGAAAAATTAAAAAATATTTTACATATTAACATGAATGAAATTTAAAAGAAAAATAATGAAAGCAAACAAAAATAATGTAAAATATTAATGCTGAAAATCAAGTCTTTAATTTTCTAAAATATTTTGTATTGATTTTTTAAATGGTCTTGTTAACAAAGTAATTGTGTTTATCACTAATTGGGAAATATACAAATGATAATAATACTTATTTTATTTCTATAAGAATTCTGTAAATTTAAAAACTGATTATTTTCAATGACTTGTGATATATGAAATTTTATTTACTGAATAAAGAGGAAATCTTACACTTGAAAATTTAAGAATTCCTTAGTGATGTCATTTCTCAAAAATTGCATAGTGGAAGTAAATACAATAAGTAAGGAACTTGTATGTAGGAATATCATAAAGTTCTAATTATTACTAAGAAATAGCTTAGATGTTTAGATAAAATTTATTTTACATATTGAATTATCCTTATGTATATAGCATTGCAAATTACAACTATTAATGTTAATTTGTTTTAATTTCAAGAAGTCATAGATTAAAGAAACCAACAGTAAGGAGAAGATAAAGGCTCACAGTATAATTATATGATGACAGTTTTCAAACAATCAAGAAATGTTAGGAGAAATGTATAACTCTGAATAGTGACTAAATAGAGAAGTTCAGAAGAACAAATAAAAAGTTTATAGCTTGATTATTTTTAGTAATAATTACAATTAATGATAACCCTCCCCCAAAGCATTTCATCTGAATGAGGCTGTATTGACTTGGGAGAACAGCTAGCACAAAATTTAGGAAATCTGCATATTAGCTCACACTTTGCAAAATCTGATTTTAATATAAACTTTACAGAAAAAAAAAATTTAAATGTAAAAAAAATCCTGTGATATATAATACTCCCCCCCCCCAAGTTTTTAAACTTTTGAAGTACTGTGGATTGATTACAAATGAATGAAACTCAGCTTTGTAAAATGTTATATGAAAATTAAAGTTTACTACACAGTTTGCAAGAGGTCTTTTTAGATTTTAAAATTACCCCTTTAATAAAATGGGAGAAAGAAAGTAAAGCAGACATAAAATACTCGAGAAGCTTTTGTGTGAAAATACAATAAAGTAGAAAACCTTAATTTTGAATATGTATGATAACAGACTTTAAAAACAATCATTTTCAAAACTTTAAGTAATTTCTTTTTTGTGATATAAAATGTGGAAATGATAGCAAGGAAAATATTAGAAAATTTGCCCAGACACACGTGATTGGTTGTGAGCACTAAAATTGATGTTTTGTTGCTGCTCAGTAGTTGAAAATGTTTATTAATTGTAATATTGTATGAATCACAGTATTTTAATTTTATTTCAGCTTTCATAATTTTAGCTCTTTTCTTATATACATTTCTAGGATGCCCATCACATTAAAATTCTCACTCTATAATAGTAAATCTTTAATTAATGATTTTTCTCATATTTCTAAGTTTTATCCCATTTTGGAAATTAAAAATTTTAATTGTCGTGTGTTTTACCTAAAAGTGATTATGGGGATGGGGAATAAAATGAGAGAAAGAAAGTAAAACATACATGAAATACTCATGAAGGCTTTGTGCAAAACTATGAAGTAGAAAACCTTAATTTTGTTTATCCTGCATCTAATTGCTAATATTTCCCTATTATTCTGAGCATATGCATATATCCCCATTTAACTTGTATAACTCTTAGGTAAAATCCATATAATAGGGAAATACATTGTAATTATAATACATCACATTTAAAAATTTTCTTTTATTATTTACAAATTAAAATATCATGATAATGTTACTAACAATTACTTCTATAATAACTTTATCATTTGTTATATATATATATATATATATATATATATATATATATATATATATATATATATATATATATATATATATATGTGTGTGTGTGTGTGTGTGTGTGTGTAATAATATCAATATCTAAGCCTTAAAGTCTATCCAAAATTATCCCTTTTCCCCATTCATTATTCTAGATCTTAATTTCTTCCCTCTATATTAATCATATTTTCTCAGTCACGCAAATTGAACGAGGAAGTTTTCATTCCTTCAGCTAAACCCCGAAATTCTTTCTATGATTCCCAAAACAGAAAATGATATTGCTGGCATTTTATAATGACGATGCAATAACTCTCCCAGAAAATTTGTAACGATCAGCAATAATGCTCCTCTGAAATGCCACACTTCAGCAGATGGCTCTAATCAAAGGTTACTCTCTATAAGCAATTAAAACAGTTGCCTCAGCATTTTCCCATGACAGTAAACCACACATGGTATTTGGTCGTCTCTCGCAGAAGGTTGGCATTAGAGAGAGAGCGTTCTGACACCGTCCTGTTCAGACGCCTCTGGATTCTGTGCTACTTTGATCGGATGAAATAAAAGTTACGTTTGGCCACAACGATTTATGTGTTTATTTCGAACAGACGATTAACGGAACACTTGGCAGCCCAGCATGACCGAGCTGAGGAAAATAATAGGGGCAATTTCAAAAGAAGTGTCAAGTGTAAGTTCGGGGCTGGTTGGTCCCCTGGCCAATTACACACACACACACACACACATATATATATATATATATATATATATATATACATACATATATATATATATATATATATATATATATATAATATTGACAGATAATGGTATTTTAACTTTAGCTATACAGCTCAAAATTGAGATTTTAATAAAAATAAATTTTATCTTAAATGAAAAATGTATAATTTCTTTGCTTTTAACCTATGTTTAAC
Source organism: Pardosa pseudoannulata (assembly GCA_032207245.1). Classification (NCBI taxonomy): domain Eukaryota; kingdom Metazoa; phylum Arthropoda; class Arachnida; order Araneae; family Lycosidae; genus Pardosa; species Pardosa pseudoannulata. The sequence goes on along the minus strand of CM063498.1, from coordinate 61,828,072 downwards.
AAGAAAATTCTATTGATTATCATATTTCTGGGGGAATTTAAAATTTTCAAAAAACCTATTAAGTAACAATGATACACACACATCTCTTCTATCTTTATCTCTGCTCATTCTCAAATTTCTCCACAGATAGTATATTCAATTTCTCCAGGTATGAAGAGGATATTTCTTTTAAGATGCAAAAGACTGTTACTAATATTCTATATTAATATATTTAATTATTATCAATGCTGCATAGTACATATGTATCAAAAAGTAAAAATAAATTATTGTGGTAATGCCATTTTTGCATACCGAAATTCTGTGTAAAATTTACAGCCATTTTTTCTTTTTTATTATGCTACATATATTTTTACACTTCCAGTGCAAAGAGCTATTGTATAGCAATACAAAGATTCTTTGAATGATTAGTTTTGAAATAAATCGATGCATTTATTATCGTTGTTCATATCCAAGTTGTTTTCTTGTATAGCCATTTAAAGAGACATATGAAAGACACATATAGCCATAGACATAAATAATAGGCTACCAGTGCCTCTAAATTTGGATGGCATCAATATGCTACACCAATTTATTAGGAAAATGCAATTGTTTGTTCTAAAAGGACAGTTATTTGCAACAAAATTATAAGATAAACTAAAAATCAGTGTTATAAAAATATAATACTCTTTAATCTTTTTAAATTTAGATGAAATAAATAAAAAGCATTTACATTAATTTACTTCCTAAGTATTTGTAATGAAAAAGTCTACTACATAAAAGGCAGTCCCTTACATCTGTTGACATATCAAATTATACAGATATAGAGTTAGTATACAAATACTAAATTTAGGTAACTAACAAGTTTTGGTTAAAAGAGATATGTAAGTGGAAGTCAGTAAGATTTCTTTTCTTAAATTCTTAAACAATATTGTTAAAACCATTGGATTAATCATTTGAAGCTGAATGCTAGATATTTGTCTTTCAACCTATTATGTTTCCCAGATTTAATTTAATTTTATTTATCTGTTGTTCACATGTTCCTTATAATTAAATATTTCAACTATAGTAGTTAAGAATACCAGCCAAAAATATCAAATCGAATTTTCACTGAAGGTTTGGTTTGGAGTGCTACAGTCTACTTTTTTGCAACACAAGGGCTAATGAGACCAAGACCTACTACTTAAAGCCAATTCCGAACAGCTATGAACATCCATGCCACAATGGGATTCGAACCCACAAACACCAGTACCGTAGGTCAGCACCCTAACCATTTGGCCAGCGCTCAGCAAATTTTCACAGGATCCTTCAATATTGATATTATCATTCAAGTAAAATGGGCTTTTCCTCAAGAAATTATAGCATAGTGAAGATGAAATATCCTTGATTAGAAGAAATTTAAAGTTTTACTTTGTTTTAAAAATCACATTTTTTTCCTGAATAATTCAGAAGAATAATTTGTTTTATTATGTAATTTCTTTCAATAAGTCTATTAATTTTAGTATGAGAACCTATTTATTTTTAGTATGGTAATATCCTATGACTTGTAGTATCCTTACTATGACTTTTATAGTAAAAAGTTCATTTGAATTCCTCTAATAAAGGCCCTGCTGCTGTAGAAAATTCATCTACAGTAATATAATCACAGATAGGGGCCAATTCTTTGTTACTTGGATATTTCAAATTCAATCAAAAAAGAATGCAATTTATACAAAGTTGCAATGTGTTGGACCTCTTATCAATCCTAACTTAAAACCCAGGTTCTTTGTTTGTAAATAGTTATTAAACATACAAATGCTATTTAGGAATGATATACATATATCACAACAATGCACTTGAACTTCAAGAAACTATAATGATACAAGAAAGCCATCTGTTTGACACCTAATTTGGGAGATTGTTTTTGTTGTTATACTGATGGAACAATTATCCACTTTAAAATTTCAAGATAATAAACTATCAAATGAGATTATCCAAAAAAAAATATTAATTTTAACCCTTTCTCAGACAAATAGCATATTTATTTATTGCATGATAATCTTAAATTATAACATCACAACTGTTATGACACATTCTCTTATATTAATAACAAAAACTTAATAAAAAGACATTCCATATTTTTCATTTCTATAAAAGATAATAATATAGTTTACAATAATTAAATTAAGATATATGTACAATAAAAAAGTTCTGTATTAAGGTAACATAAACATTAGCACAAATAGTCAGTGCTCAGGATCTGAGAGAAACAACAAATGAGATTTATCAAATGAACATCCTAGTCCATTTATTACTAGATCAGATAACTATAATTAAATAAAACCAATACATTAAAAGCCTGTATTACTTTTAAAATATAGATTATTGAAATATTAAGAAATTATGCTTTCATCAACTTTTATCGACGGTTGCTTATGATCAACCTTTAAAAATATAATTAGCTTGATGATCTTTAATAAATTAAGAGAAATAAAAAGTGAAATATTTCAAAGCTAAAACACAACAAATACTAATAGAAAGAAAAATACAAAACATTATGGGAAATATTATATAAAAGGTATTATAAACCTTTAAATATAAGTAATTATGCTAAAGAATTAGAAAAATTCAAATATGGATGCATAATATCACATGCTAAAATTTTCTAAAGATAAGATTTTTTTTTAATATTAAAATGAAAAACCATGCATATAAATGCTTTTTATGTCTAAAACCTCAATTTCTAATAGAAATTTAAAATATTAAAAGAAAGTCATTCACAAAATTAATTTTTACAGAACATACCTCTGCATAGTTTTCATTGTTTTGCTGTAACAAATCAACACACAGTTCAGCTAAATGAATCAAATCCTCGAGTTTTTTTCCAGGAGTAGCATTTTCATCCATTTCAGATTCTAGAAACATAAAATTTTCTGTAAGAAGCAGCATTTTTAAAATATAAATTAAAACTTCTATTGATTATCATTAATTATATAATCTGTAGTTTTAGAAGAATGTGTTTACAGAAATCCAGATTTTATTAAATCATATCATTCCTCTTGCAAGAATATTCTTAATAAAGCATCAAAAAGGTCTTTAATACAAATACTTAAGTTTTATTAAAGTTGACTTGAGAAGGCTTGAAAGGAAAAACAATCATATATTCAATTAATTAAATGTATAAAACTATACATGAAGAATGTGTATATATGCATTTCCCCCAGAGAAATATTAGAAAATAAATATTCAAAAATCTTTCACTTACACCAGTTAATGTCTATGTATAAACTCTGTCATGGGGTGTATGTGTAAGCTTTAAAATTCCTTAAAAAACAATCTATATTTTAAAAAGCTAAGATATTTTAGTCAGCTGTTTAAATGACTTCATAGCTATTAATGAACATTTTGGGTTTTTTATGGCTAAAATTATTAACCTTTTACAGGCCTAATTAAAATCCAGATTATTTTAAATTATTATTTTTTGTATATTTTACCTTCTATTGCTACATTTAAGGTATGTCAGTCATTTCATAGAGGAATTAATTTTTTAATGAATTTTAAGATGTTCCCAATTGGGAACATTAGTAAAAATCCACTGAATCTCTTACTATCCACCAAATTCACAAATTTAATATAATGATGTATAATTAAAATTTTAAATAATAAGAAAATTATTAGAATTAAAAAATTATTTTTAAATTTAAGCACAGACATCAATAAAGTTTAAAACTTATAAATTTAAATAAAAACTTTTAAACAAAATATTAAAAACTTGAGTTTATACCTTTATTCCACAATACATTAGAGAACAATTGAGATGCACTCATTGCGAGCTAATCTGGCTTTTAATGTGCACTGTGCACATCTACCTTATGTTGTTTGTACAAGGAAATAGCTCTCACTTTTTCTCTGTTATATAGGGCAGTGAACTTTAGGTCCTGGTTGAGGCCCAACTTTCCCTGGTGCAAGTTTTAGAAGAGTGGTTGTATGACTGTGCCTATGACTTAAGTTGGGGCAGCTCAAAAGAGTACCAGCACCATGACCAATGGTCTATTGTACTGAAAGAAAGCCCCCCCCCTTTTTTTTCCTAGAATTAACTAAAGAATCACAGAAGTTAAGAAAAACCATTAAATCTCAAAGAGCAGAGATAAATATGAGCAGTAATCTAACCAAGAAGTTTGTGAACTTTCATGGTTCAATGAGATGGTATCCTAAATACTCAAAACTTTAGCAGAGTACTATTTGCAGTCACATAAGATATGTAACAAAATCGCCTCTGCAGCTTGACATTTTCTACATATTGGGCTATCAGTGATGCCAATGATGTTCAGATGCCTTTTGAAGCAACAGTCACCAGTCAAGAAACATAAAGACAGTCTTATTTTATTCCTACTAAGTTTTAGTAGTTCCTTGTAGGATCAGTTGTAACTTGACTATGAAACTCCAGTTAAGTCAGCTTATTCTTTCATGTGTTGCTGAATGTAAGAGCCAACCCACAATAAGAGCCATGTGTAAAGCATTAGCAAATAAAATCCACCACTTATTGTAAAGCACTAGGTAGTAACTGCCTAACATTCTATTAGGTTAACTCATCCCATTCCAGCATTATATTTATGCATTAAATGTGTTCTTGTATGTCCCCTTTTTTCTTTTCTTTGCTTGAATAACTTTTCATCAACTGCATTCAGAGATGGGTACAAAAATTTAAAGAAACCGTCACTATGGAATTGTCATTCCAACACCATAAAATTACTGATCCATCACATTGGTAATCAAATAAACCTCTTTCTAGTTCTTTCATCTCTTTTGAGAGCAACAATGGACATTTTTTAATGAAATATTCACATAGAGTTCCAATAGTTAAAATGTGAAAAGTATCCAGACACATTAGCAGGCACAACAAGACTGAGGACATTGTCCTCAATATCCTTTTCTTCTGAGATACAGTTATTTTCCTCAGGATGGATGTGACAAATTTCAAATTCTTCATCAAAAAATCCAATGCATCACAATGTTGGAGAGACATCAAACAGTCAACAGCTGCCTCTAGTTTTAAAATTTTTCTCCGTATTATGTTAGTTCACAGACAAAATTACATTTAATATCTTTCAAAACAATATCTAAAGTACAAATATACTAGACTGCTTATTAAATTAAAATGCTCTATTAAAAAATTAGAGAATTCTCCTTTATTTCCTACATTTCCCTCCCCCATTTTCTCCAATCCTTAATTAGTTTTAAAGGGGTATAAGATTTTAAGGTTTGAAAGGGGTTGCTACTTTAAAACTAATTTCTCTTTTCCTAAAATAGCAATGCCCTTTCAAAAAATGTTCTTAGTACAGGAAATTATTTGATCACAGTACAGCGACCACAGGTCAATGTTCCCAATTAGAAACATCAGGTATGTTTCTGATTATTATTATCCATTTTCATATTTTTTTTCAAAAAGAGTTGCTTTAAGTATACCAATTGGATTTTAAAAGCATTGAATTGTTTTTTACATTTATGTAAATTTTTATTTTGTGCTAGGTAAAAAAACCATGAAAATGGTTATTTTTATGATTTTTTGTAGTTTTTTCTATTAATTATAGAAGTGCAGTTTTTTTAAAAAAAATCAAGTAAACCTCCTATGACATCTGTTAATTTTTTTATGTCAATATTGATGAAATTTAAATAATTTTAATAATATTATCTATAGGGAACATTGGTCTATGAAAGGTTGACCATTTTTGTACTTCTGTTAACAAAAAATTATCAAATATACCCATGGTTCCCAAACTTATACTTTAGGTACATTAACACTGAGAAAAAAAAATTGAAAAATTAGACATGGAAAGCTATTTGGAAATTAGAAATATTATAAAGAATGACTTGCATAACAATAACCTTCCTCTCCTATAAATTTCCTTCTACCTCATTTGAAATATATTCATGATTTGTTCATGAAATATAATCCTATAAAACTACAATTCTGTGATAATTTACCACTGCATGATAAATGCAGACAATTCACTTTTGAATATCCAAAATTAAAAAAAAAAAATTCTTAAATGTTTTTGTTATTCAGAAATCCTACACTTAACCTGTAACTGGATAAATATTCCTACTTTGGCCCTTTCCTTTACACTTTTCTTTGACTACTTTTATCACCAAAATAAGAGCTCTTGTCATCAAAATCAAACTGAATAGATCAACCACGAAAAATCTTTCCCAGTTTGCTTGTGTCTTTCAAACTTAATCACCCCTTTATTCTTATGGATCACAAACTGATTATGAGACATCAATGCTCCTTGAAATGTTCTAATGCTTCCCAAAGAAATTTTGGTAATCACTGATCATTATCATTAATTTTGGTAATCACTAATATACACCAAATTTATTGCATGAAGAAAAATTTTCAAATTAAAGGGTTACAAGTTTTTTAAAAAACAACTTACAGCAGAATAAATAAAATATAATAAATGTAAATGTTATACACAGGAAAACTTTATCAAATGTACTAAATACGAGAATCCAATGCACTCCACATTTAAAGAAGAAAAAAAAGCTTTCCTCTGGAACTCCATGACCAACTTTTTACTATAAAAGCTCTAAACAAAGTCCTACAATTTAAATCCATTAAAGCACAAATGCCAGACTTGTGTTCTAAATGAACAGACTACAGTAACAAAATATCATTTGTCATCACTAAGGGTCACTGGTCACAATGGCCAGTGCTAGAAAAGTAGAATTAACAATTTAATACAATCAATATAACATTCATATGATGAAAAAGAACTCCACTGTTCAAAATAATACTATGACTTAAAATCCCCATTTAAATTTATCAAGGTTTTAAAAATGCTATCAAATTAGTAACCTTCAACACAAACTAAGGGTTGAAAAATATAAACCTATATCTATCCTTTTACATATAATACCCAGCAGCTTCTTTAAAAATCCCTAATGGACCCACCAGTCCCCCCCAAAATTATATACAATTTCCAATTTCGCCCCAAAAATTATAAATACAATTACTTACATAAAAGAATATAAATTTTATCATAACTTGAAATTTGATACAAGAAAAAGATGTACTTAGGGACTAAAAAACTGAAAATAAGATGAAGAAAAGAAAGAATAAAAATGAATGCATAAATTAACACAGAAAAAAATCTAAGGTACAGAGACATATCTCTGCTGTAAATTGAAACTGTAAACTTGTAACCTTTCTGTAAAGTTATTGAAATGTATTTAAAGTTTATTAAGTTTATTTTAATTATGTACAGTTTGTTAGATTATAAACATAATAACTGTCACTAATAGCAGTTTTACTGTTAAAAGAAATAGATATCCAGTAGCTATCCCTTAGGGTGTGACCCGATATGGCCTGCCTCTCTGCATCACAGAACAGAATGGCCATCATTATAAAATTTATTCATAAGGAAGCATTTCAGATCTCACTTGTGAACCCTTTAAGCTACCTTCTTATTCATTCTCCATTATATTACAGTACATATACTTAAGATTCTTCAAAAGTCCCCTTCCTACTCTCAGTACACCTGTAACATATTAACAACTGAAACACTGTCATTGTCTAAACACTGAAAAATACAAGAATTTAGAAATAAAGTATAAAATAGCAAAAGAAAAGTAATGAAACGTTGAGATACGAAATAATCTTATGAACATCACACTATACATATCAACAAAGTTAGGCAACTTCCAAGGAGACATTTACCTTGTTCCTCCGGAGGTTGTTGTTGTTGTTGTTGCTGCTGCTGCTGTTTTGCAGCCTCAGTGCCTATACAGCCAAATTCAGCAGAAGAAATAGTAAGGAAAGATAAAGGGGAAAAGATAGGAATTTTAGAAAAAAATACAGGATGAAGAAAAGATTAAAGAGAGAACAAGCACACAATGAAAACAAAGTGAATCCACATTAATTCTTTTTCTAACGAACATTCAAATAATTGAGCTAAATATTAACTGATGATATAAGTGAGTTATAAAAATAATAATCTTAGGAGAAAGCACTAAAATGAGATATTTTAATAAAATTAAAGTAATTTTTATACCTGTACAGACAAACTTTTATGAGTACATTTGGAGCACATCACCCCAAACAGCATAATTTGTAATAAAGCTAGCTTTACCCTCCTATACTTTTTGGCCCTTATAATTAAGTACCATATCTGCATCTTTATCAGATTAGTTAATACCTATACAAATTTAATATATCTCTATTAGGAATATAAAAGATTAAAAATTAAATCTAAATAAACCAGCATGACTATTGTATTTAATGTCCTTCAACCAGAAAAAAAAAATTATAATAACTGAAAACTAGTCCCCAGTCTACCACACCAATTATGATATAGATGGCAGATATATTTTATCCCTATGCAATGATTTAATGGCTATGAAAAGCATTTATTACCTATTTTAATAGCCCTAAAAATATGAAATAAAGAATAATTATAAGACTATTGTATATGGTTATTTACGGATATTAATAAATTTCCCTTAGTTTTCAGCAGAATTAAAAAAATCAAAGAATGGATTATTCCAGTAAATGGGAATTTGTATATTAAACAGAAACATTGCTACAAAAATTTATTTCCAAACTATAGAGATACAATTATGATGTTTATAAAACTATTACTCTAAAATGTTTTACTGTAAAATTTTAAAATACTTTTAAAACTTTATTTACAAAAGAGAATCTAAAAATCTAAATTTTTTTCAGAAAAAGATTCTGAAAAAAAAGGGAGTATTTATGATATCAATATATTAAAGAACATAATTTAATCATTCTGGATTGTGCAAATTTTGCTTTTAAAAGATGGGTTTTTTTTTAGCAGCAAAAAATTTTTAAAGGAACTATTTTAGATTACCTAAATATGGTCCTAGAGAAGAGTTAACTTTTAAAATTCTTGGTTAAGCGCAATCCTAATCTCCTTTCATTTTCATCATTATTATAATACCTCTTAATTTCACATTTCAAATATGTTAACAGAATCTATTCAGAATACACTATATGTATACATTTTATGTAAGACTAATATTACATATAACTTTGAAGCATGCATTAATCTTCCTCTATTGTGCTCTAAGACCCTCTGTTTCTAATTTACATCAAGAATAAGCAAATTGTGGCTTTTCCAAATTTGATTTTATCTAAATATTTACAATGCATATTAAAAAGTAATAGTTAATGTAACCAAAAAATTGTTATTCCCCAAATGGCCTTTTTTTAAATTTATGATTAAAAGAGATCAATAAAAAGCATATTCCAGTAAATATGGTTAGTAAAATTTACTGTTTGAAATGAACTTCATTACAATTACCTTCAATTTTGGCTTGTTCAGATATGCGAGTATAATTTACAAGAGCTGCATTTTCTAAGCATTTTTTTATAACAGCTCTTACTTCTTCAGCTGGTGCTGGGGTCATTATATCCTTCATTAAAACCTAAAAAATTAATATTAATAGTTTCTCTAATTAAATTTAGATTTTTAAAAATCTAATTATACAAAACATAATAAAATCTTTCAATACATTCATAACTTGATAAAGTATATTCAACATGGAAAATTCAAATTGTAACAGTTTAAATTTATAATCAAACAAATATAAATGCAAGTATTTTATAAATTATGCGAAAAACAGCTGTGAATTTGTCTTTTTCCCCCTTTTAGAAATGTCAGGTGACTCTTGAATAAGAAATATTTTACATGAAAAAAAAAACTTTTAAATATTTTTCTACCTAGTAAATATGAATTTCATAAATGACATTATTAGAAGATTTTATTAATAAGTCAGCTTAAAATGTCATATCCTACTTTCAGAAAATATAGAAGTAATTTGTGGAGAACATACTTTTATATGTAAACACCTTTAGGCAACTCAATTATTCATTATTAAACTATTAGTGATATTAATAATTAAAAACTTTAAGGATATTACTAAGCAATTATTAGTTTGTAAGTCAAATTAGTCCCCTTTCCCTCAAAACTTAAACTGTTTTAATTGAAATATTATGAATAAATGTACCAATATAAATTACTAAAGTCATAGCTTTACAATAAAGAATAAAATCACACACACACACACTATATATATATATATATATATATATATATATATATATATATATATATATATATATATATATATATATATATATATATATATATATTATATATATATATATTATATATATATATATATATATATATATATATATATATATATTAGTACTTACAGTGTATATGCTATTGAAGCTTGTACAATATTATTCCTACATTACCCATGCAATAGGAAATGAAATTTAGTTTACTTGTGTATAAACTAAATTTCATTATAGACACAATGAATACATTATCTTCATGCATAGATGTGATGTAGTGTAATAAACAAAAGAATCTATTTATATATAAGAAAGGCATTTTAAAGTATAACCTGTTTTAAAAAAATAGTTAATAACTGCATTTTAAGAAATTTAAACATTTTTCCATTTATAGCTGCAAGTACATAATATATATATATATATATATATATGCTAATTTATAAGGACTTCTACAAACTTCTTCACCTTCTAAACAAATACTGATACTGACTTGTTAGAGGAAATCAATATTATCATTCATCACAGATGTTCAACAAATAAAAAGCAAAGTATTTATTTATTTGCTAAAAAATGTAAAAAACTAACAGTAAAAATATATCTCAACGTTATATAATTTTCTTCTTTCGTGTAATATTAAATTAATTTCTGAAAAACAGTTTGATTTTTTTCACTTTACAGTCATTTTACTCACTTCTATGACTTTTCTCAAGATAAAGGAACATAACATAATGTAAGATGTAACAAATTGCAGTAAATTAAATAAAACAGTGATGCATAACATTCAATGAAGTATTTTTTAATTAAGTGGTTTTACTTATTAGATAACTTTAATATAAGCCAGCACAAACTGAAAAAAATTCAAATTCTCAGACACAAAAATAATTAATACAATTTTCCCCCAAACTTTACATTTTACACTGTTAAAATATTTGTTGTTTAAAAAAAGGAAGGGGGGTTGTTATTTATTCTTGACTTAAAACCACTGAAGGAAAAAAGATATAGACATATGCAATAAATTGATCCCCTTTTTGCATGCCAATTAAATTTTGCTTTTCTACAGACTAGACATTATCAAAATTAAAATATGATATACAAAATTTTTCAGGATATATCAATTAAAATCCTAAATACCTCAGTAATAACATAGAATTTCCTTATGAAATGGGCTATAGAAAAAATGAATGAAACAAACAAGAAAAAATTTGAACAATATCAAAAGATTATCATCATAATTTTACTAAATATCTTAGACATTTGAACTTTTTTTTATTATCACAAAGTAGTAACAATAAATAAGTGAGCATATATATATCTTACCCTTTCTAACAGTGACAGAGCAGATTTAAGGGCACCTTCGGGCCTTCCAAATGGAAAACAATACCTGTAATTGTTTTTAAAAGTCATAAAAATTATGAAGTAATTCACTGACAGAATGATTCAATTATATATATGAATCATAAGAGCAGTTTATATTTATTTATAATAAAAAAAGAAAACAGAATTTATTCATTTATAAATATATTGAGTAGAGAAAGAAAGAAATTTTAAGCAAAGACTAATAAAGTTTAAAGTGAGTGTGTGTGCAAAATTTAAAAATTCCTTTAAAAACACGTCTAGCCATAAAGAAAAGGTAAAAGAAATATAGAGATCTTAATTTTTTTAAACTTGAATAATAATAATAATAATATATATATATATATATATATATATATATATATATATATATCAACTATTGGCTTAAATGCTATAACATTATAATGACAACTATGAAAGATAAGAGTAGGTCTTTACATACCATAACATATAATTTTAACCAATTGAGTAAGTTTTAAACTGTTTTTGTGATATAATAAACATGGTACAGTTCTACAAAATAACATACCTTTTACTTTTTTAAATTTGAAAATCAGTATGTTTGTCTAACATTTAAAATTAAGCAAAACAACTCTCATGTAAATATGTGTAACTGCTACATTAGAAAATATTAATAGATGTCAGGAGTAAACAGAATATCCATATAAATATTATGCGATTTGTAATTAGTTCACATTGTATTTTTATCATAGAATGAATAAAAACTTTCTTAATTTGTATTTTTTTTTAGTGTGTGCGAGTATCATTTAAAATATCTGTAATACTTTATAAAGTTTATCTTTTGAAAACTCAATGGTTCTTCATGAATAACCCGGTATATTTTAAAAAATAGATAAATTTTCAAACTTAAATTAGCCAACTGGGCTCTGAAAACAGTGTAATGAGCATTAAACAAGTTCAACAATAATAATTACCTAAAATGAGTAATTTGATTTTCAAGGAGAATTCTTAATCTTTCCTTTATTTCGGCAAACATATCTTTTTCTTCTACTGTAACAGTTCCAATGCCGTCCGGCCTTTAAGAAAAAAAGGGGGAAGAATAATGAAGTTAAATTAAAACTGGAAAAAGTTAGGATTATATAAAAATTATATCTTAAATGATCACATAAGAAAAGAAGTCAAAAATGCAGTAAAATAAGCGATTAAAAGAAGATGGTTGCAGAAAAAAGGCAAAAACTTATTTTTTCAGCCTCACATAATTACATTCAATAAGAGAGAAAAATATTTAATTAAGTGAAAGCATAATCATTGCTACTCAATTACTATAATAAAATTTAAAAACATATTTAGGACAAAAAATACCTGTAGTTTACTAACTATATACATGTAAATTCCTAATTTTTCTTACATGAAAATTTAACAAAAAAATTGTTTGCTTTGCATGAAACAAAGCTGATTGATTTTACATTTCTAACAAATTTGAATAGACAATAAATATTTTACTTTTTTATATTACAAAATATTTTATAAATTATTGCTTTAGCCCATGAAGTAAACTACAGAAAAATTTACAAAAAAATTTATTCATTTAAAATAGCATATCTTTAAAAAATTTCAGGATATCCAATTATTACTTCAAACTTTTAAATTTAGTTAAATTAGCTTACTTGAGACAGAATTAGAAAATGTTACTTTTGTATTTAAATCAAAAGTATTCAAGTAATTATATTCATTTAGGTAAGTGAATAGCTGTAGAATATTGGATTCTTTAAGAAGACCTTACTTTAAAAACTTATAAAAGGTAATTAAAAATTTTATATGTATATATATATGTATATATATACATACACATACAATATATAGATAGATAGATAGATAGTATATACTACCTCTAAACATGGAGTCAAAATTCTTTGCAAAATATAACAAATATAAGGAAATATTTTTTAAAAGATAACAGAATTTATGAAAAACATTGAATAAATATAGTCATTTCTTTATTTCTAAATGAAAATAATTTTTTAAAAGTTTAAAAAAAATGAACAGAATAAGTAGTTAAAAAAATTGTGAAGTTTTATACATAGTTATTAAACTGACACATAAAAAATTAAACTACATTAAAATTTTTAAGTTTCCTTATTTAACTTTTTAATGTTAATATTTTATAATTGAAAACCACTTTCTTCTTTAGCATTCTATATTTCTTCATGGATTAATTCTTTGAAACTTCCCTAACAGTTTTTTTCTATGCTTTTATCATAAAATTAGAAAAGAAACTAACATTCCAAGATAAAAAATATAATTTTTAATTCAATTAATAATTATATAAGCCAGAAAAAAACATAAAACTGCATCATCACAGTAAAATAGAAAGCATTTAAATATTTAAAAATCAATAAATAATTAACATTTTTTAGTAAAAACAACAAAGGGAGTGAAAACGTGCAGATATTCATTCCACATAAAATTTCTATTAATTATTTAACTCAAAATTTTAGCTGTGACAGAACACAAAGCACCACTATGATGTTACATGTAAAAAATATATTGAACTTTTTCAGCACACTTTTACAAAACAAATGTAACTTAACTGGGGATCATATGCCTTTACACATGGGGGAAAATATACAACTAAGAATAAAAGTATAAAAGGACTTTGAACAAAAATTCAAATTAAAAAAAAAAATAAAACTAACATTAGCAATGCAGATATGTGTAAGAGAGAAAACACATGTAAACACTCAAAGGAATTTTCTCTTTAATGTGAAACAGTGCATAAAGGTTGGGAAAAATTAAGGTTGAAACCTTTACTTCAGTTTATTTTGAAAAAAAAAAAAATGTTTGCTCTCTTACATTTTTACATTTAACCATTACCAAGGCTTTATTTCCATGCATATTTTATCTATACATAACTGATATGTAGCAAACAACCAGCTTAGAAATCAGATTTAAAATAAAATTTAAAAAATAAATAAATAAATAAATAAAAACAAAAATATTAAAAATTTACATTTTAAATAAATATATATATATTATTATTATTGAAAAAATGCATGAATTTCTTTTATAAACTGGAAAGTAAAATTGGTTATGCATTTCTATTAAATACGTTCAGTTACAACTCTTTGTCAATAATGAAAGCACTACAAAATAATATAAACACTTACTAATATGTATATGATATTCATGAAGATTAAACAAAATCAAATATTTTGTATTCATTGAAACAGTAAATTATGAAACACATACAAATCTCTCTAAATAAATACTAAATAACAGCCAAACAGAAAAACAAATCAATTTCTTAAAAAAATTTTCATTTGTTATAAAATTTTCACCTGAGATTTTTAAATAATCCAAGAGTAACTACAAATTATTCTTTTGGTTGCTACATTTTTCCAAGGGATTTCAATTAAAGTAAAAATGCTATATTTTTAATAAAAAAATAAAAATTTTAGATAGTTAATAAATTTAAGAACATTTTATAGTAAGTTTATCCATTGATATTTTGAATATTATTATTATTATCCTACTGATAATTTAATCCATAAAGTACTCCTTAGTATGTTTGTACCCTTATTGTGAAAAATACAAATAAATATTACTTTATTTAATTAAACATATATATCTAGTTTAATCTGTTTCTACATAAAAAAAACTTCAAAATTGCTAAATACCTTTTAATTTCAATAATCGTAAGTTTACCCAAAAAGAAATAAATAGTACCATTAAATACATAATATTGGATAAGTATTATTAGTCTCATACAGGTATTCTAAAGTAACTTTATAAAAATATATACTTTAAGAAGAGGGGGTGGGTGAAAAATCAAGTGACTGTGAAAAGTTTAAAGTTTGGATTTAAGATAGGAATCCGGTAAGAATATAATAAAATTAAAATTAACATTATTTAATTATTTTATTTTAATATGATTTTCAATTAAGATATTTACAGATCCACAAATATAAATACATTAATTTCAGTTTCTGTTATGCAGGAAAGAGTAAGTAATAAAAAACCAAAAAATATTACACACTTCTATAAAAGTAAAGTAGTAATAACATAAATGTGAAAGAACATACAAAAGAATGATATATATGAAATGAATACTTCTTCATTATTCCCTACTAAATTATTATAAAAAAAATAGGCATGACTGATCATAAATAGTCTTCATGTTTTTTTTTTTGTTTTGTTTTTTTTTTAACCCACACAAGGATGTCACTTTTAAAATGCAAACTTTTAGAACATCTTAAATAGATGTTCTAAATATATAATATATTCTTAAATCCTTCCAGAAACTGTCATAAACTGAATAACTCATCATTTCATATTTTGACAAAATGTTCCCAAAAATCACTAACCTAGCAAATGATTTCTTGTCTAAAATACAACCAAAATCTGCAGCTCTTTTTTCTGAGACAAGATCCAACTTTTGACAAAGAGGGATGATTTTGATGTAAAATCCATATACTAAATATTACCCAACTGGCCCAGTTATATTGAGTTATCATTTTTATTCAAGAACAAACAGGCATGCACACATACATATTTTTTTTTATTTTAATTACTACTACTTAGAAAGATTTATCAAAAGTCATCAAAACATTCTGCATATACAAGAAATAAAAACTGTAAGTATTCTCACAAAGACCTTCTCATGTGCTTCTGTACTAAGAAATCACTCATATTTTATTAAAAATGACTATGCCTATTTGGGTAAAATTCTAGTTGCCAAAGTTTTCTTTTTCTTTTATATTCTAGTTATGTTCTAGGAAAATATTGGATTGACTTGCATATCTTATAATTAGCATTATTACAAGTCAATGCCTGTATGAATATATATTGTGGCAGCTGGTTACAAGAGAACCAGAGAGGGTCGGTCATTCTCAGGACCCGTGGGAATTTATTTCCCTGAAAAAAGCAGGAGTTCCAGACCCAGAGGGGTTTCGGGTTTTTATGTCCCTGTATACATCTGTGTGGAATGTCGACTATCATTGAGGAGTCCGGTCTGCTGACCACTCCCTTGCTCTCAGCCTTTTTTCTACCTCCTCTTTTTATGAGGGGTCTTTCAAGAAGAGGGCAGTTGGTTATTGGGGGATGGAAGGTAGAGAAGGTTGTTTCTCTCTCCCAAATGATGTTGTTTTATATCGTGCATATATTGTATATAGTCGAGATAATAAAGTCTAGGACTTTTAGCAATTGTTTTTATTAAGCCCCCACAAACACAGAGGTGTATGTATGTTGCGACGTTACAATATACTTGAAATTTTGCACACATTCCATCAAGTTATTTAAAAAATCATTACAGCAGCTGCCATACTTCTTATTTGTATTATAATTAACTTATAATTATAATACAAATTAAATTTTAAAAATTCACATTTCAAAAGTAAAAAAATTCAATGTTTTATGCAAAATATTACTGATGAATAAACAATGTTTAAATGTTACATTGCCAACATTAATGTACAACCAATGTAATGTTTAACAGTGTTACAGTGATGGCATTAATCCTAGAAATATGAAGCCTTTGCTGCTGCTTAAATCATGTTTATAATTTTATTTGTAAAAGTTCTATAGTTACCACTAATCATTACATAAATACTAACTTTTGTATTGCATGATTTTGCCACTGAATAAAGGATGACTTAAAATCAAATAATAAAACAAAGTTTAAAAAAACAATTTAACATTAATTCTAGATACAGGAAGCCTTTGTTGTTTGAGGTATGGTAAAAAAAAAGGCTAAAAACTTGGTTAGCTCAAGGTTTAGGAAAGAATGTCATCTACCCAATGAATAAGCAGCTATCATTGAGTTTACAGAAAAAACCAACATTTCAAATACATTTTATTAAGACTTTAAGGCACGAAAAAAAAATAGAATAAACAAAAAACATATATATACGAAAGAAAAATTTTAACATCAGATGATAATTTTTAATAGGATCATCTGTCATGAAAAATGAAACATTGTCTATGATAAATAAAAACTTCTGAAAAATTAATTATGATTATATCCTTTTTTCACAGAGAAGGTGAAATGGAAAATCATTCTTTAAAAACTAACTAAACAAACTTTTATTTTTTCTGTGTTATCTCAGCTGGGTCCTAAACACAACCGTACCAAATTTGGTCTCAATAAGTAAAATAGCCTAGGATTCTATAATGGCCAAACATACATACAGACAAGCTGTTATACATATATATATATATATATATATATATATATATATATATATATAGCGAGAGAGAGAGAGAGAGAGATAATTGGTTGATCTAGCCGATGTCTGAAGAATACTGAAATATATTTCACCTGCAATTTTGTAAGTGTATCTCATGCTCTTAAATTTTTCCAGTTCTTGTGAACTTGTAGTCCTCAGTTTAGAAAAGAAAACTCATTTCTTTTGAGTGGGATATTTTTAACACTGTTGCACAATATTTAATTTTAAATTAAGTTTGACAGCAGCACAGCTACTGAAGTGAGTACATTAAACCTCTATATTTCAACAATCAAATATTAAAAATATGACCTAGAATGTTAAATACATGATTTTAAACATAAAAAAATAGTTTTTTAATTAAAACAAAAATAAAAACTTTTAGCAAAAAAGTGTTTTTTAGAAACAAAAAATATGTATTTTTTATTAATATTATGAATTACCTTTACATAAAGAATTTGAAACTGAATCTGAAACTATCTTTGTGAGAAATCTGATTCTGATGCCTCCATATTTTTTCAAATTAAAAAAAAATCCAAATTTTATTTCAATAATATTCAAGTCCATCCAATCAAATGATAAATGATACTTTGGTCCAAAACTTAAATATTGTAATGCAATTTGGAATGAATTCTATAAGCAAATTATGCTAACTGAAGTATGATAGCAACAATCAACAAAATTGTCCTTTCAAACACACTGTGAAAATGGCATTAAATGTGTACGTTGTATGTTTTCAAATCATTCAAATCAAAATTTTCTTTAAATATTATATCTTGCATTGTTTGGAAAAAATAAAGACCCAGCCAAATGAGGATAGATTGTAGTATTCAAAGTTTTTTACATTTCATATTTATCTTACTCTCAAAAGTTCATATTAACTTACATTGATATATCCAACACTAAATTCAACAGAAATGTGTTGGGTGTTAACGAGTTAAAACCACATACGAAGTTTTACTATTGTTGTTATTGTTATTATGTTCAAATAGATATAAGTAAAACAGATGCTACATAATACCAAAACAAAAACAAAAAATTTCTCAGACTAACTAAAGAGTTATAATTCAACAAAATTTCTAGATTGAATTTTTGATGACTACAAGCATTTATTCATGTATACTTTAGATATGAAAAAGTAAAACTCAACAGTAGAAAATGATGTTGCTTTTCAGTATAAATTATGACTATGTTCCATTGGTACATACGTATAAATTTAAATGTTAAATCCTTTAATTTTAAAATTGAGTGAGGACAGAGCTGTAGCTATAATAAAAGTTTTGGAGGAGTTTTTTGGCTTAGTGATAATTTTTAATATGTCAAATATATCATTTTTTAAATACACAATTCATAATACAAACATCCAAACAATTCACTTAGCAGCAAAAACAACCAAGAGGAGGATGAATAGAAATTTAAAACATTTTCATAAATTTCTTTTCTTTTAAACTTAAAATGTATATTTTTTTCCAAAAATATGCCATACTAGTTCTGCTTTTCTTTAAACAAATAAGTTTTCAATTAGAGAAGCATGGCAATTTTTCTTATTTTTTAATAAATATAATAAAGAAATTCATTTAAATTCAAGGACAAAGAATCTGGGCATAAAAAAACATCAAATAAAATTATTTTTCAAAGAACATACATATTGCACACATAATAGTGTGTAAGTCTAAAAAAAATGAGGAGGAATTAAACATTTACCCTTCCACCTGGCTATAGCCTTGAGTCAGGGAAATACAGAAATTTTAGATTAAATGCCAACTATACCAATTAAAGCCAACATAATATAACAAATAGCCTAGTTAAAAAATATATGTTGAAATAGCAAAAAGCCATAATTATATTCACTCAAATAATATCAAAAGCAACTGCATCCCAATTTTTTTAATAAAAAGGAAAAGAAAGCATGAATAAAAAAATTGAAATGAAAACATTAGTTGTTTGTCACAGAACAAAATTGTCCAAGTATTATTATAACAAGGCAACTGTCACTGCTGACACTATGACTAAATTTACATTGATTGTTATAAATTTCTTTCTTGATGTCTTTTATCCCCAAAGCTGTAAAGAATTTCAGGCTGTGTATATGTGCAGTTTTTGAAAAGAAATGTAGACAAAACATAAAATTAAAAGTGCTGAAATTGCATAAAATTAATAAGAGTTAATAAGGAAAGGTCAAGGAAAATAGTGGTGCAATGTTTTATCACAGCCAATAAGAACATATGCTTATAGAAAACTTTCTAAACAAATATTTTTACAGAAATAAATACAAAAAATCATGCATTCATTCATAATAATTTATGAAGTTACATTATAAAATATACATTTTAATAATTTAAAAAATTAATGAGTAACAAATTACATTGTATAATGCTTTATTATCTAATATTACAATCATTCCTTTAAAAAAATATCTATGAAAACCAGTTGCCTCACCTATCTATATACTACAAAAATTAATGTATAAGAGCTGTCAAGAATCTATAACTTATAATACAAACTACAAACTTTTAATATAGGACTATAAAACAAAGTATATAGTTATAGAATGTCATATTGATACTAGCACAAGTTTCTGTTAGCACAATTACATTGGTTTAAAATGAACATCAGAAACCACTACCTATATAAATAATGCTAACAAATATCCACATATACTATATACATGCATATGCACACATATGTATTTATATGCTTAAAATTCGGTTGAACATAACTTTTTAAAAATCATTAAAAACTGTAAATAGTTGTTTCAAAACCTTTAATATTTCTCACTATTGAAAAAAAAGTAGTTAAATGTTTTTGTAGTTTTAAATAGAAGATTTAAATGATACACAAAGTAGTCCAATGTACTTGCAGTAACAGCTTATAGATATTTTCATCATAAATTTCCATAATGCATACAAATATTCAAAATTCACAGGACTTCAAGAAGTCAAACAACAAAATTTGACTTCATAATATTAAAGGAGGGTTGTAAATTTTAACTAACACTTAATAAAGGTATAAAATTTTCAAACAATATATGTTTACTTTATAAGTAAAAAAAAAAAATACTTTTAATGATAGTTACTATAACCTTAATACAGGAAAAGAATTATTTATTCATGAGAAAAGTTTATATATATATACTGTATATAAATGAACAGTGAATAAAATCTAAAACAAAACTGTATATACTTTTAATTAAAACCCACGTGAAAATAATTTTAAAAAAAGGGGATGGAAAGAAATGAGAAATTGCATGTTTTGAAAAACATTCATAAAATAATTAATGGGAAGAGAAAAATTTGTCAAAATATTGTGGCTTCTTAACAAATAAAAAGGAATGTTTAATAAATGGAGTATATTTGTTAACCAATGTATTGTTATATGAATTTCCTATTGTTCTGTGATGTATTAACTAAATATTAAAACTTTTAAAGTTCAGATGAAGATTTTTAATATTCCAGAACCCTAATATAAAATTGAATCTGTACAATGTAAAAGTAAACAAGGCATGTTCACAAAAGAAAAAGATACTACTTAGCCAAAAGGTGTTTATTATCTAAGTGGCAATGAAAACAAAAACTCTAAAGTGTGAAAAATACTACTAATACACCAATAAATATATGCATGCAATACTAGAAAAATTACTATATTGTATAGCTATAAAAGTAAATACAAGAACTCCACTATGCTACACTTAACATCAAGATTCCTAAATACTACTCAACTTTAAAATGAATTAGAGCCACAAATATATATCTAACACATAAGAAGGTTTACTACAGGATGAGCTTGTGAAATATTCTAAGCATACAAATATTTTAGTTACAGCATAGATAACACATAACACCCTTAAGATATAGACCAAGGTTCAGAATATTTAATGAACATCTCAACTAAGATTGATTTCTGTATAACAATTTTTTAAATATATAGAGAGAGGCAGAGAGAGGAGGTTTTTAAGCTAATACCTAAGCATTATAGTTAAATGAAGTAACAATTATATACATATATATGTGTGTGTGTGTGTGTGCACATGTTATGCAATAGTTGTCGTCAAAAATTATCAGGTTGAATAATATTTAATAGTTCTTGCTTCCATACCCTTTTCCTATGATATGTACAGGAAAATTACAAAAAATTATATGTTGTCAAAAAATGGACACACTTCCAACAGTGATAATGTATATTTTTATAACCAGCGACTGTTATTAACTCTACATTTCAAAGTAATTTTCCATATGCAATAATTATTAACATATGCTGCTTTAAATAATTATCCAGATAAACAAATCTTATGGTAGTAATAGATCTTATATTTTTAATTAACAGTTAAGATTCATCTTAAGCATTATTTTAGACTGAAATATAGGATCAAAGAGGATAAGAACTTATCATTTTACCATATATTTCTCAATATAAGCCTGTAGCATTCGGTAGTTTTAAATGGGAGGAATATTTTCCAATAAAGTCACTGTAAAATGCCAATTGGCAAAGATAATAGTTTTAATAACTCTCTCTAATGCTATAACATTACATTTTTTTCATTCATTTGTTCAGTTGGGCAGAAATTTTGCCAACATTAGATTCCCAATTTCAGTGACAATGCAACAAACTAGCAATATAAACAATTTCAAAAATTAAACTTGACCATTTATTACTTAGTTTGGATTGGAGTGATACAGCTTACTTTTTTGCAACACAAGGGTTAATGAGAGTAGGACCTACTGCTTAAAGCTAATTCCGATTTGGCTGCGAACAATCATGCCACAGTCATGATCATGACAATCATGTCAATCATTCAAATTTATGAACTCTGCTACCAAAGATCAGCACCCTAACACTTTGGCTATCATTCAGCTAATTTATTACTTGCACCTGGCTAATAGAAAAAGACCTACATTTTTTTTTTTTCATGATTAGAATGTTCATAAATAAACTGACTTCCTTAATTTAACTTTGGAAAAAGTAAAAAAAATTCTCAGCTTATGCAGGAATATATATATATGGATATAGAATAAGAAATTTTTAAAGATACGATTCAAAATATGGTTAACATTACGAATATTTTAGGGTTTTACATAAGGGAATATACTAATAACAATTTCCAGCTAAAGTGACTACCTTTAGATTAACCTATTCTTTTTAAATGATTAGTTTTTAGTTCATAATTAAATAACAAATCAAGCATATTCAAAGTAAAAAAGAATGAATCAAAGAAAATTTAATACATTAAATTTTTTGCTTTTTATGTGTACAACAAATGCACTTTTATGGTAACACCTAATCAAAATCAGTAGCTGGAACAATTAACACTCTGCAAGAGCAAAATTGGATGCAAATCTTATTTTACATATTAATGAGAAAGAACACAAAATAAACGTTTTAGAACCAATTTGCAAAAAAAGGAACAATGTACAGAATTTAAAAACAGGACTCCAAACACTGATCTCATAATGGCATTGTAACAATAGTTTTTGAAGGTTAATGTAAATTTATAAACATTTTTAGATCTATTTTTAGTTATCATTATATAAAAATATTAATAATGGAAAGATTTCTAAGAATCAATGTAAAATATACAAAAAATTTTACTATTTTGTCCAAATATATTTGCTTTAAAGTAGTTAACACACACACTTCCATTTTAATGACATCTGCCTTTCTCCAACACACACACACACACATATATATATATATATATATATATATATATATATATATATATATATATATATATATATATAACATGTATCAATATAACATATTAATGCTCAATCATTTTCCTACTTTTTTTCACAAAATTATCTATAGCATCATTAAAGTGTTTGTATTAATATTAGATTTTAATGCTTAAGAAAATTACTGATAATTTCAATTTCAATTATTTAAATCAAAATTCTTAAGGGAGACTTAAGCTACTTTAATGAAGATCATGATTTTTTTTTTCTATGTATAGTTAGATACTGGAAGTGTTGAAAATAATTTGAATGGTGTTTCAACATTTTCAAATGGTGAATGCGTTTTGCTTTGTGTGACTAATAAAATGGGATTTCAGTCTATGATGCCTGGTAAATACATTGTAAAAAGAGGAACTTTTAAAGTGGGAGTTTGTGCATATGCACTGAATTTGCCACAGTAAATCCTTTTACATTAGTATTACATTTTTCTTCAAAACCTTGGCATATCATATGATATTCTGTATAAAAAATAAAATCATGCATATTAAGGCAAACTACATAAAGCATTTCAAGGAAGGATTCAATGGGGGAAACTAAAAGGATAATGCAGTGCAGTGAAAAAGGACAACCATGCAAGTAGATGAGAACATACCTCACATCAGTAGCAACCTGTCCAGCAGTTGGGGCAGTACTTTTGTGTGTGAAGTGTGAAATTAGCATCAGTATTTTACCCACAAAAATATATAGTTTAAAACTTCCTTATACAGCCGAATACATAATAGTTTTAAATAGATGAATTTATAAAGAATTTTGTAGAAAGTTTATGTTGTAGACTATAAGTTTCATGAGTAATACTTAATTCAAACATTCATATTATTTGTAAAAAGTTAACAGACATATTTAAAATTTTTACAGCATAAACAATATTACAAAATTCACTTAATAACACAAAATAATTGGTAAAATAATAATTTCTATAAACAGATTCTTTCACAAACCAGCTTAAACATAAAAATTAATATGCAATAGAATTTTTTACATTTTACAGCATTTTATTTCTTTATAATAAACCAAAAACATATTTTTAGAAATGTATTTCTAAATATATTTTTGAAACTAAATGGCTGCATAAATTTTTCAGCAAAAAAATTAAAATTAAGTTTGTATTTATAAAAAAAGCTACAAAAGTTATCTACTACAAAAGCCATAAAAAAATTTACACAAGATAATTGTATTACTAAAGATTAACTTTGACAATTAGATAAATGCTTAATGTTAAATTAGGAAAAACATAAATCAACCTCTTCGGATATGTAATATTTTACAGTCTTATAGCAGACTCTCCATATATTGAATGAAACATAAAAAAAAAAAAAAAAATTATCATAAAAATAGTTCATGTAACAATATGAATGCATTTTTATATTCTAAATGACATTCAAATCTATTTTGCAAATGCCTTTTCAAAAAAAAAAACTGTACAAATTATACTATTAAAGACCTCTTTCCCCTTTCAGATGATAAGATTCAATTTTCGACATCAATGTTCCAATATTTGATATTAACCAAATAAAACTACAGAAAATATCAAAATAAATTTTAAATAATTATACATTTTAAATAATAAAATGAATAAATTATTATGATAATGAATGAGTTCTATAAAAGCAATCATGAAACAAAATCGAAATAAACTTTATAAAAAGTTAAAATTTGTCAACCAGAATATTTATTCAATAAAAAATAAAAATGAGTACAAATAATAACACTATAAAACACAATAAAATAACTTTATAAAGTCAATGTGTTAATCAAACAATACTACATATTAAATGTAAAAATTATACTTAAAGATAAGAAATTGCTTTTAAAAAAATCAAAAGTTAAAGTTTAATGAATTTATAAGAAATCCAATGCTAGATATCATACAATTTTCTGTAAGATCAATATCAAATAAAATAGATGTAAAAACAAAAACCATAACCAAACCAGTCTAAAGAAATAAAAATAAAAATAAAAATAAAAATAAAAATAAATTAAAAATAAATTAAAAGCTGAAATGCAAATTTTACATTTAATACAAATAATTTATTAAACTTTTTGCAGTTGAATATAATTAATACTGAATTTTTATCATATATGTGTTAAAAACACAATAACCTAATATATGCTTGTTTTTTTTGTGTGTGTGTCCTTAACACAAAAAATATAAGCATATATCATATAGGGTTTTTCATAAAGTTTTAATTATTAATAAGAAATAACTTAATTATCTGGATAAAATTTATTCTGCATATTAATTTTATTTACTCTTATGCACATAATGTAATAAATTGCATCTATTAATGTTGATTTGTATGGTTTCAGGTTATTGTATACTGAAATAACCCTCAACATGGAAGAGACAAAGCCTCACAGTGTAATTGTAGAATTATAGACTTTAAAAGATCAAGAAATACTGAAAGAAACATATATAACTCTGATGACTATATAATCTTAATAGTGACAAAAAAAATATACTTTCTATATATTTTAATATTTATTAAAACATTACAATATCCACTGAAAATATGTTAAAAAAGAGGGAGAAGTCATACATTCTATATGACAAATTATAAAGAGATTAACTCATAAAAAAAAATTATTTTGCTAAAGGAATGTTAAATTAACTTATACTAACCAAAAAAAGCAAACTTTTACTGAGTTTACTAAATTTTACAATTCAGGAGAAATAAAAATATAAACATGGACAGCCAGAAAATATAATTATATATTTTTGCTCTTAATAATGCTAATATAATTCTAATCTATAGACATTATATAAGTCAGGATCTTCAAAATTTATATATAATGAACATAATCAAAAGCAAAAGAGTTTCATTCATATAAATAAATTCATTTGAAATTTTTTTTAAATTAAGATGCCAAACACTCTTAACAACATTTTTTAAAAAAATGCTGTATACAATCAAGATTTTTAAATACCTGATCCCAAAGTTTGAAATTAAAACAAACCTCTACAACAATTTGATTTATTTAGCTACTTGCTTTGTTATTTTTTTATTGATCGATAGACAGACAAAAGACAAGCAATAAAGATTTGGTTTTAAAATCACATTGGTTTTAAAAATCAACAACAAAATCATCTACTTATGGAAAATAAGATCCTAAAAAGCCCTAAGAATAAAATAGTGCAAAAATGTTATCGATTTTAACTTTTCCGAAATAATTCTTACTCTTTAACATAACTTTTTAAAAATACACTGTCAAAATTAAGAATACAGAAGGATGTGAATTATTCTAACATACCTATTTCCATGAACATGTGAAGCACAGAATGCATAACTGTAATGTATTAGAGTAGGATCAATCATTATTGATTTTTCTGCTCTATCCAGTAAGTCATGCAGATAACAGAGATGACGAAAGCAGCTACGGACTCCATACCGTGCACAATATTCATCAAGAACAAAGAGTTGACCAGGACTAAACCAACCCTAAATTGAATATTTCATTAATCAATGAAACATTACCAGCTGGTATTAAATTTCATCACAAAGTATTTATAAATGTAGTCAAATCATTGATGAATAATCAAGGCCTCTCTGAATACTTTTAAAAAATTTTGTTAAACTTTACAGATTACATGTATTATACCTCATTTCAGTTGACTAAAAACTAAACTCTTACAATGAAAAAAATTAAGTATGACAATGTCATTAAGAACTAAAACTTATCTTTAACTGCTCAGCCAGAGCAAAAATTAATAAAATCTTATCTTTCTACATAATGATTTGATCACAGAGAAGTCCCAATAATATATAAACATAAATATATGAAGGGCAGCTCAGGGTAACCATTCAGAAAGTACCTGATATTTCTCTGAAAATTATCTGCAATTTCCAGTTTCTTCACAGATAAATTTATAGTATATTAAATGCAAAATTTCTTTCCATTCTTTTATAAAACTAGTTTTTAGATATAAATTTATATTTAAATAAAGTTATAAGTTTTAAAAACAAATAAAATTCCAATGCATTTAAAAGTAAAAAAAAAAAATATTCTTTTTAGTCTTTGAGGTGTTCAGAATAACCTCTGTAAGAAACAGAAGATTAGTCAATTTATTAAAACAATTATAAAAAAAAAACTATGACAAGTCTTTGCAGTTCTGCTTTTTCACATTTTATTTATATTTTAATAATGCAGCCTAATATATTAATGAAACTTATTCATTATTATTTTAAAGATTCAATTTATCCATGATAGCATTAATTTCCTTGTTAATTTCTTTGATCATTGACATTTTTTTTTCCAATTGCTTTTTGATTCTTTTTTTCTTTAGAGATTTAATTTGAATAGAAAATTATGCAATCTGTGTCACTGAAATGAGATGATAAGTGTTATCAGTGCATAATTCATTTTATTTAGCTTAATAAAATGTTTTTATACTTATTTTGGCTTAAAAAAAATTTCTAAGTATAAATACTATTTTACAGTAAAAATGTTCCTGCTAGGTAAGTATAAAAACTTTTATGCATGAGTAAAAAAATAAAATGAATTTGCCCCTAATCTACAGTCATGAAATTTCTAATATTTTTATTAAATATATAAAATTTGCTTAAACCAAAGGAGGATCAAAATATTACTTTAATATTTTTTAAAGTGCTATATAATATATCTGATGCTGAAATTTTCAAATTAAAAAAATCATTGCAATATCAGAAAGCTTTCTTACATAGCAAAAAAAAAGACATTAAATTAATATCCATAGTAAAAAAATATTTCATATGAAGAATCCAATTTAACAATTATCGAAGAAGTTTATGATCTGAGAAATTGTGGCTTATAAAAAAAGAACATACCAAAGAGCAGTATGGGTCATTCAAGCGATAATCCAATGCGGTAGTTTGTAGAGTCCGAAATAAGGCATGATGGGCAAATTTACATGGATCAGCAGATATAAATTCATCCATGCCGTGTTTTCTTGCACGATCGGCATCTGTAAAAAGTCTAATCATATAACATAGGCTTTATTAATTTAAAGCATTTAAACCATGCACCAGATCGCCTAATATTTAGTATATGGGGTAGAATACTCTTAGTGATTAGCATACATTAGCAGCACACTTTAAAAAAAGTGTCAGAATTTTAGGGGACTTTTCACAAATCACAGAAATGAAATTTCTGAAAAATACCTAAAGATGATGTTCCAGAATTTTCCACACTTCCTTCCTTTTTATAAAACAATACTACATACTTGTTTTTAACATTTACTAGGTTACTAGAAACATTTACATTAACTAGAAAATTGCAATCTCAAATAACAATTTTGAACCCCTAAAGCTAAAATGTGACTTAGTGTATCCGTAATTTCTTAATTTACATAAAATGCATTTAAACTTATTAAACAACATATGATATTGGACACAAAATTATGAACTATAGATATCGATAATCAGTGTGCACGTATAGAGTATTTCCTTCAACCCTGAACTGGTAATATTTTTTCCCTATATGCAATGCCAAAAAAACATTTTTGGATAAAGTCTCACACTTCCATTTAACATAGAAATAATGGATGGAAAATTTAAATGACATAGACAAGCTATGAAACATCTGTTACAAAAAATTTTAACTTAACTTTGTATTAGTCTTTTAGATTTAAAAATACGTACAAAACCAAGAGGAAAGGACAGAATATACAATATGCAAATAAACTGCTAAGGAGTTAAATGCTCATATCTCATCATTGAATATATTCTTTTTTAATTCAATTTGCACCATAATATTTTTCTTGCTAACACACAACTTTTCTGTAATTTTCATAAGCTGTACATAGAAACTGTGAATTACGAATAAAATAAGTTGTAACATTATTTTGATTGCTTTAAATAAATACACTCTGATAAAGAATATAAATATATATATATATATATATATATATATATATATATATATATATATATATATATATATATATATATATATATGTATATGTATATATATGTATATGTGCAACAGGAAGGATTGAACCACAACTAGGAAATTAGGTAATAGCATAGTATTCAACTGAATAAATAAATCAAACAATGAGGGGGGGGGAAAAAGCATTTTGTTATGAGTAGCTATACAAAGAATGTGAAAATCTATTGCTAAAGCCACCCCTGACAACTATGTAAGTTGACACCATTTGGACATGGAATCTATTAATTTGTCAATCCCCCCTCTGTGGTAGAGTCTTGCAACAAATGAATCAACTGATTATTTGACTAAAAATAGTTGGGATGTAATAGCAAGTTGGGATGCATTTGTACATGGCAGAATTTTTCTGCTTAACATGTACCAAAGGCAGACTCTAGAGATTCAGCAGGCCAATCAGGAAAATTAACATGTCCAAAACATTGCTCAGAAAATAGAGCTATATCTTCCTGTGTTTTGTCCTGCTGGAAAACAGAACCTGAATGACTTGCTAGAATAGGCAGCAAACCATTGATTGCAACATGTCATCAAAAATATCTGCAAACAGTTAGAGCATTTCATAGTATGAACAACTCTAAGACCAGAAATTTTTTTTATATTCTCATCACTTACATGTCTACTTTAATTTATGGTTTATACTACATTAAAAAATAAATGCTGCTTTAATTTAAAGCAGTTTATTTTTACCCAATAATCCTAAATCCACACTTAAGAAGATGATCTCCAATAGGCTGATCTTGGGCCACATGCTAATGAGCAGAGCTATCACTGTGGGCCTGACTTGTTAACTATATATAAGGTGCAGTAAAGTGGACTGCAGACAACTATGACGGAGGGCAACATATGAGATGAATGCAGCAGACAAGCAGATGCAGCCAAACCAAAAACTTGAAGAAGAAATATTGCTAAGAACAGAAAGACATCACCCATTCTGTGCTTGTGGTAGATCTAAATGGCTCAGAAATATGGGGAATGATCTCAACTGAACCCAGAAAGCAGCCACGCTAATTTACTTTCACTGGTAGTTAGTGGTTTGTTAGGACTCAAGTGTAAATCAATTAGCAGCATTATTTGCAAATATTTTTTTCAGAATAGAATTTACATAACCTATTTATAATCACTTATTTATAATTTTAACTTATTTCATACTTATTTAACTTATTCTTATTTCTCTTATCTGGACTTTATATATTTATTTTTACTTTTATACTGAGTAAACACTATTTTTGTTATTATGCACTTGAACCTGGTTCATAAAAATTTGTTTCTCTAGTATAGGATTTGTATAATACTATTTCATAATTCATAGGCTGACAGAATTAGAAGGATATGGGCTCAATTACAGATACTCTGAAAATAGAGGGTTCAATGGGCCAGACAAATAAAAATAAATAATCACTGTTAAAAATAAACATTTTAGACCAGGCTTAATTAAAAAATTTGGCACCAATAATTTTTTTTTATATTAATGTGAAAAACTGTATGTTGAGAGGAATAAAATAATTTTTGTAGAGAAGATATCAATATAATCATGTAAATTCAGCATATTTAAAAAAATAATCATGTAAATCTTTTTGTACAAAGATTTATAGATTTTAGTAAAAATAAATTTACCAGTAAATATAGAGAAGCTAAATGCTAATAACAATGTTAGTTAATTGGCTGACATCAAGTTCCTGATGCTGTAGCAAAATTGTCAGAATATTACTTTACAGGCAAAACAATATTATAATTGTTATAGACTGATTTTTTATTCAATCTTTTTGGGACAGTTTGCACTTTTAGATCATTAGTTAAAATTATGTCCAAGAAAAACTTAACACAATTAGAGTATTTTCTGACATTAAAACATTTCATATATGTAATGCAAAAAATTTAGTGAAATCAATTCTTAAATTTTATGTTTGTTCCTTTCTTTTAATCAATAACACAGAGGTTATTTTACACATAGAAATATCACAAGAGTAAACACTTTTGCTTTCGCTAGAGGTTAAAATGTATATTTCAGAATAGGAATAAAACTGCTGTATCAGCTGTTGTAAGCTATAAAAGTTTGGATTGTAGAAGCAGATTACAACTATGATGTTGCTCCTAAATTCTAAAACTGTCCTTTATTGCTATGTGGCATCTTTTGCAAATGGCAAGCAGCCATCTTGGATAGTAAGTTTAAACATTTGCTTGAGAATAATCTAACAAGAAAGTTAAAGGATTTTGCTCACCATGGATTGTGTATCTTCAATAATGAGTTATAATGGATTAAATATTCTATGAACTACATCAGTTAGTGTGTGTATATATATATATATCAAGATGTTGTAATTTAGTAAATCTAAATTCAATATATTAAAATTTCATTAGGTGCAGATATTGTAATTCTACTTACTTGGTTGATAATAGAACAACAAAGCTCGAGTTAAATAAATGTTTATTATCATTTGTAATGAAAACATCTACTTTTTTAAGAGGTCTAAATTGGTTAAATTTTTCAAGGCATGGTATTCTTTTAGTCGGTGTTCCATTTAAAGTGCTAAAGCAAGAAAATCTGTTATTATTCAGTTACATCTGTAACACATTTATTAGAATTTTTATACAAATAAACACATGTAATGATATTTGAGAATTTTGAAATTTTTAAGCAAAAGCGATTTACATATAACTACAATTAATATATATGCAATAAATAAGTATAATAGTTTTTTAATAATATGAAAAAAATGTAT
Source organism: Pardosa pseudoannulata (assembly GCA_032207245.1). Classification (NCBI taxonomy): domain Eukaryota; kingdom Metazoa; phylum Arthropoda; class Arachnida; order Araneae; family Lycosidae; genus Pardosa; species Pardosa pseudoannulata. Next base: position 61,796,103 of record CM063498.1, on the reverse strand, counting down.
CAGTGGCTGTATCACATAAACAATACTAGTGAAAAATTATTATAACCTTGACAAATTATTAAGAGTCAGTAGTCACAGAAAAAAGCTTAACAACTATTAAAGTCATAGCAAAAAAATTTTCAAGGGAGATTGTTTCTTTCCCTTTAACTCATCCCAAAATTGATACAGTAACTCTTACATATATATTTATAAAGGAATCCCTCTAGAGGTTATAATTCCCTTCACATACCCCCCCCCCCTATTTGTTATGCCACAAGTCTTTATAATTTAAAATAGTGGATTTCTACAGATATTCAGAATACTTACCTCCTTGTAATCTAGATATGGTAGAATTTTTGCCACTTTGAGGTTGAACAAGGGGAGTTGGTTTATGCGACTGTCCAGTAGCTCTGTACATTGCCATAACCCAAAGATGGCATTCATTTTCATCATCGCTGGCATAAAGGACACTATCACCTTCCTTGACCGCATTGAAGAAAAACCTCCCCCCTTCCAGATCTAATAAAAGATATCAAACAAGAAACATGATTTTCTGTAAAACTTATGCATATATACAAGAATATTTTTATTAGTAGATCATTTTCTTAAAATATTACATAATTAAAAAATACTTTGCTCTTTTATAGTAATAACAAATGTCTTTGAAATACTTTTTGCTTATCAGAATGTTTGATGAAATTTACAGATTCTAAATAAAATATCTATATATAATATATATCTCAGAAAAAAAAGGAAAAGCAGCTTTCAAGATAAAATACTACCTAAAATAAAATTCAACTTAAAATGTATTGTTTTCATCCTGAAATACCATTTACTATAAAACCACTAATTACACCTCACTAAACACTCTCAAATGTAATCTTTTCAAACACATATAAGATAATCACAATTTAAATCGGACAAGAACATTAATTTTTTAACAAAAATCAAAAATTATATGTTATAAACGAGTTTGATTTCTAAATTTTGAAAATATACAAATTTGGTACACAATTCATAAATATTTTTTTAACATAATTAGTACATAAAATTTTAAAGTAATATGGTTGTCATTGTCTGTATTACATCCACATATTGAAGTGGTCTAAAAGAAAACCAAACAAGAAAAGCATTTGCATGACTCCATAATTATAGCATTTCACTTGTAGCAATAAAGAATGAAAACAAAAACACTGTAATTAATAATTTATTTTATAATTGCAATGTTTACTACTTCAAACATACCTAGCACTGGTTCAACATAATCAACAGTGTAACCATCTAGCTGCATCATCTCTGTAGGTTCCGATTTTTTTTCTCGATAACTGCACATTGCAAAAGTATATTGGGAAACCTGTAAAAGATATTTTAAAATGCTATTAGTGCTATAAATAACATAAAACAGATTTATGAAATATAAATGCCTGAGTATGATAGTATTGATTCAGTATATCTGAATTCTCAAAATAATTATTATAAAAAACTACTAAACAAATCTGAGAGTTATCCAGTTGGAAATATTTACATACAAATCGAAACAGCATCTCAGTTAAAAGGGTTGCAAATGTTCGTCAGCATTTAAAAACAGAATAATTATTAAAGTATCACTAAAACCACTATATTTTGAATTAAAAAGTGGCACAAGAGAACACAAAATATGGCACAGCTTTTTTTTTTTAAAATGCTCATATGCAAAAAATGAGAATAGTATACAACAGGGATGCTCAAAAATTGAACCATCAGTAAATATAGTAATATAATATTTTTTTACTAAAGTAAGTACAATATTACTCAATTGATTTACTGACTACTATTTTAAATCTTTATGCCCCTATAAAAATTTTTAAATGTTCAATTGTTAATTCATAAATAACAATAACTATAATAATAATGTATGGTTTTCAATTTTCCCCTTAATGATATTTTAATCCAAAACTAACTACCTTAAATATAATTGTATTCTAAAATAAATTTCTGGTGATTCTATCCCTAAAATTACAACTTTTAGTGAGATAACTTAGTTTTACTTTTTAAGCATCATTGTTACAAGTTCTTATGACAGAAGTGCCAAAGGTGAGATGTCTCAATACACTGTAATACTTTTAATTTCCAATTCTGTTTTCTTTCCATGCCCATGACTTTAACTATACAGCATGGATACTATTTAACTAATTACTTATTTAATATATTATAATATTAGTCACATATGAAAGCAGCATGACACTTCACTTTTCTAATTATAATAATTAAAAAATTTAAATAATTATAATTTTAGTGAGTAGCATTTCTTAATTAAAGAATTTTTCTGTTACTAACATAAATCCATATATTAAAACTCATTTATTAAACACGTATCTATTATGAATTGTAAATGCTCCATGTTTGTAACAATGACAGATGTAAACTTTGTTCAACTGCTAACCCTAAACAAATAGATTATAATAGCAATTTTAAAATCTTTTATAAAACTTTTAAATGTGTTTACAAGATTTTATGTAAATTATGAGGGTTATCATATATGGGTTAAAAATTCTCACACAGTATAGCATGAAACTGCTATATTAATGTGGGAACACATTATACAGGGTGTTAGCAATATCTGGGGATAAGACTAAATCGGAATTTGGCTGTTTATTTCTACTTTGAAATTACTCACTTGAACCAGCACAAAATATCTTTTTTTCCACTTCTTCCAAACTTGCTTCCCTTGAGCAAACAGATATCTAAGAGAGAAAATATTTGGTAAAACTTTATAAGCAAAATAAGAAAATATGTCTCAAGGTTTAATTGCTAATTTCTCAAAAGTTTTTTTTTTGGGGGGGGGGGAGGGGGGGGTCTGGGTGTGGATAGTTTACAGTTGCTTTAATAGATATTTGCTTTAAATGTAATATAACTGATAATTTTATATTTGTTCTCCCAAGTATGTAAAACATTCCTTAAACAACTATAAATAAAAATAAAATTTGTCAATAAATAATAGTAAAAGTTTATAAAGATAAAAGATTTAGGCAACCCTAATATAATAAATATTATCTAAGGTATATCTTATAAATTGTGAATTATTTCTCAATTTGAAAAAAAAAAAAAATTATTACTACTTTTTCAATATTTCTATTTTATACTTATACAGTTTATTTATATATAGTAAAAGCATCTTTAAATTAAAAAAAATTATTAAATCCAAAGAAAATAGCATGGAATAATGTTTGAAATTTCATTTACAATTATCAATCAAAACTATTTTTTATTGAAACATGTAATGCATCAAAAAATAAGAAAAAATATTAACTGATACTGAAGTTTAAAGAAAATAGGATTATATACTTATATTATAGCAAATAATTTTTATTATGGTATATAACTAAGTATAATCTTAATAATAATGGAATGCAAGCATTAATTTGTAATTTTTCATATTATTGTTGCAATAAAATCATATTTGAATCACAAAATAATTGAGATCTAAAATATACATTAAAATAACATTTTAAAAACCTACCCACAATGCTTCATATTTAGAGGCTTATCCATGCGGACAACGATTTTGATTCGCAGGTCCTGATCTGCAGCATTTTTAGGGACTATCATTTTGTACCACTCAGGAGTTTTAGGACTTAAAGGAGTAGGCTTTATTATTACCTATAACCAAAGAAAAATATGCTTAATCAGAACACTGGTTAGTAAAAAATTATATTCTTTACTTTAGAATAAATACAGATTTTTTTTTTCCTTAAGGTATATAAATTAGAATCAAACATGAGTAGAAGTATTCAAGACAATAACATAACAAATACATCATTTTACAAAGCAAAAAGTTACATGTTATTTGTCAAGGTTCATATCCATATTTTTGTACAATTTAATTCCCTGAAATCATTTTACACTAGAATACACCTTAAAGAATAGTTGTAGGTACACATAGAATTTTAGAATATAATGCATGCCTCAGAAAATATTAGCTTCACACTAATTCAAATTTTTCAATTCATCCCTATAGTGAATGTAATAGCTTGATCAAATAGACCAGTACATTGGGAGAGGAGGGCACTATGTTACAAAAATCAAACTTTACAAGGGAGCATGGCAAAAAATTTTTTAGTCAAGCTATTTTTAGTGAAAAATTTTATAAATGACTTTGGGGTAATAGGGAAGACAGTGCTTTTAAACATACAAAATCAGTAGAAAAATAATTTATTTCAAAATAGGGGCACACCTTGCAACCATGTTGGTTCCTAGTGCCTTTTACAATTTTATAAGTCTTTCAAGAATACGTAAAAATTTCAATTTTTAAAAAATGGTATTTTTGGTATGGTATCAAACGGTATGGTAATGGTAAAAATGGTATCTTTACCTCTAGTAAACAGTTATATTTCCAAAAAAATTGATATATGAGAAAATTCCAATTACTTAAATTCTAAAATTCCCTTCCGTTATGGTGCTGAAGCAGTATAAATTTATATCAAACTGAGAAATTTCTTCAATAACTAAAAAAACAAGACAAATTTATTCAAAAGATGACTTAATCTTACATTGAAGTGGGATTACACAAGTAAGAAATATAAAATAATTCAATGTAACAATTAGTGCACATGTTGTGTGGCAAGTAAAAGTAAATGACCTGATGCCCAAAATTTTATTTCATTTTTTGTAAAGTTGAATATAAGTTACATTTACTTATGAGCAATAAATAATAATTTAGAATTTAATACCAATAGGACTTCAGAATCAAGACCTAATGGAGATTTTCTTTAACAGTTCAGTTAATTAAATACAAGTGACAAAGTGAGAAAAACACAGAAAAATTTTGAGAAAACAAGTATTCATGCTGGATGTGGGTTTAGAGGGCTTCTTTTAGCAACACACAGGAAAACAAAACTGGGACATATTTCTTAAAGCTGCTTCCCAGCAGGTACAAACATCCATATCAGCAGTGGCATTCAAATCCACAAACTCTGATATCAAAATAAATCAGCCTACTTGTTCAGTAATTATCTAGCTATTTAATATGTTGCATATGACTAATGAGAATTCTTGTCCTTTTCATTCCAAATGGATGATGGAAAATCCCATCATTTAGTCATGTCAATTTAAGCATTAAATAAAATAAATGTTTATATAGTTTCTATAAATATTTATATTAGAAGAAATAATGAAATTATTTGTTAGTATTACTTACAAAGGGCCATTAATTACAGAGGGTTAAGAAGTATTTAAGTACCTTGGTATATGTGTTAAGTAGATTTGATTTGGTGTGGAGCACAAGTGAGTCAATTTTTGCAAGATCAAGACTTAGTGTTTTAAGCTGATTTTGAATGACTATTCACATCCATGTCAGTAGCAGGATTCAAACCTACAGACTAGTATCACAGTACCCTATTTATTCAACCACTATCAGGCACAAGTAGGAAGTAACTAGCTGGATTTGATTACTTTCATAATCTTTCATATTTTCAAAATATGAAAGATTTTTAAAATAGTCGGATAAATATATGACATACTTATCAGACAGAGCTGAATTGATGTGTAGACCATCCTTTGCAAGCAAAAGTTTAGAGGACACTACATAAGACTGGGAAGAATATATTGGACATATCAAAAAGGGTAATACCACTTGCTTGAATAAATGGAATATATATATATATGTGTGTGTGTGTGTATATATATATATATATATATATATATATATATATATATATATATATATATATTGAAACCTCTGGTATTGGATTTCAAAATGCTCAGACTTTCATTCAATTCTATTATTCTTGAAAGAATTAACAATAATCTATTGACAAAATATGTACTCAACAACCAGTTTTGATTCAAATTGTTCAAATTATTAATAAAATTTTAAAAAAACGTAAAATGTAATGTTTGTAATAAGAAGTATAACCATTTTTAAAAGCAAAATGAAAACTCAAAAGATGGGAATTAAAAAGTTATGCAGAAAGAGGAAATCTGCTTCTTTTTATTTTAGTCCTAATCTGAGGCTACACTCTAAAATCTTCAAGCCACCAGGATAAATGACACATTAAGATCTCTCAAAAGAAATCTTAATTTTCATGACAAAATGTGTGTATAATGATTTCATTTTCAAAACCAAAACTTAAACTAAGCTATCTCTCAAAATAATTTATTTTATTCTGTTCTATTATTATCTCTTTTGTTTTTAACTGCATTGTCAGACTACAGTCAGCTGTCTTTCCCCAACAGCAGCATGCTCTGAATCCACAGAGTCAGTTGATAGCTTACACAATCCTCTCTTCTAGATTGATCAAAACCATATGACTCCTTTTAATACTAGAAGCCCCAACATCACATTTTAAGGAGTTCTGCCTAATGAGCCATGTAACTAAGATCAATAAAAATTTGCCCCATGTTTGCTTTATGTCACACTCTCCATTAGGCTATGAACAACTGCTATTCAGCTATGACAAATTCCTTGTTATAAATTAAGACTATATTATTTATTTTGCAGACTTCCTAATCCATACTGATAATTATTATTAATGTTATAAATAAATATATATATAAATGTAGTAAACTAAAATATCATAAGAAAGGGCAGTTATTACAATACCACATATTTTTTAAATCTTATGTAATTCAATACACAAGAAAAATGAAAAAAAACATTAGCCATTAAATTTTGCTTTAAAAAATAATTAAATCCATAAAGACAGTTAAATATGATTTCATAATCAGTTGCAGATGAAAAAAATACATTTTCATAGTCACTAAAATATTTTCATCTTTATATATAAGCACTGTTCATATCATTTCCAGTAAAATTATTAAATTATGCTTGAATCTTACACAAAAAGTATGCTAAAAACCTTCTGTAACTCATAAATAAATCATACAAATTACTAAACATGAAGATACCTTTAATATAAATGAATATTTTATCTAAAAGGAAGTTTAAACTATAAATAAATTATTTTTATTACTTTTCCAAGCTCTTTATCATCTAAACTTAAAAGGCCTGGACTTTCTGTATACAGTTTTACTTTAACTATAGGCAAGGCATGGGTAGTGGTAAAATCCCCTTGGGTATCCCACCTAAAAGAGAAATAAGCTAATATAAATCATTTCAATAATATTATATCAGAATCAATAAAGTTAATTTGATACAGAAAATTTGAATTATTTCAAACTTGTATGTGACAAACAAAAATATAAATTAAATCAAAATGTTTCAAATGTAGTCAAAATAAGTCTGTTTAATAAAAAATAGCCTAACTAGAATTTTGAAAACAAACTAAATTCAGAAGATTAATAAAATAAATTGTTACAGCTTTAATCCATCTTTTAAATATGAAATATACATAATTTTCTTATCAAAACATAGTCATATGCTTAAATAGCCAACTTAGATAGTTTAATAACATTAAAATATAATAAGAAAATGTTTGAAGAAAATACAACTAAAATTTGGTAACCACCACTGGATTGAAAACTGAGAGTCAAGGTCAACGTCAAGGTAATTAGGTTTAACGGAGTACCTAGCAAAGTGGAAAGTCTAAACTTTAACCTCCGAACATAAGATGGATTAAAACATCAATTTAGGCCTCTAGGAAAAAAGAAATCCAAACAAAAGTTTAATACACTCCAGCTCACTATGAAGTGAGGAAGTGAGAACGTTCTCATAAAAAATTATGATTAACCAACGCAATGTCTAATTAGGGGATAATAAGACTGTAACCTTGACAATGACCAGTAGATATGGTTAACAGCAATGCATAGCATTCAATACAATGTGAAGCTCAGAATAATAAAAAATAAATTACACAAAAAAGTTACAGGGACTATAATAAAAGCAACTTGGTACAGCAAATAATAAAAAATAATCAAAAAATGACAACACTAACAAAGAGATATATTTTTGTATTTTATAAAATTTTAAAATTTTAATTAGCATTTTTTCAACTTTTATAAACATAAAACAGAACATTACGCAAAATACAAAATAAACGTGAGCAAAGTAGCAAAATGATACAAAACCCAAAATATTGGAAAAAATAAAAAGAAAAAAATAGCCAAAAAGTACAGAAAACGGTACTTCATTAATAAAACAGCAAAATACAAAAACTTTAGGCAAAAAAAATCTAAAAACGTAATTTTAAGAGAAATTAGAAGTTGACGTAGTTGCCAAGGAAAACTGGGAGTACTAAAAAATAACTATTTCATACAGAGCCAAATTTTTATTTCTCTTGTAAGCTAAAGTAGGGTAGGCAAAACTGCAGTCAACCTGTAAAGATTTTACCTGATTTGGGGTTCAAAAAATTTATCTGTAACAAATGTCACATTGATTATAGTAAATATTAACTAATTGTTTATTGATTGCTGTTGTTATGATTATTTATATATATTTATAAAGATCTAACTGCTCTATTGCTATTTTAAGAAATCTAATAAATAAAACTATAGAATTTTAAATTCACCTCAAACATATATTCATACACAATACAGCACACCAAAATAAAATGAATTCCTAAATTACTCCCCCCTCAAAAAAAAATAATAATAAGCAAAAATAATAGTAGTACATATATAAATAAAACTTCTTTTTTCTTTAAGGAAAAAAAATAGGTGGGCTGATAAAAACAAAAGATTTTTTTATCAAAGCCTCTTTAAAGGTAATATTTTCAAAATATATAAGAATAAATGAAAAACTACATAAATGGTTATTTTATATTATTAATGGAAAAGCTCAGTTATAATAAAAAAATAGAAATATAAATAATTTAATAAATACAACTAATTTAATACATATATATATACATAGTTATTAAATATAAAAAAGGCTGATTCTTACATGGGTTTGGATGCTTCTGCATGATCAGTTTGCAATTTTTCTCCACCTTCTACTTCCATAGTACAATAAACTATTCTATTTGATGCTAAGGATTTCAAACCTTTAACTTCCATTACAACTACCTATAACAATTAATAGAAATATGATTATTAACCATGCATTATCAAAATCTTTAATTTGTTTAATATTTACTTATTCCAGAAGCATAATTTCTGGTAGTTCTATAAAACACCACATTTTTATTAAAAAATGATAAAAAAAAGATAAAAATATATTTTTGAAAGTCAAAAAACATTAGATCAACATAAATATGCCTAGTTGAAATCTTTAAAAGTGTTTTAAAATCCAGATCTATTATGAAATTTGTTATTTGTTAAATTTTATTTTCTAATACTGTTATTATAACTGAGATTTAACAATACCAATTTGTACAAAATAATGGCTATGAACTAAATACCAGCATAGGCTTCAAGCCTGTAGATTCTGGTACAAGAGATTGGCAGTCAAATTTCTTGGACAAAAACACTGATAGAACATCCACCCTATTCTCCAATTGCATAACTTTAGGCTATTTTTTAATCTAAAGATTTATTTCCATGAACAAATTAGAAAAATAATATTTATTTTCTTTTTCTGAATAGTAAAAAAAAATAAATTATGCAATAAAAAAATTGTGTACAATAATTTGGTAAATTAATATGTTTTTTAAGTGGCTAATCTTTTAAGAGGAAGTCATATTCAAGTACTTAACACTTTCAAGTTGCTAAAAATTACATTGTTTGCAACTTTGCTACATAAATATTTACAAATTTATCATGTACAAGGAACTATCTTGGAAACATATGCATTTTACTTCTTATTTTGAATACTGATGCTCAATTGGATTTGAATTTGAACAACATTATCTATATATATGATGTATAAATAGTTTATATGTAATGCAACTAAAAACATTCATTTCAACATGAAAGTTTGATAATCAAAGAGAAAGTTTTATTTTTCAAATTAGAAAGTTCTTGGGATGTATGATTATGAATTACTACAGTAACTGTTACACAATTGCAGATTACTTTAAAATAAATAAAATTCCATGTTCTGCAGATGAAAATCTGCTGTTCAGATGGGCTACATTGCGTATTCAACTATCACAGATATGGAGAAACTCATAAAAGGTTTCAGTGCTCAACATGGAATAATTTTTGTGAGCAGAAAGATTTTTATATATGAAATAAATTTTATAATTTTTGTAAGCATAAGAACTAGTTTTTCCCTTACATATTCAGTGCAGGCAGCATTCTGTTACTGTGTCAATAAATGACTGAGCTAAAAATAGCGATTGAAAGACTCAAATGTTAACAGTTGTGTTCAAGATTAGCATAGATTTGATGCTAAATAAGTAAATATGCATGAAACTAGTGGTAGGTCTGAATTTCTGTAGTTTTCTATGTCTTTATAGCCAACTTCTGAATTGCTCACACAATTTTTTACACTAAAAAAGTTCTTTTTTATATTAAAAAAATCCTAATAATTTATAACTAATATTAGGTAATGCATTCACAATTATATTTTTAGAAAAATTCAAATCCTCTGAACATAGTGCCCTAGTACACTTCAATCATTACCTCTAAAGTGAATGAAAGAACAACATCAAGCTTAGAGAGCGAAGTTTCTCCGTCTTCAGTCAGAGCTTCTTTGGATAAAGATGACTGGCTCCTATAAAACAGAGAAATTATTAACCATTTATTTGAAAAGTATAATTAGATACCTTAGTCTTAAATAAATTTCTAGTTTCATATGTTGTATGTAAGCTGATATTAAATTAAAAAATCAAAATTCCCAAACCAGAGTGCATTCTTCGCCAATCTTTATTCATAACTTTAATAAACTCTCAATGTAGAACTTCATAGCATTTGAATGAAAATACCAAATGGCATAATTTAAATTCTAATTTCAGAATTGGTAGACCAAATATATACCCTTCAACTTCAGATTATCTGGATTTTACAGAAATAAAAAAAAAAAAAAAAAAAAACTATGGAGAAATAAACTTCAATACAAATATTTTGCTGATTTATTTAGTTTGTGAACAGAGGGATCAGCTAGAGCATGAATATGCTCTATTAAAGTGATGTGTTTTACTCCAGACTTGGATTCTCTAGATTCAGGAATGCTATATAGGGTTTTTTTTAAATATATATATATATATATATATATATATATATATATATATATATATATATATACACACACAAGGGCTAATAAGGCTGGGACCCACTGCTTAAAGGTGATTCCTAATGACCACAAGCATCCATGCCAACAGTTGGATTTAATCTCATGAACTCCAGCTCCAATGAGAAGAGCCCTACTCCATTTGGGCATAGTTTAATTCAATTTGAAATGTAATGGAATTTGAAATGTAAATGGACAATTTGAAATGTAATAGAACTGATACTGTGTTGGATAAAATCAGTCAACTTAAGGACAATAACAGCTTTAAATGTGCAGAATTTCCTAAACTCATGTTTTCATACTTGTGTTATAAACATATTGAAATGAAGAGACTATTCAATATAGTTTTTAAAAAAATTAGATTCCAGAGAAATCAACATAAAAACAATTACAAAGTAAATGTAAAAAAATTTAAGGTTGAAGATTTTTGAAAAGAGCAAAAAGTGCATGTTGTCAATTGTTACAGAAATCCAGTGACTTAGATGTTATTGAAATGGAGTGACATTTTACTTATATCTTTCTAGCATTCATATATGGGAATAATATAGTTAAATGATTGTACTCTTTGTAATACAGCTTTAAGAACTGTATATGAATAATGTTACAGGGTTTATGTAAATGTTTCTGCAATGTCACAAATATTTCAAATAAATGCATGTTGTCGTTTAATTACTACTGGACAGATGATTGCAACTGATGATAAGATTAAGACCAATATTTGAAGGTATGACCTAAATACTATCAACTGATTTTAATATTTTTTACTGGGCATCAATTTTGAAATTAATAAAATTGCTAATCTTTACATTAAAAAATATACTAATATTTGCACTCAATTCAAATTATTCTTGCCAAATCAGCATTCATACTTATATAAATGTCTAAGAAATACTGAAAATACAATAGAAGAAAAACTAATAACTTTTTCAGCTTTAATTATGAGTCAATGTTTGTAACACCTCTAAAAGTAAGAGAGATTATTCCTATAATAAATAGATGCAATAAAAACTTGACTAAAATTTCACTTGTCATATATTATTTTTTAAAGATATTTAAATTGACATAAAATGTGTAATTCTCTTTGCTTGAAAAAAATAACATTTATTTAGCTTAAGAAATTAAGCAACAAAGTTTATATTTTAGTTTACACAGTATAACATTGTGAAAAAACAAACTTAGTGTTGCATTTCTGAAAACTAAATAATAACATTAGAAAACAAAATTTAGTTGAAAGAATTTGTCCTAATTTATTTTCTTTTTATGTTTGTAAGATATTTTATATGATTTGCAGTAAAATATTCATACAGAATTCATATGAAAAAGTCTATATTATGATCTATTAGATATTACAAGTAGGTAATTAAAGTACATAATTAAAAGTAATACAGAATTAAGTAAGCCAAATTGTATCAGATTTCGTAAAATACCGAGAAAAGCACATTTAAAGAAGTTTTAATGGAGGCACAGTTGTCATATATAAGATACTATTCTACAAGTTATGTACTTCTGTCTTAAGCATAATAATTACCAATTCTCATCTATTTAAGAGTACTCTGAGGTATCTGAAAATGGCTTTAAAATCTGGGACATCTAACAAAAATAAAGACCAATACCAATAGAACTATTACATAATTTTCAACATTAATTCCATATAATAGACCTAATGATCTCCTAAAAATTTCAATAAATTCAGAATTGTTCAAAAATTATAAAAATTATAAATTTATGCAAGTTAATTTTAAAATTTAATCACAAAATGCTTTATATAAAAGTTTGATAACACACTAAAAAAATAAAACATTTTAGAAAATCAAAATCAAAATACATTTTTGAGCAATGAACCACTAATAAAATGCAAGGATGAATTTCATAGCTAGTCATAAATAATTTCTCATTCAAAAGTATAAATGACAACAATACAAAAAACATAATTGCTACAGTGGAATGAATTTGAGGTATGATTCCATACCCATATTCATTAGCTGATTTCAATTCAATATCAAGGAAAACATTCCTTATGTAAAAAAGTTGCAACATTTAATGTATTATTATATAAAATGAGTTTTTAACTATTTGGAAGCTAAATATTGCTATATATTATTACAGTTGAAACCTTAAAACTTTCGACAACTAAGCAAACATAGAATAAAAATTGTGTCATTTTGTTCTGCAAAATTAAACTTCATAATTTCTATAATAAATTTTAAAACTCCAGTTATAACTACATGGTATAAAAGAAAAATATAGAAACAAGACAAATACAATTTGGGTGTAAGCGATAACAATTTATAAATCTCACTTAAATCTGTTGTGAAGTAATCAGATACATGCTACATAAACATTCATTACTTTAATGTTTCTGATATCATTGATATCTCCAAATACCAATAATGAGAGCTAAATAATATAACAAAAGGTTTGATGACAAATAAAACAGAAGGAAGAGAAGCTAACTTTAGGACATTAATGCTTTAGAAATTTATATACCTACTTTATGTACCTGTATGCTCAACATGTAAAATGGTACATACTTTTTCTTCATTTAGCATATAATAGATTTGTACAAATACAATATACATGTACTAGCCAATGAATTAGAAACCTATAAGAGTTTTTATAAATGCTCACTAGCAGCATGTTTAAGCAAAACTTGTTTATGTTGCAGATGAAATTTCAGCATAATAACACCATAAAAGTAAGGTTTATGCTTACATTTTACTATAAATACAGAATGGGAAAAACAGACTTTTAGCCATTTGAAAAAGATACTTATTGTTGGAGGTCTATTTAGCAAGAATGACTATGAAGACAGCAGAACTCATGAATTCTTGAAACCAGCCATTTTTAACAGCATTCAATATTTTAAAACAGAACTCATAAGTCCTTATCCAAAGAATAAAACTGTGGTTCATATGCAGTCAACCAAGACATCCAATGCCAATGTACTGTACAACAGAAAAGAGACTCTACCATACTTCAACTAGCAGAAAAGCTTTAATCAAGTCCCAACTGATCTCAGTGTAAACCTTATGCTGAGATTAGGGTTATAGTCAAATACCTGTGAGAAACCTAATATTTTTGCTTGGAATGATAGAATTAATTTCCAGTAATGTCTGTAAAAATGAAACTGGACAAAAGAAAACTTGAAAAAAGTTATGCAGTCAAATGAATTATATTATAGCTAGTTTTCTACTAATGGAAGACACTGATTTTTGTAAGGCCCCATGAAGCTATGAATTCATCTTGCATTGTTTAATCGGAACAAAGTTCTGGTAGTAGTATTATGACGCAAAACATGTTATTCTGGTATAGAAGTGGCCCACTGGTGTTCACTCAGGATAAACACACAGCCATGCAATACCTGGATATATTGGTAAATAAGTGCATCCTGTAGGGTTAAAATTTAACTCCACAGGTCATTGAAACTTTGTGAATAATTATGCTACTATACATTATGTCAGAATCATTTGAGACTGATTCACTAAACATCAATCAGGATTCAAACAGTGTCTCTGGCTGCCTAAAAACTCAGATTTTAATCTAAAAGAAGATACTTCAGACATTTGGAAAGATGCATCCAAAAGTAAGCTTCTCTTATATCTAATTTACAGAAGCTTTAGCAAATGCATGGTATTATCTGGATCGAAATGCACTCCAGAAGCTTGTAAAATTGATGTCCTTATGAATGTGCTGTTATCCATAGAAAAAGGAGGTCCAATAAAATAATAATTCTAGATTTCTAAATCATTGGCCAGTGTGTGTATGTGCACAAATATACACATTTATGACCTATATAATTTAATTCTTTCCTGCATTTTGTCAAGCTGGTCAAAACTTCAACAAAATTTGTCTGCATCTTTTCAGTGTCATGTAAAGCATGTTTAGCTTTACTGATACCTCCAATTAGAAATTACATCAACTTTCTAATTTGACAATCAAATTATAAATTTATATGTAGATAATATATGACCATCGCAAACACAAATGTTACTGCAAAAATACTAACTAACAGGTATGCAAACATTTTGGGGGTTTTAAAATGTCTTTAAATATCATTCTGCATTTTCTCCATGATTTAAAAATTCCTTTTTACAGTTTATTATAGGATTAGGGACTTCACTGGTTAACTTAGTAATAAAAAATAGTTGATCAAAAATTTCCTTTGATCAAGAGAAAGTGTTACTACTAAAGAGAATCATCTGTGAACAGAATATTGAAAGCAAAGGTAAGTTTATTTAGATATGTGTTATAAATTTAATTGTTAAAGCAAAAAAAAACTAACAATGAAATAGAAATACGCATGAAAGTACTGCACATGCAGACTTTTTATACTTAAATCATTTTTTGCTGAAAACACAATTAAAATATTTCTTTAACTTCATTATAAACTTTTAAAAGCTATAAGGCATCTACTTGAACTAAAATATGTATTTATATCACAAATTTTTAAAGTACTCCATGTTTAAGATCTCTAATCAGTACCCCCATAAAGTGTATTCCAGTCCAACAGTTTGCAAACAGTTTTCCAAAATTTCCTACCCTTTCACAAAAAAGGAAAAAAAAAAAAAAAAAGAAGAAGTCTGGCTCAAGACATAGTTGTGTAGAAAAAGAGAGAGACCCTATGTGCCAGCTAGGTGCAAAGAAAATAAGAAGTCGAGAATAATTTTATCTCATGTAGTTTCTAATTACTTAGATGTAACAGTAACAAAGTCATTTAGTTAGTATAAGTTCTTTTAAAACCATTTTTAAATATAACATCCTTATCTAATGTTTAAAATAGTGGTGATAGTAATTTATACAAGAAATCATATAGTCACCAACTGATAATATTGCTAATCAACTCCTATTTGATTTTAAAAACCAGTGTCCTTAGAGTTAATAATAATCATAACCTATGAAAATCTACAAATTTAATGATCACAAATAAAAGGAATAAGCATAATTCTGCTTTGATGAAATTTACAAGTATATCATGCATTTCTATTAGATAAACAAATTCCCAACACAATAAGTTTAAATCAGTCTAACTACCTATAAGGAAATTTGTAATTTTACTTTATGATATTGTGTAAAGTATATAACTGATTTTATGACTATAATAAAAACTGCATAAACATTGAAATTTGCAATAATCCGCAAATATGTTATTTACAATACAGTAGATTAAAAGTTAAATGTTTAAATATCTTTCATGGGGGAGATTAAACTTTTTTGCATTTTAAAAAAGTATATAATTTTGGAAATAAATCTTTAAAACAATTACAAAATTAGGCACTTCTTAGTGCCTAATTTTGTAATTGTTTTAAAGAATTGTCAAGCAATAAGAAAAATATTTTAAAGAAAAGGAAGTCCCAAGAACAAAATCCTAAACTCTTCCTTCTAAGAGACTAGTCCTTAAGACCCCCTCCAAATAAATAAATAAATAAATAAAAATAAAACAAATAATAATCTTACAATAGGCCAATGAGTCAAATAAGGAAAATTTTAACATTTTTGTGTATATTTTTTTATTTGTATTAATGAAATTAAATGATATGCAAGAAATAGGTATTTAAGTATTTAAAAAAAAGCTGTAAAATACTTTTATTTTTTAGTAGTATTAATTACCAGTTTAGAAGGAAAATTTGGTAACAAAAATAAAGAACCTTCTAACTGTTTGTTGGTTGTTAAATTACATCAGAAATATTTTATACTATTTTTGTACATAGTTGTACATTATTTAGCATAAACTCCAAAGTTTTTTAAGTAAGTCTTGTGTAATTTTTGAAATTTAAGAATATTCTTTGAATTAAAAATTTTCTCATTTGTACTTTCAGCTTAGTTTTTCTAAAAACTCCAACACTTAAATACAGATAAATTTTTAAAACTTAAAATAATATATGTATGTCTGTATAAATTTAACCCAACAAAAACATGCACTTTACGACTATTATTATTATTAGTCAGTACATATAAAACGAAATATTTTTTAGAAATAGTCGCACATTTTTACCAGACTTGTGACTGGATATGGAAATTTGGGGAATTACCATATAAAAGAAAACCATTGGTGTCATATTTTTGTTATGCAATATTCAAAAAGTGCTTGAAAAAATAGGTCAACTTCTTATGAGAAACTTAGAAGGTAAAATTTAGCAATCTGTAAAGAAACTCTATTGCACTAATGTCTACTTAACCTGAGTGCAATATTGCATAAATTTTACAACATGGGATTTCTAATAACACTAAAACTGTCCAAGGGTCATTTGTATTACTCTGTCTGTTCCCTCCTTATGAGAAGAAATGGGTTTATATTATTTCAAACATAAATTTCGGTTTTATTATTGATTTCATACAGTATTGTGCTTTTTTCATAAAGCAACAACAAACTCATTGCACATAGACTAATAATATTTTCCCAATTTAAAAATTTTATTTTGGTAATTAAGTATTGTACTAATGATGAGCAATTACATTATTTTATGCTGATAAAAAGATTATTAAATTATTTGAAAGTACAACCCTCAATAGAGTAAAATAGTAAGTTAATCTATGCTCTATTCTAGGATAGTCTTTACCATTTGAAAATTATAAAATGTTTTTAAAAGTGGTATGCATAATTTTTTTTTTCTAACTTGTCTCTTATTACTACTGTGAACAAAACCTTATGTAATGCATAAATAAAGGAATCTGTTTTGTTCTAAAATGGCACATACCTGCTCATGTCGATTTTTACAACAAAACAATTTTCTTTTTTATGCTGTTACAAAAATCAAAATGTGTCTGCATTTTAACTTTTGTACTTATAAAGGATGCTTTGTGACATTTTACCTAGATTCTGCAAGGAATTATGCCTAAGCTTTTCTGAAGAATTTAAGCAAAGTCTCAAGCAGAGATAAGCAAGGAGAGAGATCATCAACCTTTAAATAATAACTCTAGGAGATACATAAATAAATTAATCCCTCACCATATTTAAACATTTTTAGAAGTTATTTTAAAATTTTTTTAAATATAAAAATAAACAATTATGTAAGTTTTCAATCTATTTAAAAAATTTAGATTGTACAAAAAAGCTAATGTTTTTGAAATCTGCAATTTAATAACAAATTCTAATATATTTAGCAATTAAGTGTACAAGACTTGCATAAAATTTTAAGTTAATCCTAACATTCATTTTTATATATTTAATCTGAAAGTATTTGCTTGTGATTTTTAGATTGCTGATAATCTAAAATTGGTAACCTATTGAAGAACTTGTATTAGCTATAGAATCAAAATAGATACGAAAATGAAACACTCTTTATTACATTAACTCATTTTTAAGTAAGTAATCTACTTAAGAATTGACAGTGTAATGTGTAATGTTACTCATATTACACAATACCACTAACAGTGGTACCCAATGAATTCCATGAAGCAATTTGCATTCATTATAAATAAAATACCCTCAGAATATGAAAAAACTATTTATCAAGCACTTCACTTATCAGAAGTAAAAGAAAATTGAACAATTCGCAGAAATTAATTAATCAAGTAAAAGTAATCAGAATCATTTTTGAATCAAAACCAAGTAAGGGTTACTTATATAAGAAAGGAGGTACTTAACCTCCAATTAATATACATGTTTAGGCACTTTAATGGATAGTAGTTTCAATGTTGCAATTTTAAAAAAGTTTCTGTTTCCCAACCTACCAAAAAGGGAATTTTTTCAGCATTTACAGCAATACAAGTGATTGTCTCACCAATTTCCAAAAGAATTTATTTAAAAAGAAATTTTAAACTTTAAGATGAGATGAAGAGCACAATCGTAGGTACACTTGTTTGATGCATAGAAAGGGAGATATGTAATTGAAAAAAATTTAAACATCAAATCCAAAACCAAATTGAATACTGGAAAAGATTCCTCCAGCTTAGACTCAACTAAAAGTATCTTAATGCAAAATTTTGTTTATACAAATTACTTAATACAAATTATTTCTAAAGTCCCAATTTCCCTATATAGATAGGCAAAAACCTTTCTCGATTTGTTTTCGTATTGCTAAAAAATATTGTTTCAGATAGGATTTTAAAATTGAGATCATTCAATAATTTCTGTAACTGTTAAAGTATGAAATTTGGTTATTAATACAAAAAAATTCACAGATTTTATATGAAAAAATACTGAAAAAAAATTGTAACAGTCAGAATGTCGGCTTGCATAGTTATTTTACATGCACTTTTGTCTTACATTAATTCTTATCAAACTGATAAAAAAAAGAAATTGCAAATCTCAATTTTATCACTCATTTTGTAAGCTTATAAAATGCTTTAACAAATATCCACAAGTATGAAAATTTATCTCTAACAATAATTTTGCGACTAACGATTATACAAGGGCCATAATGAACAATTATAAAAAAAATTTGGAAATTGCATATAAAAATGCAGACAGTATTACTCGAATGATGATCTTTTCAGTTTAAGTAGCAAAATGTCAAAACTACATTATATTATGCCCACTGACTTTCTGCTCATAAATTTCATGGAGTTAGTTCACAACTTTATTTTACACTTTTAAATAATTCCTGTTTGAAAAAAATAATGATTAAGATATTGTTAGATATATATGTTATACACAAAAATATTCTAATACATATATTTCCCATCACATATTTTTAATGATGTTTAAACTACACGTAAATATATGTACAGCATATGTATTAATTTGATTTGACCTCATACATTGGTTTGATTTTAATAATTAAACATTTATCTGATTGAAATGGAAGCTAATTATTGTTATATGCAAAGGCATAAGCAATGGAAACAAGACAAAAACCTTTTTACTGTATAGGACAAAAGAACTTTCTATATCCCAAATATTATAAACAGCTTAAACAATCTAAATTTTAAGATCCTATCTTTTTAAAATTGATCAAGACCATTTCAAAATACTAAGATACTTAATTTAAAAAAACAAAATTTTGCAAATTCAATCTTATAATACTTAGCTTTTAGTTAATTTAACTTTTAACTACTGTGGATATATTTTGAAAGAAAAAACTCCAACAATTGTTAATTTAAACAAATTTTTAAGTCGGCTGCAACTTGGTAAATAATTTTGACAGTACTCTCTATAAAATACTGAGAAACGCACACACAGATAAATTATGATATAGAGGGTAAAAATGCTTATGGATGAAATCAGGGTTACTGCATAACAGCAGTTAAAAATAATATGTAACACTGAAATTATTGTCCAACAATTAGACCCCAAAGCTCTGGTTGAGAGTTTGCATTATATTATTACATTTTACCATAAAAATTGATTTTGTGTTTTTCTATTTGTAAAAAAATCTAATTATTGCAATATTAATTGATCTTTTAATTAGTACCATTCTTTGACCCCCAAGATGTTTGGAAAAGATAAAGTAGCACTTGGACTAAGATAAGTTGGGCAATACTGATGTACAGCAATATTATGATAAGCAGACCAAGAAAAGTATTTATTGATTATGATATATTGAAATTTAAAATAATTAACTAATGCTTTTCATAAATTTTCTAAAATAAGAAGATATCTCAACAATTTTTAGTGAATTAAAAATTAAATCAATTAAAAACTAGATTGATGTTCAGGTTTATTTTATAAAAGTGAAGCAATCAATAAATTAAAAATTATGAAATTTTACATCTAAAGTTATAAAAGCAACATGCAAAATACACAGCTATGCAAATAAAAATTTAAAGCATACATGAAAGTAAATGAAAAAATAAGCGCATTGTAAATGATAATCCAGAGTGGAGCTTGCAAACACATAAGAGCTTTAAGAGGACTGCAATCAGGCCATATATTTGCTGGTGCCAAAAGATAGCTAGAAATAATGTGAAATAAATAAAAAAAAGTCATATATACTATCAAAAAAATCAAAAGATGTGTGATTTTTAGTAAATTGAAATATATGAGACATATAACAAAAATTTATATGTTTTTCATCTTAACTACAAAATAAATAAAACATTTATAAAGTGAATAAACATGCAAAGTACAGAAATAAAAATTATTTAATTACATAAGCAATTTTTTACCTCAGGAAGCATGCAAAAGTTTATTTAATGAATTAAATCAAAAACTATCTTAAATCTACCTGCCACAGAGCAGCAGTCAACTACAAGCAGCATATAAAAAAGGAAATAGTGAATTGAACAAAAAATTTATGAATTTCAGCAAAAAAATATTAATATGAAATTTTGCAGACATATATTCATTGAGATACATTTTATACTGAAACTCTCTAATACAGCATGCATGTCCTATACTAGAAAACATTTTGTAATGTGATTTTTAAAATTGTCAGTCAAAAACTTTTGGATAATTAGTCATACACACAAACATTACTATTGAAAATATACTTTTTCTGGATTGAGAATATTTCAATACAAAAACACTACATATTATGTAGTATTTTTGCATTAAAGTATTAGCAGTCCTTTTTATTTTAATGTTTTAATGCTTTGTTAAAACTCTGTTAGAACTGTTCTCTGTATTTTTATTGCAAAAAATTGTTTAAATTCTTGAAAAAGTCTAACGACAAGAATTATTATAATAAGTAGAAAAGAATTTTAGATAAATTTCTTTTCTCCCCTTTTCACATAGAACACACTCCACTTTTATGAAAAAAATATAGTTGTAAATAATAAAATATAACTCTTAGAATACATAATTTTTGCATTTGAAAGGTTTAAGTTTTTTGTTTTAAATTGCATACAAAGAGATTGATGCTGTATATAAACACTATAATTTGTGAATATTGTAATAAATTTAATTTTTCACTCCTCCCACCCTCCTACCCAGGAAATGTGAATTTTTCTGGAAAAAGAAATTAGCAGACTGTCTTTTTGCACAGGTATTTAAGGCTCTTCAGACTTCTGCCTATAAGCGTTATTTCAGTAGCTTCGATGTGCATAAATGGCTGTTTGATAGCTTTGCTATCTTATTCCTCCCCAAAGCCTGTGAATCGATGGTTTGAGGTCACTTTATGTAGCACAATTAATAAGATTTTTCTGTTTAATCATCTTTATTATGCTACAACATAATCATAGTTATAACACAAAATAGTTTACATTTCGTCAAAATAGGAACATAATTTGGTGTTTTTATAGAGTGTACAAATCCACATTTCCTGGAGATAGTAAAAGATGAGGAAGAAAAAGTTATTGCAACTATAATTTTAAAATATTAAATTCAAATAGTTAATATATCTCATTTGAATGTTTAATCTTTTCAGTAAAATATTCTACTGCGGCATGAATATTCTAATAAACACTATTTTGCTTATCACAACTCATACTTAAATATTCAGTTTTTCTAGAATTATTAATGACTTAATATTTTTCATGTTATAAACTTGTTAGGTATAACAGTTTAAACTAATAGTGAAAGTCAATTTTTAGCCCTATCAGCTTTCAAAACAAGAAAAACACAGGGGTTCTTTGAAATATTCCTTTAAAACTTGTAAGTTCAAATAATAAATTCAAATTTAAAACTTATAAACTCAACAAATATTATAAATTCTTCTAAACCTTATTTTTTCCCCTTCACAATTTGAAAAAAAAAAAATTGAAATATTAATGATTTTAGACCAAATAAAGTTAAACATGAATGGCATATTGAAAAATATTTAAAACAACTAACTGAGTTCATGTTGTTATACATGTATTCCCTAACTCAGTTCTATTCAACTGGTAGCCTGCAGGCCATATGCAGCCATTTTGATTGATTTTTGCAGCCTGCTAAGGAAAATTTTCATACAATTTTAAATGCAATATTTGCCAAATGTACACAATTTTTTATTCTTTTACCTCATCAAAATTATTACATTTGGAATTATGCTTACAGATTTAAAAAGAAATTAAAGAATTTAATCTCACTAAATTTTTTCCTAAATTGGATATTCTAATTAAAAATTTCAACACAAGACTTTCTTAATTTAATGATCTTAAACAGTTTTACAATTTAATCATCAATCCATGAAATACTAATATTAATTTTATAAATCCTAAGTACCAAATAGAATTAACAACAATCAGACTGACATTTTTATTGCATCTGGTGGAGCATTGGGAATATAGCTCTTCAAACTTTTGGATGAATAAAAATATCTTCTATTATGAGATTTTAGAATTATTTCTAGGTTTGGAAGCATGTATATCTGCGAGCATGCATTGCCTGACATGAAATATATCAAATCTAAATGTTTATTCCAATCCAATAAAGATTACTTTTGAAAACATAGTCTGAGTCTAAAAAATACTGATACTGACAAATATGATTACTTAATAATTAGTGCTCACAAAGTTCTCAACTCAGATAAATAAAAACCCATAGTGAGTATATTTATTTCACTTATTGAGATGTTGCATATATTTTTTAAATAACTGATTTTATGTCTTTCTTTTATATAAATAAAATGAGCTAATTACTTAAAAGTAAATTGAATTTTCCTTTATCATTCTTCTTTGACTCCAAAAATATTTGCAGAAGGTAAAAGTGGACTAAGAGAAGTTGACCAGTGCAAACCAAGCTCATTGCTTTATATTAGAAATTTCCAATTAGGGCATGGAGGCCAGATTGGAAACATTTTGTATGATCACAGGCCACATTTTTATAATTGGCCAATTTTCATAACATTCTACATGTAGAACAAAAGTACCTACATGAAACAATATACATACTTTAATTGAAATAAAGGTTAGTCTTTTAAGTTACTTAATAAGGAAGTGTTATGAATACACTCCTGGGAGTTTAGGAGTTTTTGTGCATTGTAAATGTAAGAATAAACATGAAAAAATAGGAAAACAAAACTAAAAGCTTTTATTAAAGTTTGAGCAATTAAATTCTGATTATTTAATAATTACATAAATGGGTGAAATTAAAATTAAGTAAAATGACATTATATCCCAACCAATTAAATTTTGAAAACAAACACTAGATAGCATCAGTTTATTTGAATAAATATTGAAAAAATCTAAAAACTAAAATTAACAATGTAACCATAACAGAACTTAAAAGATAATTTAATGGGTGTACTGTGAATGGTCATCTGCATCAACCAAGAAACATATAGGTAACCATCATCAGTTCAGTTAATCTTATCTCAGAAAATGAAGCAAAGAAGAATCAGAAAGTCGAGTTTTGTATGAATTTTAAATTTCATTGAAGAAAAAAACACTATGGATCTATAAAAAAATTTTCTTTTTCTTTTTCAAAATGCTTTTGTGGACAGCAAAATTGGCCAAAGAGGCTGCCAGTTTGAAACTCTGCTTTATATTGTATATTTAGTATATTTTTGAAATATTTTACCCAAAGTAAGTATTTTAAAAATAAACAAGCTGGTATTATTTTCTTTCTGTTGTACTTTAAGAATTAATCAAAAGAGAAAAATTTATTTTCTCATATTGCAAGATAAACAATACTTTTATGTTTAATAGATTTATAACTATTCTTAAATTTACATAAATATTATTACCATGAAAGATACTTGTTTTACAAAAAAAAAAATTAATTTAATGACAGTATTATTTTAATAGTATATACTTAAAAATATAAAATATTCCCCCACACACACACTCTCTATTCTTTATGTTTTACAATGAAAAATATTTTTCAGGATACTGCTTTAAAATTTCAAATATTATAAGTTATTATGATAAGTAGATCTTAATGAACTAAAATCTCATGAATTGATCAGTAATTACTCATTCCATGTTTTTTCTGAATAGAAAAAAAGAAATCAATATTATATATTAATAAGGATAAAAAATAATAGGGTTCATACAGATTTTGTACCATTTGTACTTAAAATATCAAGTTTGGTACACTAAGCATATTTTATCAAACACAAAAATCATAAATACTTTTTTTAAGAACTGTATTATTAAAAAAAACTAATTCTATATAATTTTTTAATATATATATGTGTGTGTGTGTGTTATTTGAATAAAAGAAGTGCCATAGAATGGGTTTATAATTTTGTTTATCAATTAAGTCTCATCAAATAACTCCTCCATTTATTACAGTTTGAGTTCTTATGCCCCCTTAATGAAGAAATAAATGTAAAAAATTTTCCATCAAATTTGCTTTATGAAAAATGTAAAAGGATGAATTCAAAATGAAACAATTAGGACTTAAAAAGATTTATAATAAAGTAGTATAAATAACATTGTTGAGTAAAAATAGAAATATTTTATAGTTTCCAATATGAAAGAGAATATAAACTTTAAAAAAGGAAAATAAATTACTTTAAATATTCTTAAAATTTTCTATTAAGACAAACTCATATGTAGAATTAAGACTTAAAAAAGTTATATACTACAAATTCCACATAAAGACTAATATAATTAATCCTAATTCAAGCAAAATATATTTTGTAATTTTAAAAGTTCATTACCTTGATCGACTGGAAGAAGCAGCATGTAGGAGAGAAAGGAAATATTAATATAAATGATGTAAAGAAATAATAAAATAAGACACAGCAAGAGTTGCTGAAATAAAAAAAACCATTTTCACAATTTAGACAGACAAACCTACATCTATTTGTATGAATAAATTAGGAAATTTGCATAGGAGATTCACATAAAGTTTAGTTTTATCACAAAAGATAAAACTGTGGAAAAAATTTCAAATACTGAAAAAAAGTCTGAAAAATATTAAATTGAATAAAAACTGAGAATTTAACATTTTCAGTACTACAGAAATGTTTATAAATTTCTTTGCTTAAAAATACAGTAGTTTCTATATTATTAGCACTTAAATAAAAAAAAATCTTTGTTCATCAGTTAGTATTTTCATGATATGTACCTACCATTTAGTAACATTAAGTTTCAAAAGTAATTTATAACTTACATTAAAGATATATAATATAGTTACTGATTACATGAAAAAAAAACAAAGCAAATGTTCTTTAAATATAAAAATTTTAATAATTTAATGACTCTTTATACACTTCAAGCTTTGTTTGAATATTTATTTTGTTCAAAATACCATGTATTGCAAAAATAAAATTAAAAAGTTTTTTTTAAATAAACTTCCATCTATACAGCAAAATACAGGTTATAAAACCAGTAATAACTGCTATTACAAATATGTTTAACAAAACAATTATTTCTGTCATGAAATGAATTATGAATAACAGTTTTGAAATTTTTCCCAAATACAGTTTCAGTATTTTGGAAACAATTACAAAATGAATATACGACTTTTCCTATAATTCAGAGATTAAAGATAATTTGAACTAAAAACTACACACGAGACACACATTAAATAACTAAATCTTTTTGAAAACAAAATCATTACTAAATCTAAGTATTAATATAAATTTTTTTTTTTCGGTTTGGTAACACTAACTAGTCAAAATTACACACTGCTTTACATTTTTATTGCTTCTAATTAACAATATTTTAATATAATAGTAGTTTTTTTATCAAATTATAGTTAATTTATATAACTGATATTTTTTACTTTAAATGAAAAATATTATCAAAAACAAAAAAATACCTGTGATTATAACGTTTAATTTTGTACAAGCCATATTTTCCATCAGCTCCGCCTTTGGAAATAGGCAAACTTTCAAGATTTAACATGAGTTGATTAATGGAAGAACGTAATTCCTCAATGTACAAACTTTCCATCTCTTTCAGAACAAATTTTGGCATTAATTTTCTATTCTGAAAAATAAAAATTTAAATTATATATTAATACATAGGAATTTTAAAATAATCCATAACACAGTTATAAAATATTACTTCTAAAGTGGTTATTATTATTATTATTATTACTCAAGAATGCATTGAATATTGAGTAAAAGATATTACCAGTTGTTTAATTCTTCAAAGCATGAATATGCAAATGTAATATGTATTACTTTTTAGTACATATTGCATTCAGAAACATTTAAACATAAAAAAAACTAAATTCTTCACACAACTATGCTATAAAACAAATGTCTAAATTCACTTTAAGAACATATATATATATATATATATATATATATATATATATATATATATATATATATATATATACTTTTATTAAAAACACAGTTGGTATCAAAGTTATATCTAGGTCTACTAATTCAAGTTATATAAGTAACTTCAGTTTTACTCAAATTCATTAGAATCACATGATTTTTAAAAATGTATTCACTTAGCCTTCTATTCTTATGTAATATAACACTTTTGAAATGATTAATATATTTTGAAAAAAATCAACTAATAGCATTACTTTTTCCATTTCATTAACTTTCTGTATTCTACCATCAAGCTCACGTCGAATAGCTGCTGCTTGTTCATCTTGAGAATCCAACTTTATATGAAAATAAAGAAAATTATAAATTGCAATACTTAATATTGATTTGATATTCAAAACACATGGTATTAAAAAATTAAACTTAATAATTAATGGTACCTAATAATACTGAGTAGCATAAACAATACCAGGGATGAATAAACTCAGAAAACATTCTAATATTTTTCATCATTTAAAGAATATAGTATCACTAAACACAGTTGCAGGCTTATAAAAAAAAATAAAATTAAAAAAAAAAGTAGTTACATAAGTTGAAAATATACAGTGACAAAGATAAAAAAAAATAATTGCTGACTGAAGTTTTAAATAAACTGATTTTGTTGGAATAAAATAAACATTTCACAGTGAAATTAATATTTCTTATTATGTGAAAGGAATATCACTGAAAAT
Organism: Pardosa pseudoannulata; assembly: GCA_032207245.1. Lineage (NCBI taxonomy): Eukaryota > Metazoa > Arthropoda > Arachnida > Araneae > Lycosidae > Pardosa > Pardosa pseudoannulata. The sequence continues at coordinate 61,768,363 of CM063498.1, read as the reverse complement.
AATGATTTATGCTTGTAAAAAAAAGGCTTCAGAAATAAATGAACATCATGTTCTAATGTCACATACTACACCTTTTTATATATCAGGAACATGCCAATCTGGATAGGCAAGGTAAGTTATACATAGTCTTATGAATCATCTTTAAAACAGCTCTTAGAGAAAGTAAGAGGGTCTCCAAGATCAGGGTGTAGCAACTAGAGGTCTACTGATACAATGAATACCCCTAATACTATATTGGATTATAATTATACTGGAAGCCACATTATCTTTTTGTTACCCAATATACCCTTAATCAAACAAAATTACGAAAAAAAATCTGATTGGTATGCTCGAAAATACAAAATATATTGACTTCTTGTAGAGGGGGGAGCAAATTCCTCTCCCATATTTTTCTGTGAATTGGGAAGGTAGAAAATAATATACGTCTAGGAAAAGAAAGGAATTTTTTTTTTAATGGTGGTAGGAGAAAAAACTGCTTTCACTTTAGAGCAGTTTCTCCCAGTAGTGTCTTTATGGAAACACTTCCCTAAATAAAGAGCAGTTTTTTATCTACCATTTAAAACATAAAATTCCTTTTTCAGCAATTTTTTGATCACTAAACAATTTTTTGTCAGGTTAAATGATAAATTATTAAAAAAAAAAAAAGTCAGTTATAAGTGATGAGATATGTTAGACAAACCTGTACAGGAATTTTTCTATGTGCAATTTTTTTTAACTTCATTTTTTTGTATCTTTCACAGTCAAATAAATATTTTTTTAATTATGCCTGCATGAAAGGTCACTGTATTTGTGAGTTCATGATGTCTGACAGTCCTCAATAAATAAAAAAAAATTGCCCCAGGTTTCTAGGGGTGTCTCAGTCAGGAACTGAAAAATGCAAAATCACTCAGGCACAGCTCTGGAAACATCAAAGCAAAAGAAGCAAAGAGGTAATCCAATAGTCTTATGGGAAACTGAAAAAAAAGTAGCGAATAATCCCTCACCAGATCAACTGTAGGAGAACCAGCTACCTGATTCTAAAAAGTAGCCACCTCAATAGCTCTGGGGATTAGAAGAGGGGCATACTCTCTTATTTAATAGAGATGACCCATCTCTCTCAAACAGAGGAAATGTCTCTGACAGATTCTAGTTTATGTTAAATATATTCTCTGGGATGATTCTCTTAATTGTTCCTAAAAGGAAACACCAACAGTACTGTTAGAACCAAATGACTAAACCCTCCATATAGCAAGTGGTGTATTAACACAACTGCATGTCATTAGTCAACATTCAGCTACACTGTGAAATTCATTGTAAAACTATATCAAACCCCTGATTCAATCACAGAGATAATTCCAATTTTTACACTCAAATTCAAGGGTGTAGTTAAATGGGTTAAGTTATAGTTAATAATGATTGATTTGAATGGATAAGCCGTTGAAATCAACAAAACAAAAACAATCTTATTTTTTTTGAAAAAAAGATTTTCAATTGCTCTAAAGGCCATAACACAAATTATATAATAAGCTTGTCACAGCATCAAACAATTGTCTTTGGAAATTTTCAACACCCAACAACTGAGTTTGAAATATGCTCATCATAACACAGCATCAGCAAGTTCTACCATACCAATTGTCAGACAGCAGAAGCCATCAGTATAAATGTGCTCCAATCACGTGATTCAGGATAATCTTTCATAAATGGCTTTGCTCAAAGAGGATGAATCCCTAAGCTCAGACTTAATGCGATGTGAACTCTGCCTAGTACGGGGATAATCTACAAAACTAAAGAGGCTATTTTTTGCATAAATGAAAAACAGCAAGGGGCCCATAAAAAGAGTGAGGTTCAAAAGGTTTACAATTTACGTAGATGTCCCCCTGAATTGTTTGAGAGTTTTACACGAGTACCCATATTGATTTCGAGAGTTATGAATAGGATATGTTGTAGAAAGTGTATTGCATCTTTTATCTATGTTGAGCTCGCTCATAACAAGACCAAAAAGAATTTTTAAGAAGAACTCTTTCGCCCAGGGACAAGGCAACTAGCAATTATCTATCAGTAAGACTTGGTAAGTTAGTTTGTACTTCAATAGCAGCAATAGGAGTTGAGAAAGCTGCACCAGTAATAAGTTGAAGAGCATGATTTTGGATAACATCTAACCATGATAGAGTGGTATTTGAAGCTGAAATAAAAATCTCTGCTTCATAGTCAATAACTGGGCGAATATAAGAAGTGTAAGTCATGAGAACATAGTATAGTCATGAGTACTTCTTGAGTGAGATGACCTCCACACCAGTTATACTCTTTAAGAGGCCTAGATGTGAGGCAACTCTATCAGTGACTCTAGAAACCTGTTTGTTTCAATTTAATTTTGTATCCAAAACAATCTCCAAATAAGTCACTTTGTCTTTACTGTGTAAGGATAGATTATTATATTTCAGATTTATCACATGTTCTTTGGTGCTAAAAGAAAAAAATTCAAACATATTTTTTTCAGTAATAATCAAAAATTCATTTTCATCTGACCACTTTGCCAAAACATTTAAAGCAGAGTTCATAGTTGTTTCCAATTAGAAAATATTCCTTCCAATTGTCCAAAGAACAAGATCATCCACATAAAACAAAGTTTGTACATCAGGCATAGAATCATTATAAACATCAATTAGGTCATTAATCATAACATTAAACAGAATAAGACTTAAAACAGACCCCTGTGAGAGGCTATGTCCAGTTTGTCTAAAACCAGAAAAAAAAAAAATCCACTAATAATTACATTAGTAAAGTGATGGCCCAGAAAGTCCTCAATCCATTTAAAAATATTTCCATGAATTCCAAAATGTATTAGCTTTTTCACAAACAGACTTCTCCCAACCTAGTCAAAGGTGGATTTAAAAATTAACAAATACAAGGGAGCTCTGCCTCCAATTAAAACCATCCTTAATGCATGGTGAGATGCATGTTTGGGGTTTTGTTTGCAGTGCTACGGTCTACTTTTTGCAACACGAGGGCTAATGAGACCGGGACCTACAGCTTAAAGCCGATTTCGAACATCCATGCCACTGTGGGATTCAACTCACGAACTCCGGTACCGAAGGCCAGCACCCTAACCAATCGGCCATCGTTCGGAGTGAGATGCATGTTGTTTGTTCAGTAGTGTTGTATACCTTTCTTCAAGCTTGCCCCTCAGAAATATACAAGTATAAAATATATATATATATATATATTAATATGAAAAAATATTATCTTCAAATATGAATGATACATATCTTAAAGCACTTTTGAAACTAGCCTATAAAGAATAAAAAAAGTATAAGAAATAGCAGACCAACATCATAACAGATTTAAACCAAAAGCATGGATAAAAAATTATTAGAATCTTTTAAAATACATAGTATAAACTAAAAAGAGTGATTTTGGGATTGTTACACAATTTTTAAAAAATCCTCTTCCCCTATATATCATCTTTTAATATTTGGTGAAAGTGGTGGCCAAAGGGAGACTTTGAATGTAATCAATTTAACTAAAGTTCAAGTTTAAATTATAAAGCTGTAAAATTGCTTTGTCATTTTGAGATCTCAACAAAGTTTTGTGCAATATTTTATATTATCTGCCCACACTGCATAATTACTCATGACATGTGCCTGATACATATAATCATGATTTATGTGCAGAATACAACATCTAGTTATATTTAAGGATTGCTTTTTTATATAATAGAATTTTATAAAACAAGAATGGTCCACAAGAATCCTTAAGAACCATTAGTTTCCTTGATACGAATATACTTTATAAAAGGTACAAAACTTGAAGGATTTACATTTCTACTAAAAACTAAAGAGGATTTTGTTGATAAATTTAATTGATTTATAAATTAGGTTTTCAGTTTGGTTCACAGCACTACATTTTATATTTTTTCTAGATGAGCATTAATAATACTGGGACCTACTACTTAAATCAATTTTAAATGACTACAAACACCCATGCGAACAAAGGGATTTGAACCCAAGAAGTCAGGTTATTGATTTATAAAAAGCACAGACAAAACTTCTGATAAGATTTAATAATAATAATTAAGAAAGTATTATACTGTACAGTATTATACTATCAGATATAATGGGAAAATTTGACAACAAAACTTGGTTTATATTTTAAAAAATGAAGCATAAATTACTACACAAAATATTTGAATATATTCATGTTTATTTCTGATATTTAGAAAATCCGTATTAAACATGATCTATAAATGTTTCTAGGGTTCTAAATCTGAAAAAGAATATTCTATGTTAATGCATACAAATTCTTCTCAGTATTCAAAAAGATAATTCAAACATTAAGATAAGTACAAATTAAGATTTAATCTACTTTTTAAATTTATAGACTTCAGAGAAAGTAGTGAATACTGCGAATTTACAATGCTAACACATATGAGATAGATAATTTATTGAAGAATAATAATACACTATCTATATATTATATAATAATAATGTAGTATAAGCTAAGCTATTAATAAATTAATAATAGTTTTAAATTGTATTCCTTAATATGTTACATCAATTTAATTTATTATATTAAATAAAAATATTAAACAGATTTTAGATTCATAACATATTTCAAACTGATCCATTTCTAACTAGTACTGCCTCATAAAACGCAAAATCTTCTAGATTAAAATTTGAATGAATGAGATAGTGATGAAACATTTTTTTAATTTATAAAACTAACCTGTAACGCATTGTACAAAAGCTGATGTTCAAATTTTTTCACACCCAAAATGTTCTGAAACATATCATACAACTGTTCTTTGCTTAATATCAATTCTGAGGCCACATTCTGCTGTAACCTACTTTGAGGTTTTCGTGTATCTTCATCCCCTCGAAAGATGGCATCAAATTTATTCAGCCAAGCTGTAAGTACTGTCTCTTTACTAAGGCCATTGATTTCTGGCAAACTTCGAACTCGCTTCTCAATATTGATCTTAAAAACATCTCTAAAGTCCTGTTGGGAACAGGCACCACTTTGGACCATACGTAACACTCTATCACTTTTAAGGAAAACTTCATAGTAGTTTTGTACTGCATTATTAAAGGCCTCATCAGCTGCAATAGAGGTCTCACCCTTGAAGAACGCTTGGAAACGTCCCTGAATAGTTTCCAGTTGCTGCTTCGTGACTTTCAAATTCCTACGAGTCATATCTGTCGACTGTTTAGCATTAAATGGATATGCAATGCAACGCAGAACAAACACGTACAGCTGAAGACGCTTCTTCCGTTCTTCCTCTTCTTTTTCTGCCTTGTCAATATCATCATCTTTTTCTTTTTTCTCTTTTTCGCTGACCAGAGATGGACTGGGACTAGAAGGCCGAGCTAAACTGTTGGATCGAGACTGAGAACTGCTCACCACGCTTAAGTTATCCACTCCACTGGCTGGTGAAACACTACGTGTATTGGTATCACTCTTGGATATTTCCAAATTTGTGGTCGAAGAAGACGGCGGTTGCTCCGAACTCTCTTCCTCGACTGTTTCATTTTCGCTTTCTTCTTCTGACGACGATGGTTCTAACATTTTAAGGGAACGGGCAAATTAATTTGTAATCAACGATAAACTGGGAATAAGGTGAAAACTTTCAATGGATAGGAATCATGGCCACTAGTTTCACTAAATTCTGAGTATCCTTTAGATTATAAACCTTTTATTTTTGTTTGTTTTTATATTTTTTATTAATGGGATTTAATCAACTTTCTAGACTATAACGTATTTAAACAACTTTTAAATTCTATATAAGAAACACTTGTAGGGTACAAAATTACAGTATAAATAAAAATAATTATTTATATATATATATACTATATATATTTATATGCATATATATATATATATATATACTACATATATACTCAAGTACTATTGCCGAAAAACCATAACATAAGAAATATTAAAATAAGAGTCATTCATAAATCTTCTCCTTCATCCAACACCGAACGTAATAAAAAATAAACGGTGGACAAAACTGACGTAATTCCATGCCCTAAATGATAACGAAATAAAGATACGGACAAAAGTCCGCAATTTTAGAACACTGCAGGTCACTTGTAACATTGACACCGACTCATTCTGCAGTGATGGTGTCCTCAACAGTAGGGTCATATATACGCATGCGTTTAATGTTATTACCACTCCCTTTAAAGACACAATCGAAGTTCTTTTTGATAGCGAAACCGAAACTTCGATATGTCATTTGCAAGTTGAAAATAAAAAAGTAATAATATGCCTATGGCATATGAATCTTTCTTTGAAAGATATATATATTATCGGACTACATAAAAAATACTGTAGCATAATATTATATGAATATTTGATAAAAAACTTTAATGAAATACCTAATTAAATTGTCTGACATGACTCCTATTCATAAACCGTTGTGTTGATAGCAGAACACGCTTATTAAATTTCATAACGAACTTTATTTGCTTTCAGTAATAAAGAACGGTACATGAATCTTATCAAGGATGGAATCGCAGTGTGAACTGGTGTTGAAAAATTGTCTGTGGAGTTATTTTGAAGGCAACTGCACTCTCTCCAGGAAGGGAATTCCAAGAGTGTTGCAGGTATCGTTTCATAACTTGTTCCCTCAGGACCTCCTTTCCAGTGAATGTTTCTTACAATGAAGTGAGGTAGAAAATATACCGGATCAGGGACACCTATGTGACACCTCAAGCTCCTTGTCAATTCTGACTGGTACTTCGATTTTAGCCGGTCGATTGAAACAAAAACATCTCTGAAGCCTTTCCGAAACTTGAACACTTTGTCAGCTTTAAGGTCTTAATGGTGGTTTAACAGCATGTACACATACGAAAATATGAATGTATTTGGCTCAGTCCTGTCGAATGAAAGTACTGTCTTATGTGCTCTGACTCTTGTGACAGAAGGCGAGAAAAATTTTAGTGCTAACAACATGTTTGACTAGTGAAAAATTCACCCGTCCACCTTAAAGAAGTGTCATACGCAATGTCTACAGCAGGAGCTTTGTTTCTCGGAATGCAGGATGTAAACAGGGCAGTACAGTGGGTTAGACCTGTGTTCAATAGCCAATGTTTTAAGACCAGAATTTTTAATACTATTCCTCTATGAGGCCGCTAGATCTTGGGATGGAAGGCAGCGGTATGTATGAGTTTAACTCCTAATTACTGAATGAGTTCTAAATCCCACGAAGAACCCCGGGACGTTACCGGAAAGTTCGAATACCACTGCTGTAATGGATGTTCGTAGCCATTCGGAATTGGCTCTAAAAAGTATGTCCTTTGTCTCATTAGCCAGTATCGTGCAACAAAAAAGTAGAGTATAGCGCTCCAAACCAAACCTCATCTAACAGTTATGTGAATGAAGGGAACATATAGGATTCAGATGCCTTCCTCTGTCGGAGTCACTGTTCTGTGTGCATTGAAACGAGTTTGGATGTAATCATGGATGGTATTATTTTTCGGTAGTCGACAAAAGAAAACTACCGTAAATGCGAATTTTGGTATCCTGTCCTGCGGTTCAGAATGTTGTTCTTTCCTATTGAATCGAAAGCAGTAAGAGGACAATCAAATCATACTGGTATCTTGTCAATAGTAAAAATATCACGGTCCGCAAAATTGTTACTAACAATTAAGTTTTTTGTATATTTTTAAAAAAATTCAGAATTCTCTTTCCAATCTGCTGGTAATATTTGCCTTTCTGGTATTCGATTTCGAACTGCTAAGATTTTTCTTCTCGTAAACTGGTAACACCGCGCGGAACCACTCATAAAATTCTCATTTCTCCTCTCTTGAGACATTGTTTTTGCCATTAAACGAATTCTTATAGTAGTAATTATCCTTTTATTTTTCGGATATAATCCGACGATATAATTTGTCTTCCATGACGGCCAAAATGCATTTCCATACCGAAAAGTCTTTTGTTCCTTCCATATTTTTCTAATTTTTCTTTATTCTTATTCCAAAGGCAGATATTGGACTCATCAATGTTGAATAAACGACCAGCCTATCTGTTTTTAACTTCTTTAATCGAAAATGCTTTCCAACTGAAGATAATCCCATAGGCATTCTTAAAAAAATCTTCCCCAGGGTGTGGCGTTACTTTAATCTGTCAAATTTAGTCTAGTAATGAAAACCACTTACTACAAAGGCGCCCAGCTATTTTTTTCAATGTATTAAGAGGGTAATGTCTTTTTTTTCAGGTTTTTATTTAAACTACAAGGGTCCATACAAACTCTAAATTTTCCCTCTACAATGCCCTACTACGATGGGTGATATTGCTGGTGTTGGGCCTCAAGCAGGTTTTATTATACCCAATCGCTTCATTTTATCCAGTTCATCTTTCATTTTATTCCTAACTAAATGTGAGACTTTTCAGACTGGAAATATTTTTAACTTAAGGCCATCGAGTTAACTTCATTCTTAAAATTTTTTAAAACAACTTATTTCGTCATCATAAGTTCTACTTTTAGTTAAATTGTCTGTTACACTCACACTATTTCAATACAGGAAATTTTTTGCCATAAATTGGTTGCAGTGTTACTTCTATGATAATAAATCAAATATATCAAATTTTTTTTAACTTTCAGCTCTTCTGCTACTTCTACTTTTATTTTATGATTATGAACTATAAAAAATACTAAGGTTTAATCATTTGAAGCTTTAATATTCAGATTTCTTAACTCGAATGATACAAAACATTGCACTGCTCACCAGTTTCTAATTTAAATTTAGCTCTATATTTATTTGAGAACTCAGCCGTTTCACATTAGTTTAATACTTTTGGTTCACTTTCAATGCTACTGCAGCTTTATGGCAACGAGCACAATTAGATTACAACAAAATCGATTATTTCTGCCTAAATACATTCACCATGTGAAAGCAGAAGTTTGGTTGCAACGAGTTCAGACAGTTTACAATTTTATCAGATCTTCATAATAAGAGTTAATCTCCTTCAGCGGTAAACAAATTTACCGTGATTTTCAGAATGGTATCGTCTCACAGTTTTTTTTTTTTGGAAAGTAATATTAGTCACCTCAACCTTTTTTTTCGGTTCGAATCCCACGGAGGGCATGGATATCTGTAACCATTCGAAATCATCTTTAAACAGTTGGTCGCAGTCTCATTAACTCCCATGTAGCAAACTAGTAAACTGTAGTATTCTAAATCACATCAATATCTCCTGGTCTGTAGAAGCGTCATAAAACTTTGAATTGCTTTTCCTTGTTGAGCAGGGATTAAGAGCTTTCACAAATCCTGTTAAAAAAAAAAAAAAAAAAAAAAAAAGAGAGAGAAATCGATTTTAAATCGTTCAAAGTAGTGACTTGTGCCTTTATCACACTAAAACTTTTGAATCGAAAGTTAAGATTTTGAACCATCAAGTACAACCACCATACTAATACAGGTACTTGATAATGTCATTTATACTATAGATATCTAATTAGAATAAATAAACTATTTTTAAATATGTTTCATTTTGACTTATCTATAACGGTGTGCAAAACTTAAACAATAGGTGGGTATTTTTCCCATAATTCCACGAGAAATCATCTGAGAGACATGAAATTCAGAAATGAGGGAGAGTATTATGTACGTAAAGGATGACGAAAGCATCGGAGCTGAAAAAGGAATACAATGCTACGTATGGAATCGAACAAAAGCAAGCTTTATTAAACGCATAGTATCGTGACTCATGATTGTTTATCTAAGAGGAAGAACAAGCAGATGTTCCTTAATATGAGATATGCCCGCTCCTAACTGCGATGGCTGCTTCACACCGTCTCCGCATACTCAGAACCATCTGGTCCAACATTTCTTGCCGTAAGAGTGCCCCTTCTGCAATCAGCATCTATTTGCGTTGTTGGGTGTTCTGCGGAGTATGTAAGCGTGCTGCAATGCGTCTCCCCAAAGCATCCTACACATGCTCGATGGGATTTAAATCAGGAAAGTAGGCTGGCCAATTCTTTCGAGTGATATCTTCACTTTCCAGTAGCTCCTCAACAGCAACATCCGATTTCCCGTTCATTGTCATCCATAAAAATGAGGTCTGGGCCAATGGCACCGCGGAACAGACGCACAGGGAAAGGAGTATCACAATAGCTATCCTCGGTTACAGAACCTGTGAAAAATATGGAGCTCAGTTCGTCTGTTCAGGATAATGCCTCCCCAGACAAGAACTCCAGGACCACCGTAACGGTGTCTTTCCTTGACATTTAAGATAAAACCGGGTCCCGACCTCTCTCCAAATCAAAACGCGTTAAGAATCGCTTCTGGTACTGAACCGACTTTCATCCGCAAAGAGGACACGACTCCATTGATCAGTTGTCCACTTTTTGTGATCTCCGCACCACTGTAAACGGCGGCCAACTTTCAGGCAGCGTTCAGGACGGCGGGTGACAAGGCCTACTTTGTGAAGGCGTCTGGCCACAGCAATGCACGGCCACATCGGACTCTTCCCGTTGAGGAGCTACTAATAATTGTAATTTCCTTTTAATCCATGGCTGAAATTATAGGATTTTTTAAAATAGGACGTTGCATTTTTTTTCGTTCCTTGTGGGAGCAGCAGCTTTAAAAATGTCGAAAAGCACTGGTTTTTAAATGAAAGTACGATCCTATGGATGTGTTTTTACATTACTAAGACAATGTAATGGTGAAAACTTAGAATTTCTTAAAATTATTGCAAAAAGCATACAATATTCTATTAATATAATTCTAACCGGTGCTACAGCCTAAGTGGGGTCATGGCTTACAGTGTCAATCTCCATTTTTAAGACCAAGGGACCTAGGATGCGAAGCATATGTCCCAATTTGGTGGTGAACCTTACGCAGAACCCCCCAGTGTTAAGTTCCCAATCATGCTTGGTCCTCACTTTTATCTACCCAAGGAAGGATTAAAAGGCTGAATCAACCTTGCCCAGCCCAAGGGTCGAGCCACGGATCTGTATATTGGGAGCACAAAGCACTACCCCAACGTCACCAAACTTCAATGTATCTAATAGGTAAGATAAAATTATGTGAATTTTTCATATTTTATGAATTATGCATGATTTAGCCAGGCTTATACCCCCCCTCCCACCGGTGGTGGTTTCATGTTTCCCATACAGTTTGAACTCTATGCATCATCTTTCCCACTGGAGTTATTACATACCCACTAACCCATTGAGAACCACGTCCAAAATTTCTGATCCAAATTAGGGCATCAACTTAAAATACTGATATTTGTAAATTATTGGGTCTTCTATTTTTGGTTAAGGTCTTTCAGAAAACTGAAACTAGTGCAGTAAATGCGACCAATCATATAAGATAAAGATGTGCCACAATCCAAAGGAGTATTTTTGCAATTGAAAAGGAATCCATCTAGTCGCTCAGCAAATGTACTTTCTTTGACTTTTTTTAAGAGCTGATTTAACAGTTCAGACAGCCCTTTTTGCTATGGAGCTGTCTTAATAATGTCATTCATGTACTGAAACTTTAAAAAATCTGCGATAGTGAAACTAGTGGTCAATTACTGGGATGTAAAGACTACAGAGCAGACGTCATCTTTGGTTCACAGGATACCATAGCTTCTAGTCTATAAGGGATCAATTGTAAGCCCACAATCTCTTTTGTATTAACAAAATACATCAAAGATGAGTTTTGTGCTGTTTCTTTGATTTTCACAAGTGTTTTTGTTGTGATCCCCAGCTCAATTTGTTTGTTCTGTAAGATCTGAACTAAAAGGGGTGACCATATTGGGTAGAAACTTTGCCTAATAGGTAAATAGCCCTGAGAAAGTATAATTCATCTCCACTCTTTGGATTAGGCATTTTAACAACTGATTCTACTTTAGATTCTGCTGGATGAAGTCCACATTTTTCAATTAAATGGCCATTTTGTCGATGTTTTTAAAAATTTGTATTCATCTGGATGTAGTGTCATGCTAGCTTCTTGTATGTCTTCTCAAATGCTTCCTTTCATTTATTTATTTTTTCTGAAACTAGTAGATCATTAAGTAATAGGTAGCCCCTTTTAATCCTTGGATAGTTCTATCTATTTCTCTCAAGAACTCAGCAGGAACAGAAGTTACACCAAAAGGCAATTTGGTGTAGCGAACAGATCTTTGGTAGTCTACCAGATTTTTAAGTTTCTTCATCTAACTGTAACTGGCAATAGGCATCTCAATCTAATTTTGAAAACAAACTTGTATTGAGCAAATACATTTCAATACTTGGAAGTGGGTACTGCTGTAATTCTATAACATTGTTGGTGGTTACTGTAAGATTACGAAACATAATATGGCCATCTTGTTTCAATACAGGTAAGAATTAATGCAATTAACTCTGTTGTCTTTACCAAGAATACTTTCCTCTAAAAGAGAAAGAATTTACTTATAAATTTTATCCCTTAATGCATAAGGGACTGGACTTAACTTAAAAGAATTGGAAAATAGTGAACCTTTATTTTTTAATTGTACTTTGACATTCCATACAGGTGCAGCAGAAAATAAATTTCCTCTTTACAAATAATTCACAGATTGGTACATTATATATGACATAAGAATAGCATGGATTCTTAAAGGCTGACATTAACTGTAATGGATATATCCAATTTCAGCCTGCTAAATTAATGCTTCCCTAAATGCAGCATGAACTTGTCATGCCTATAATGTTGATAGAGAGCTCTGCATATAGATTTAATTTATAGCAGTGAGCTCCTGCGAAGGAAAATACTTTTTTCCAATATTAAAAGCACTTATAATTTAGAATGTTGGAGATAACAAGGAAAAAAGGTGCACCTGAGTCCACTACAAAAATGAAAGTCTTATCTTCCAACTAAACATCCCACTTTAACTGAGGATGGGCTTCCCATCCCTGATATGTTGTATAATGTATAAGCATCCTGCACATTACCAATGAATTTGCAAATTGTAAACTTTGTTTGATTTTCTGTTTTGTTTAGCACATTTTAACGATGTAGTTGTTCTTCATTGGTGATATGTTACCCTCCTGAATTTGAACTCGTCTGAGCAGTGAGTTTTGTCACAGTAGCTACATCTATCAGGTTCTGGTGCACTTTTGAAACTTGAATTTGGCTTTGACTTACAGGCAGCACTTTTTTAGAATTTTATTCACACCAACACCTGGTGACATTTGTAGGTTGTTTGCATCATTTGCCCCTGTGTCTTTGTCACTGTGATCTCTGTGGCTATCAGTTAAGTTTCCTTTAGATTCCATCATACTGGGTGCCACAAACGATCCTATCTCGAAGCATTTGGTCTAATAATGCTCCATAGTTAGTGTTTTGCCAATCCAGTTTGGCTATGAAATTAGCAACTGATTCACCAGTGGCTGCATACAGCTGTTGTACTTGTCTTACTCAACAATTTCAGATAGAGCAGGATCTTAGCATTTAGCTTTTATGAGCACAAGAAATTATCTGATCTAATGTTTTTGCAGTTTCAGAAGAAATTAAGTTTTGTAACAGTACGTATGTATTTGAGTCAATGATGGTCAGAATAATCTGTTTACATCAATCAGTATTCTTGATATTGTTTGCGACAAAATACTTTTCTAGTTGGTCTATATACAAGAGGCTTAAGAATTCAAAGTCAGAATTCAATTGTTAAATGGAATTCTTTTATTCAGGATCCTTAGGGGGTTTATGCATCTCTCTCTCTCTCTATATATATATATATATATATATATATATAACATTATGTCTGGGAAAAAAAGGGGGGAAAATTTGATCATTTGTAAAATTCAAAGTAATTTTGTAAATTTAAATCACATGGATTTTATATTTGTGTAAGAAAAAAAGCATTATTTGTATAGGAATAATGCTGATTTTGTTTAATGATCATGTATTTTAAACACCATTGAAAAATGTAACAGAATGTTTTGCTGTTCTATTTGTTCTTTTGGCATTCTCTGTAAATTGTAAATTTGATTGCCATATGCAAACTACTTATCTCATTTATTTATCTTTAATAATAACTGAATCCATGATCTGGGACACTGCTGAGTGTCATCACTGCTGCTCTTGATTATGAATTTGGCAGTTCGGTGGTTGATTAGCCCCATTCCTCCTCATATCTTTGGTCATTCATAGACCATTCATAGATTTGGTCATAGGTTGACTGTGTCGACTGTTTTTGTTTATATACATTAAACTGGCTTGCTAACAAAAGTGTTTTTTACTCTTTTAATTGATAAAACACTGTTTACAAAAAATTTAACATTTTACCTTCTTTATTAATTAAATGAATAAAACATAACTGCTTTCTCAATAGATTGCATTTTATATTTTGGAGGACATGAGTCATGGTGTGACAAGTTAAACTCTGCACCAGTTTCCCTCTACACCTTGTTTTGGCACTGTTGAGAATATCCAGTAAATTTCTGACAGAAAAATTAGGGACAGCCAAAAATATTAACAATGTCAAAAACATAAAATGATATTAGAATATTTGAGTATAAAAAAAACTACAACTGATTTTACTAAATCTATAATTTTGAATAATTAAAGAAAGAAAAATATGTTCAACTACTCTTAAGAATAGTTTATAATACAACATTTTAAAAAAATTACTGTATACTGTAAAGCTAATTTTAGAATTTATATTACCTTTTCTTTATGTCCTCTAATGTTTTAAATAAGAATTTAATAATATACCATTTAGGTAATTTTTTCGATTAGTTTAGAGACATCTTGATAAGATATTTTTTATGTGTGTCGGCAGACAGCAAACATTATTGCTAATTTAAATAGTATGGAGGAATAGTACAATATGATAGGGTATTGGTATGGTATCTGAATGATATGTAGTATAGTTTTCATTTTGTAAGGCAAAAGACATTCTTATTGAATAAAATTTTAAATGAATTGTCTATACAGCTCATGATATAGCCTTTAATGAATTATTTTTTATGACTGTTTTTCAAATTTCAATTTACCAAATTCACAAGTAAATGTCAAATTGTGTACTTAGTGATTAATATGCTTATGATAGTGTGGGAGTAACTAAGAAACCCCTTGTCCTGGAGATCTAAGCATGATATGGTCATGCAGAGAACAATTACAGACATATCAACATTTATTTAATTTAAACAAAATTTCCAATATTATCAGTAGAATGTAAAGCATTATCACACTGACAACTGTATGAATGAAATAAAATTCATACTATACTCAAACAACCAAGCATTTACAATTATTAAAAAACTGAAAACTTAATTCATATGAATCCTTATTTATCTTACTTAACATAGTAAATATATATGTCGATTTATTCACCAATTTTCTTTAAAGTTAGAAATTCATACAGACAATCTGGAAATAATGCTAAAGTTATAACATGGTTAAAGTGAAGGAACAAAAGAATGGACTTTTATGCATTGAAGTAATGAACAAATTAATGAAAGTATTTCAAATTTAGAATTTTTAATAAAAATTATTTCCTTTCTTCAAATTTAAATATATAATTTTAAGATAGGTACATGAGAATCATATGAAAGTTTTAAATAGAGAGTACTTATTACAGATGACACAATAACTATCACTGAACAAAGACTTTATTTTTGCTATATGTTTATTATAAGATGATAGATGATACATTATGCATGCTATAGTTGCAATAATTTCATTTCTCGAAAAAGATTTCAAAGTGAAGAACATTAAAAACTACATTAGATAAGGAAGGATGGAAGGTAGAGGGAATGTGAGATCTGGAAAATTTACAAGATTTACATTTTTAATAAGATGGAAAATGTAATACAAATGCAAAATTACACTGCTCCTTTTCTAAAACATGATTTTTTTCAGAGAGGGTACAAAAAAAAAAAAAAAAAAAAAAAAAAAAAAGATAGCACACACCATAGGACTGAAATATTAACTTATAGTAATTTGCTGCCATAAAGTACAGATTTTTAGTTTTCCTTACATTCACAAGAAAAATGACAATGATCCTTACAGGAAGAATAACTACATATTTAAACTAGGACAGTAATTAAAGCAAGTATCAGAAAACTTCATAGACCATAAAAAAAGAAAGAAAATAAGATTCTTAAAACAACTTCATTTTTAAGAGGTTTTTTAATGACTGGAACTAAACAATTTAAAATAAACGAGAAATGAATTTGAAACTATACAAACTGAAACAGTGTTCTTTGTACAGAGATTTCAAATCTTTTAAGTAAACATATTCTTATAAGCTGTTTTTCTAAAGCAAAATTCCTCAACAGCAAAAGGAAGCCCTGTCTTCTTCAAGTATGCAGCCATTTCCACTCTTGAACGTAACTTTATTCCATCTGGACTAGATAGGAAGAAAGGAATCATGTTATATATAACTTTTGAAGTAAGGGTTCGCTAAATGCCCCCCCCCCAAAAAAAAAAAAAATCTACCTGGGTTATTTTGGTGTGTCCATTTGGGAAAAAAATGTTTTTGCTAAAGGAGTGTTCAAAGTTTATTGTGGTACATTCATAACATTTACTTTAGAAATAAAAAGACTTAAAATGGCCTGAATTTCATGATGTTTTCTTTTTAAGACAATTTTGTATTTTTAGATAATTTCATACACATGTTCAGGATAAACAGAATATACTAAGGGTATGTTTGAAATTAAGTCACATAACACGTTTTAACCCTTTTACAACAGGTGTGCGTCACTAATATACATGGTATACCTGTCCAGTTAATTAAAAATGTTGAGAATAAACAATAACTTCTGTCAAAAGCAATGAGAAAATTCTTTAATGAAAAAGAATATTATTTATTTTATTTAAATTTACAAATAAGTAAATAAATTAATAAAAATAAAAAAGGCTTAATTGCATTGGCTTTTCAATAACTCATATGTGATGTTTATTGTGAAAGGGTTAATAATTCAGAAAAGTACAGGCAGTTGCATAGTTAATGCAATAACATCATTGCTAACCTGGTAAAAAAAAAAGTATGTATAAAATAATGTTTAAATGACATTTTCTCTAATTATTTACATAAACTCAATAATATGATTTTCTTTCACAAAATATTTTAATGCAATAACAGCATTTTAGGATTTTCTACAGGAATACAATGCATTTTGATTAAATTAAATAACTAGCTCTTGAGAATTTATCAGATTTCCAAATTTTCCTATGGTTAGCAAATTTTGTGATTAAAATGTACACAAAACACTTTAAAATCTTAGAATAAAAGTATGAGACTGCTTGAATTTTTATTAACAATTCTGATTTTTAACAATTTTTTAATATTTTGAGTTATAATTACATCAACCCCAAACTTGGTAATAAGTTAATTGCTTAAATTCTATTTCTACTCTATTATGAATCTTGCCTAAAAACTTGCTTAAAACTTTTTTTTTTTAAATTGCAAATAAATTGCAAGAAACATGTAAATGTAGCAATCAGTCAAAATTATATAAAGAAAGTTAAAGAATAAAAAAAAAAAAATTATAATAAACTTTTATGCATAATGTGTAAAACTTGGCAGGTATACCATAAAACCAACTAGTGCTAGACAACTCTTAACAATTTTTATTTTATATTAGACTTAAGGTTAATCTTATTGAAAAATTACCAGTTTATGTACAACATTTACAAAAAGATTTAAAAATTTTCCTGAAACAATCCAGGCATCAATACCTCAATAAAACTAGAGAACCCTGATCGAAGGCCATGCCTATAATTTATTTGAAACAATGGTTTTACAGATGCATATCTTAAAACAGATATGAGTAGGTGATCAAATTATATCATGAAAATTAATACAAGAAATTTTTTTTTTTTTTTTTAATTTTTACATGCAGAAAATAATAATAATAATAATAATAATAATAATAATTAAAAAAAAAAAAAAAATAAAAATCAAGCATCTAATGTATATGGCTGAATACAAGGCAAATTAGGTTCAAAATAAGTTTTTTTTTTAATTATCTGAAAAACAAATGACCAACTTCATTAAAATTTATTAGGAAATATGAAAGGTGCAATGTCAAATAATTTAAAGCAAGCTATCAGCAAATTACGGAGATACAATAAATTGTGACAGATACAATTTGTATACTATAGTATAAAGAAAATTTAAATAAACTGCATTGGAAAGCATTTACAGACATTATACAGCATTGGAAAACCTAAATATACCAAAGTAATTTAGACCTAAAATTACTTGTGCCATGTGAAATACCCTATAAGAATATTTTCAATGATTATTATGTGTGTGTGTGTGTATATTATATATATAATAGATATGAAACAAATAGTGATTTTTCCAGATATAGAACCTCTTTGTTCTATACAATTTTCAGGCTCTGAATATTTTTATTGCATGTTTACTTATATTCTTTTAAATATTTTAAATTTAATAACTGACATATAACACAAAAAATTTCTAAATATATTTAGATTTATTATATTAATAATGCTGCATAAGAAAAAATAATTTAACCATTAAAATAACTTGTTCAATAGTATTATACTAATATGATAAAATCCATCTTAAATAATTTATTATATACCCAAGGTCAAACATTTTATATATATATATATATATATATATATATATATATGTAATTCCCAACTAGTTCTATTTAGGGTTAAGTCATTTTTGAAGATTCGAAAGATGCAGAAAGTAGGCTTGCAATTGCTGAGGTACTTTCAAAAAGGTGAGAAAAGTGACAAATAATACAGCATAAGTGACTAAAAAATGACTAAACATTGAGGAAAAAAAAAAAAAAAAAAAAAAAAAAAAAAAAAAAAAATTTTTTTCTTTTCTTTTCTTGATTACAGAAGCTATTATTAAGATTTTTCTATTTTTTAACTCTAAATCAAAGGATTCACGCAAGACATTATTTTAGCATCAAATACAAAAAAAGTTTAAAATTTTGTTTAACACAACTCAAAATTGCTTTTTATTCAAGAAAATCTATAAATTAGATTTGAATACATACAATACATTAATTTTATAATCACAATTTTCTGCATATATTAATGATGTTTTGAAATATGTACATAGCTAGATTAGAGTATCTAAACAAAAATTGTGAAGAAAAAGAAAAGAGAAATGTGTGCTTTGTCATAAATTACTTTAATGTATTAAATGTACATTTCAATACAAATGTAGATTTCAGGAACTTCTTTACGACTGTTTAAAATCACTAAATTCTGGAAACCATATGACTAATTACATTTTAATAAGAAAAATAATTATATTTAGATTAGAGCATCACATTTTTGGTCTTTTATTAAAATATTTTGTTATTAATTCAGATTTTCCTTTTTCAACAACAGACTTTTGCTGTGATACACCATGAAAAAAGTGACTGTTTACTTAAAAAAGTGACTAAAAGTGATGAATTGTAAAAAAAGTGACGGAATCGCAAGCCTGAGAAAGTGAAACTAAATTTAAATATTCATTACAAAGCCATTTTGCTTTGTGTATATTCAAATTTTTCTATGAATGAAATTTAATTCCAAATAATTTTCATTAAAGATGTTCAACATACAAGTATGATTTCTTTTAAGGGGTGAATTAAAAAACAAAAAAATTATGAAAGAAATTGTCAATTGTTTCCTTTCTTTAAAATTGCAATATAATGTTTTAATGAATTTGTATTACTTTAGAATCTTAAAAATAAATATTTCAATTAGACTTGAATAGTTTCATAAATTTATTAGAAAAAAAAATTTAAGTATATGGTTTCAGGGATAGACAAGTAAATATATGATGTAAGGAAAAACAACTGTTATCCAATTTTTGTCTATACTATATTCAACATCATTTAATAATTTAAAATCATAAAAATTCATATTTTTAGAACCTAACAATCATTTCAAATATAATTCTGAAAAACTGAAACAATGTATATTTAAATAATTATTAATGTATAAAACCATAAAAAGAACTTGAAAACATCTTTTCAATTATGAACAAATATAAAAATTTTAAAATACATACGTGTAAAAATATATATCAACCATCCCAGCAGTTTTGCCAGATTTGCGGATAGTCACTTGCTTATTCCACCCTGGAGGTAAAATTTTTGGACCATACTTTTCTAAACTAGTAGAGAAATTTGTTTTAGCAGCAGTCTTTTCTTTAATTTTCTCTGAAATGTCTTTATGTGAAGTAGCTCTTTGACGACTTTTTGTATGTTTTATGCTTCTTCCATTTTCAATATCATTTGAAGTTTTTTCCCTTAATTCAGTACCCTGATTATGATGAACTAATATTTTGGTATCCTAAAATAGTTAAGAGAATTCAAACAAGAAATAATTAAAAATTAGTATAATGTTGATCAATATAACATGATGGCAGGAGTAGTACTGACTACAAGTCAAATTTCAGAACATAATTTTGAAACATACATTACACATATCCCAATATGTATATTTTCAACACATTTGCATCCCAAACTAAAGTATACTAATTAAAACTTACTAGTTAATGAACAAAAATTGAAAACAAAATAAACAATTTAAAATGAACAAATTCAACAATTTTTAAATTGAAAAATAGCAAAACCACTATAACGAAAAATAAGAAGATTAACAAATAATCAAACAAATCCTAACACATATAATATTTTAGCTTAAAAAAAAAAAAAAAATAAAAAATAAATAAATAAATAAATTACTTAACGAAAGATTGGATTTTATTCACAGTATTTTTAATGAAAGTTTATCATATCATACATTATAATCAATTTTAAAAAAAACTTTTTAATTTCTCTGAGGAAAAAAAAGAAAAAGATAATGACAGAAAATCACACAAAACTGCTACTGAAAAAAGTTTTCAATAGTACAGAGTGATATGATTTACTACTTCAAAGAGTAACATCTACTCCTCAATAAGCAAACTGCAAAGACTCATTGCAATGGATGAAAACTAATGGATTTTCAACCTTTTTAGAACCAGCTTTCTTTTACCTTAAGGACATATTTATTTTTCTAAGAATTCACGGTTTACAGGACAAGTACAAACCCTGTGAGCTCTCTGCAATTTTTAATTGCCTTTGTAGCTGAATCTGCATTATACTCCTCAAGATGTCTCAAAATCTATATAGTGGAAAAGGCTTAAAACAGCACTTACACCAAAGAATTTCTTAAAGCTTATGGTGTTCTTGTATTCAAGTCCATGTAGTTAGTTTTGCTTCAACATAGTGAATATTTCCCATTTTGACCTTATTCGCTCAAATTGAAGAAGGTAATTGCATGTTTTGAAGTGAGGAAAGAAACAAGAACTAGTTAGATTAAATAATAGATTTAGTACTTTGTATTTTGAATAACTTGAAAAATGTTATATATATATATATGTATATACACTCAAGCCAAAACATCATAAACACCTGTCAATAACGAGTTGGCTCACCTTTGGCATGCAACACAGCTTCAACCCACCTTGGCATGGATGCCACAAGTCCTTGGTAGATGGCCGGAGACAGATTGTACCGTTTGTTTAAGCAACAGTTACGCAAATCTGAGATATTGCGAATTGGTGGTCTTTGAGATCTGAGCTGCCGTCCCATGACATCCCAAATGTGTTCTATCGCATTGAAATATGGTGAGTTAGGAGGCTAGGACATTCACTGGAATTCAGCATTATGTTCCTGGAACCACTCCAACACAATTTTAGCATTGTGACAGGAGGCATTGTCCTGTTGGAACATTCCATTTCCAGCTGGGGAAACAGAGGCCATGTAGGGGTGCAACTGGTCCACAATGATGTTCAGATACCCTGTAGCATTCATGGTTTGATCTACCACAACCATGTGTAACAGAGACGCCTCAGGAGAACGTCTCCCACAGCATAATACAGCCACCACCGGCTTGTGTATGACCTACTGTACATTGAGGGAGCAACTGTTCGCCTGGAAGATGGCGTATCCTGACATGGCCATCGGCGTGATGAATGACAAACCGCGATTCATCTGACCAGAGAACTCTCTCCGCCTTATCAAGAACCAGTAGCAAAGTTCCTGAGCTCAGTGTAGGCGCAGTTGGCAATGACACTTGGTCAGCAAAGGCACATGAGTGGGACGTTTGCTGTGTAGTCCCATATCCAACAGTGTTTGCTGAACAGTGTGCCCTGATACTGTTCTACTTGGCCCTGCATTGTATTGGGTTGTTAGCACTAACAATTGTATATCGCAAACAACAAATGAGTCGTGCGCTTTCGGAAATACTTGTTTTGAGCCTTCGAACCATTACAATCTGCCCTCTATCAAAATCACTTAGGTCTGCAGTCTTTCCCATTACACACAGAAGTGAAAGAATGATTCTTCAGACTCTCCAGCAGCAGTTAAACACCACTTCCACCTGATCACGAGCCTTCCACATCTTTCAGGTAAGTTCATTGCCAAAATGTAGGAGTGGTCATAATGTTTTGGCTCTTGAGTGTATATCCTTCTCTCTCTCTCTCATGAATTGAGCAATGAGGTAGAAAGTGATCAAAATTTTAAATGAATTAATGGAAAATAAAATTACTAAAAATTTATATAGCTTTGGTGATAGTGATATCTAACATGGAAAAATTTATATTGGAAGTGAACCAGCAAATTGGGTATCAAATTTTAGAGCAGTTATGGAAAGGGGAAGGTTCATTTAATGGAATGTAAAATTTATGAAGGCTGAAACCCATTTAAAATACTCACAGAAAGCATAATTATCAAGATTAACTCCCCTCCCACCACACACACAACATACTTTAAACACACACACACACACACACACAAAAATCATTATTTTTTAACTTACAATACTCGAACTATATTGATTAATATTCTTTCCTTGGTATTCAATACTGGTACTTTGTACAATTTTCTTTCTTATTTTTCTTTTTAACATAAGCAGTTCACTGGCAGATTTTTTAGCTATATTTCTACGTGGTCTTTTATTGTCCCTTTGAGATACATGAACCTGTTTTAAAAAAATTCATCTTAAATACATGCAACATAAAAAAATATACATCTGCATTAAACAAACTGAAAATTATATGTGTTTTATCTACAACATAATTCAAAGTTTGTTTTCAATTGTCATTTCTATTAATTTTAAATCTAACTTCAAATACCAAACATCTGTTTATACTGTTAAAATATTTCAGATCTTTACAATGATTAATTTACATTAATAAATGATGGCATTGACAGTACCACTAACTTTAAAACAAATCTATAAACCCTTTGGAAAGGTAATTCTGGCCCCATATCAAAAATTCTTAAAACAGAAGTAAAAAATCTTAGATAATTTCAAATAATTTAAAATATAATCTGATTATACATGCATGCATAGAAATCCAGAAGTCAAATTTCAGTAAGTCAATAATAATAATAATATTT
This sequence comes from Pardosa pseudoannulata, assembly GCA_032207245.1. NCBI lineage: Eukaryota > Metazoa > Arthropoda > Arachnida > Araneae > Lycosidae > Pardosa > Pardosa pseudoannulata. The sequence goes on along the minus strand of CM063498.1, from coordinate 61,745,052 downwards.
ATAAATAAATAAATAATTCTAGACAAATCTGTAGTTACAACCTTCTTACGTCAATTGATACTAATTATGATTATAATGATTTGCTGATAATAAGCCATTCACTAATTTTTTAGTCAAACATTCACAGACAGTAATGACTACTTTTTCGTTTAGTTCTAACAAATAAGTTTGCATAATTCAGAGCTTATAAATTTTTTTTTAATGAAAAACCTGGATTTTTAATGAAAAAAAAAAAATCTCAATCAGGAAGCTTTTAAATCTTGATTTCTATGCAAATACATCATTTATCAATATAATCACAAATATAATGTTAATTTTAAATATGTAATAGCTACTCATCAGTAATACTGTTACATAGAATATTCAACTGGAATACAAGTCTTTTGTGTGACTTAAAAAACATATAACATTTTACAACATAATTTATAAATTTTTTTTATTATACATATATGACTCTTGTTTCAAATATTTAAAATGTGACAGAAATGGATATTTTCATCATAAATTCTAATGAATTTTTAATTAGCTTTAGTTTTGTTGCTTTAACAACCAAGCGGAACTTGAGACCAGAGGCATAACTTGCGAGTTTCAATTGGGGGGGGGGGGCAAAAGTTGTCAATAATGAATATTCGATAATCCTAATATGGTAATGTTTTAAGCCTTTTTTAACTATTATTTTTATTATTGTTTATTTAGTTATAATGGCAAGATCTTAACAAATGTAAAAAATCATTGTAAATCACAAAACATGATGGTTCTTTTTGCTTATTCTTCTGAACAGCTATGAACATCCATGCCATCAGCGGGATTCGAACCCGTAAACTCCAGTACCAAAGAGCTGCACTCTACTGCCCAGCTGCAAATTTGTGAATACTCTGGTATTTAATGAATAATGATGCTCATTCGAATGACCGTAAAATTGTCCTATAATTCCGACATGGAAGCTCTCTAATGTCGGAAGAATCGGGGGAGGCGATAAATTTATTGTTTTGAGGCACCTTGAGGGTACAACTTTAGTCACATCTGGTGCATATAAAATGCCAAAAATGGTTGTTTAAATCAAATCTAATGATATTCATTCAAATGATACTAAAATTGTCCCAATATTCCAACGTGTGTGTATTTGTAGGGGGGGGGGGAGGGGGTAATTTTATGATTTTGGACACATATGAGGTTGATCCAATCTGATCTAATGACGCTTATTTAAATGATATATCTGTCATTCATGTTTATAAGATCATTTTAAAAAATTCATAAAGATATTCTCCCCCCTTACAGTTTTTGATAATTTCTTTTAACTGATCATTGATATGTAGATCAAATCTGATTAAATGAATGATGTACATTGAAATGTTAGATTTCGTCATGGGGGGAGATAACTTTATTTGGGTATATTTTCAGTTACATTTAAACCTTAAATTGCCATTAATGTCATCTTTTCAAAAAATTTTGAGGATAATTAAATAAATTTATTGACTTTGTTAAATTATCATTTTTGTAAATTTAACTTTCAAAGTAGTCTCAAAATTCCTGAATTTTATAATAAAATAAAATCAATTTTCAATTTCGGTAAAAGAATGTTTACTTTTTTATAACATGTATAACTTTTTTTATCACTGAATTCCCCCAAAAAGTATTATTTTCATGCTCATTCTGCCTTTATTATTATTTGATTTACAGCTCAATAATTTATCTGTTAGATCCTGACTTGAAAGTACTTCTTCTAATTAATCTAAATTAGTTATAGTATTTCGAATTTCATATCTAATTTAAATATCTGATTACTCTTTATGTTGTTACGAAATTTCTATTAAAGCATTATTTATAACCTCTGACTGAAAATGTTGTATTATCTTATTCTATATTTTCCTTAGCAAACTTCTAATTGTTTTCCTTTTTTTCTTTAATTTACTTAGCATCATGGGTATAATTTAGGAGGAGCAGGGGGGGGAATTATTTATATAGTCAAGAGACTCTCTGAAACATAAAAATTTAGAAAAAAAAAAAAAAAAAAAAACCACCCTAAAGTGAATTTTTATGATATACAATTTTAATGAGCAAATCCCCCTCCCATACACACACCTACAAATTAGAGACATATTTTACAAAAAACACTAAAAAATTTTTGAAATTTGAAAATTAAAAGAGAAAATTTTCTTGTGATATAAGAAGGAAGCTTGGGTGAAAACTAGGTCTCATAAATGAGAACTTCCAACCCTTACACAGCCATACTTTCAGGACAGATTTCAATAAACAACTATCCAAGGGAGATGGCAAAATACATAACATAGATTCACAATCCCATAAGAAGATAAAACAAGACAAGATCGTAGCCAGAAACTATTCTCGGAGGGGGACCAGGGGAAAGACATAGTCATTTGTTGAATAATACTTCAGTAAAACTACAGGTTTTCTTGCACATGTATACTCCTAATGAGTAATGATTATCATAACACAAATGTAGTTTTGCAATACCAAATATAAAATGATATAGTGAACAACTTTAAAGCTTTAAAATGTTTAATTAAGTATTTGCTCAATGGATTTAATAATAAAATAAATATTTAAAAGATATAAACTATACATGACATTAAATTCTAATTTTAAAAACAGAAAAATAACTGAAGAAAATGCCTAATTTTGACCGGCCACCTGCAATCCACAAGATAAAAATTCTTCTTTAAATATTCTACTTGCTCTTTTATTGCACTACCTTCTTCAATTGTTTTTTCTTGAATTTGAGATATTTTATTTTTACAGTTTTGCATTAATTTTCTTCTTTGTTTAAAACTTGTGTTGCTTGTTGTGTTTGCTGTTCCTGTGCTCTCTCTCTCAAATTATCTGAATAGCATGCTCTTTCATTTTTTTAAGACACCATATAATCTTTTGAAGTGAAAAATCAAAGCATTTTGAAATTGCATAAGTTTCGACATTTTCTTCCATACCAATAAAATGATTAAAAAATGGTTCATTCAGAAATTAAACTTTCTTTTCTTATTTGGCAATATGCTTTCTGAATTTATAGAAAAAACAGAGCTTCTATATTGGGATTTTTATATACTAATATCAAAATTATTTTTAGAAATTTATCAAATGAACTATAATTTTCAAAATATTTTTCCAAAATTGGTCAATTTATTGTTTGTAACAAGAATAATTCTTAAAACTATCTAACACATCTAATTGATTATAGACTTTATTAAACTCTATATCAGCCTTATCAGCAGTTGTATCATTAATTTTTTCAAAAATAGTAAGTAACCTCATAATTTACAGTTTCCTCTAGTTCTCATATCTCGAGATTTGTGGACGAAAGCATAATATTAGCTTTGTAAAAGGAAACAAAATAGGTTATTGTACTAAAAATTAAAAAAAATAATTCAAATTTTTATAATCGGACAGCAAAATTCCAGATTCTTGTATGATTATTTTAAATTCATTATAGGTTAAAAAAAAATTATAAAAAGCGGAATATGATGTTAATTTTATGAGTTTCTTTCATTATTCTACTTGTAAAATTTTCATTAAAATAAATTGTGATTAGAATGAATAAATTTTATGATGAAGAATATTACAGTAATGGAATAAAAACTAAAAAAAGAAAAAACATACTTCTTCAACAGATACTTGAGTATAAGATTGTTTTTCCAGAACTGTACAAGGTACTGAATGTTTCTCATTCCTTTGTAAGTTTGAAAGAGATTTCTTTGCTGTAAATATAAAGCAATGGATATTAACTTGATAAACATAATAATTTTAAAATTGTACTCAAATCACATTAAGTAATTATTAACCACTTTGGTAATGAGTAATCAGTATTTTTAAAATAACTCTAACAGACCTATTCACTAAACAGAGAATAACATGAAGATCACAAAACCTGAGGATTACCCCCAGTTGAGGCTTATCAACAGGTTCATTCATAAGTGGTATTTTCCAAGAGAAGATATTCTGCTTCTAGAATTAATTCACAAATTGACAAATAATTGAGAAAGTCATGTGGTATGTTTATATTTCCTACTGGCAAATCAGGAAGGAAATTCATGCTACATGAAATTTTACCACCATAAGAAGAGAAATTTTAATTTGTGCAATATACAAATACATCTATATGGTTCCCACTTTTTTGCTTCTGAAAATTTTAAGCACTTTTCAATGACTTTTCCAAAACCTGATATTTTTTTCAAGCACCTCTTTGATACACTGTTCATAATTGAAAAAATTAAAATAACTTCCCAAAACAGTAGAACTATATATATAATGTTCACTCTTTTCCCAGAAAAAAAAAATCAGGCCTTTGAAATAGTGTAAAAAAAAAAAAAAAAAAAGGGAAGGGCTATAAACACACGAATACTGGTTTAAAAATATACAGTTTCTTTTTAAAGCATTCCAAACTTTTTATTTTTATATATATTTGACATCACTAACTAAACAGAAATAAGCAATCAAAGAAAATAAGTCAAAGTTTGCTTTGCTACTCAGGCTTCCAGACACATACACACAAAACAAAAAACATTAATCTATACTGTGGCCAATTGTTCACTACTTCCTGACGATGACCTTGAGCGATGGTTCATGGGTTGCATCCACATGCTAGGCCACTAAATGAACCGAGTGCATTGATTTGTCCATAGGGTCTACTGCTCACTTTAGTTGCACATCTAGCTGCCTTTGATCTTTGGAGAAAAACTGCCTCAAAAGCCATTGCCCCCCAAGGCTATTTTATCGTCTGCCACCATCAGCCACAATAAGCCAAATCCCTTCCAGACGGTGGTAATGGTTTGCAGTGGACCATAGTGTGGAGGGGCCTTATCGTCTGCCGCCATCGACCACAATAAGCCAAAGCCCCTCCAGATGGTGGTAATGACTTGCAGTGGACCATAGTGGAGGGGCCTTTAAAAAATCTCTTTTAAAGCCCTTATCTTTCTTTCACTGAATGAAAAGCAAGCATTTCTAATTCGGGATGACATAGAACTCTGAGCTTGTCTCCTCCTCCCTCCAAGTCAGTGACAGTATCTAGTGCAGTTTGCAGTGCAAGAAAGATGAGTCCCGTGACACGCCCACAATTGCCGATAACGGTCCTTCTCAATTTTCCGGTGCAGACATGAATTAACATTTTGCAGGGACTTGAAAAAGAAAAATCAAGATCCAGACCTTAAATTCAATGGCCTCAAAGAAAATTCAAAAACTTTTAAGGCCTTAAAAAACAAAAAGAAAATTTAAGCCCTTTTCAATGACTTTTCATGACAGTGATCTATATCCTTTTAGTATTCTTTTTCTTTCTTTTTTTTTTTTTTAATTACAAGCTCTAAAATTGAAAATCCTATCAGTGCACTGTTACACATTAACAAAATAAAGTGAATTTGAATTTCTTAGTTAAATTATAATGTTAGACAATATTACAAAAAACTCTAAGTTTTCCCTAGAATAGCATTACATAACTGTTAAGGAATAGAAATAATGAGTTACATTTACATTTGTAAAGAGAAATCTGGTTTTTAAATTACCATGAACTAACGGTAGCAAAACATAAAAAAATAAATAGAACAATTTTTTACTGTAAAGGTTCAAGTGAGCTTAATTTTTAAACTATGATAATATAAGCAAAATCTAATAAATCAAATGTTAAAAATTTTAAAGTAAAAAATATTAAGAAATACTAGTATACCAATGCAAGAACTTGTGTGGAAACTGAACTCCACTTTCATACAATACTTTATATCACAAATACTTTATTAATAACTATTTGTTTTTAGAAAATAAAGCACCCAGTTTAAATTTTAGTCAATTTATATAAAAAAAATAAATTACTTAACTAAACATACATTAGCATACATCAAAATTTAAATCAAAGTAAATGTTGATTTTCTGCCATATTTATTTGCTATATGGAGAGGCAATTTGGACATGCCTGATAAAATAATACAAGTGTAAATTTCTGATCCGGCAGATCAAAGTCAGTAGCTTAGGAGATTAAATAATCCTCAGATCATAGCATGGTTTATAGTTGCTTTTGAACACTTGGTTAACAGGGCACAAGTTAAACAGGGTTTAACTTGTGCTAGTAAATACAGCCATAAATGTATTTTGGGGGAATAAAAAAGTTAAATACATTAACTTGGTATAATGAAATTTTACACTAAAAATTAGACAAGTTAAGAATATAAATTATGACAAAAAGCAAAATTGTGTAAAATTTCAATGAGAAATAAATTATACAAAAAATTAATCATTTTAAAATACATTAAACCATTTTTTAATATTAAAATTAAACAGTATTAAAAAATAAAATTTACATTGATCATTTATTGACTTTTTAATCTGCCCCTTTCTATTCATTGATTTTCTTCCTCTCCGTCGTCTCATATTACAATGAGCATAGGACTGTGGAAACTGAGACTTTTCTCCAGAAGACGTAGAATCAAAGCTAAAAAGAAAAGATACATATATACAAATATTCTATGCATTTGTATATTAAGTGAATAGAATATAAAAATAAAACTCCCTTAAAGTTACAAGGCTTGTAACTCTAAGGCATGGAATTTTTATTTCCTTTTTGAGTATTTTAATTTTGATTCAAGGTGAAATGAATATCTGGCAGAAATCTGATATCTGGCTTAATTTCAACTATTTGAAGCCCTGCCAGATATTGATGCTGCAAATTCAGATACCTGACAATCAAATTGGATATCAAAAGGAGGAATTCTCAGAAGCAAAATACCTTGATTAAAAACTGGATTTTTGAGTATTTAACAAATAATCAATTTTTGAAAATGTAAAATAGGAACAAAGCAAAAAGTTTGAAAAATACATAAAAGTGAAAAGTGGTGAGATGATGTATCACAAAAATCTGCCATCAGCAAGGACACACTTGGGTCTTATCTTAATTTTAGCAGTGTGTGTGTGGGGGGGGGAGAGAGAGGGGGAGATAGGAGGCTGTTTCTCATTTATGAACATGTAATCTTTTGAAACTATATACAGATATGGAAAGGAAATACTATTTTTTTAATAAATTTTAGGCACTGCAGATATGCTAGTTTTTAAAATGAGTGTTCAGCTATAGCAACAAAAATGGCTTCTTGTAGATAAGATTTTATAATCCTACATACCCACTCTTTTGTCAGGAGTCTTATTCATAAAAAAAAAAAAGGTTTGGGCAGAAAATTTTAATGTACAATAATGTAGAAAATAGAATAAGTTGCCATTCTCCATTCTCTTAAACACAAACTTAAAATCTCAATTTTGACATAACTAATGACCACGTGTAAATAGAACCCGTAGGACTTGACTCTACTGCTTCCTGTATCTTGCTTCAAATTTAATTTAAGAGAAGACCTAGAAATCTACCTCAGCTTTATCAGAAAAAGTATTTTATAAGTAGAATTAGTATTTTTGTGTTGTCCATAACGGATTGTTCTCAAAATTTTGGTTAAAATAGTTAGAAACAGGAATTATTTATAACTATTTGTAAAGTAGTAGTACATTTGATTTCAAACAATTTCTTCAGGATTAAACTTAACATTAATAAATTTAGATATCTCAATATGCAAAATATTATTACTCCTATAATTTGCTGTAAAGGTTTCAACTTGGATATTAAAATAAGAGAATGTTTGCTTAAGGAAAAAGAAAGAGTTTTAACTCTTTTTTTTTCTTTAAAAAAGCAAACATTGTCTTTCATATTGACGATCAAAATTTGTTATTTTTAACTTAAGAATTCTAATGTATTACTAAAATTCTACTCCTTATCTATATAAAATATCACAATGAAAAATATAATTTTGTTGTGAACAATATAAATTAAATTTATTTACAAAGGAATCTCCATAATTTATTTGACTGGATATAGAGCTAAAAGTAGCTTAAAATCACAACAATGAAAAGGTTTTTTTAATGTATGAATTAAATACATCATTGAACCAAATGTTTATTAATAAATTGTTTAATACCATATTGACACATATATAACATACATCCTGTTCTTTAGAAGAAGAAATGGCATAAATGTTTTCTTTGTTTATAATGTACACCATAAATATGATATGAATAAGAATTTCCATGTTATAAATTAATCCATCAGAAACAAAATGAATCAAACCCCAATGTTGTTTCCATGTCATTCTCCTGTTGACTTCATTTTTTAAAACTTAATCCTAAGAATTAAAGGACTTTTATAGTCACTTAACCCACATGGAGAGGTTGAAAAACCCAAATAGATAATCCCTAGATTTTTGCCAAAAATAATTTGATATGAAGTTAATGAATATAGGTACTAGCACTGAAATAAATAAATAAATATATATATATATATATAATGATAATAATAATAAAAGTAACAGAAAGATTCAGCAATACTTATATTTCATAAGATTTTGCCCAGTTTATTTCCTTCTTTAACAATGTCTTGTTTCATACGTATGTTGTATTTCTTATCAATAAAGTTATACTGTGTATAATGTGTATCTAATGTTTTTGTCTAAAAGTTTTATATATATAAAAAAAAAACCATGCACATTGTAAACATTACAAAAATACAGTATATATTTCTATTATGACATTAATTCACAAATACAAAAAAGAAAAATATCTAGAATCTTTAATTTTTTATGTGTAGCACTATTAATAAACATATATTTAAACAGTTTTAGGAAATTAAATTTTAACATTTGAAATCTTATTAAGAAATGATGTATAAAAATATGTATGTATGTATGTATGTATATATATATAAGTGCTGGATATCAGTACCAGGTTGACAGTGAAACTCTGGGCATCATTATACAACAAAATCCCTATTTATTTCATCCCTAATTTTGGTTACAATGAATTGAATTACATTATCTCATTAATAAATTCAACTAAAATTAAATGTTTATATATTATGAAGATAGTACAATCATTACAATGTATCTAAATAGAACAAAATTAAATCAAGAATTCTACATTAAAAATAACATAGCTCATCTAACATTTGAAATAGGTCTACAGGTTGCATAGTGTTTGAGTGCATTGAGCTATGATTAGTACAAAACTATGATTAGTATGATTAGTACAAAACCAATTAATCATATTGAGTATGTGTAGCAAATATGTGTTGTCTAAACTGCCAGACTAATAGGCTTGGTGATGTGAAATTTTTAACAACACAATATATCATCAATCTAACATCTTGATATGATGATTATTGCTATATCAACTACAAACATAAACAGATGGGTCCAGCATACATCCTTAAAAAAAGTAACATAGATGCATACAGAAAAATGACACGAGGTTGCCATCTTGAAACAGACTATGAAACATTCAAATACATTTCATTTTGAATCAAGAATATCAGCATGATGTAACTGCAGATATTGATGAGTCAAATAGCGAGTTTAATACTTCCAGATGCAGTTTGTAAAATGGAAGGTATTTACAACATATCTTCCATATTCACTAAGGAAAGTTGGCAGCATGCAGCACTAAAGTAAAATGATACATATCAATATTTTCTTGGATTCAGCTCCAGTTTTTGTTCTGGCAAAAATAACAGTTTCTTTAAGATAGGTATTCATTTATTTATAGTTCAAAATTGTGCATACTTGTTTCTAGAAATACAAAAAGCATGAAAATCTTACAATTTTCTGGGATCTTGGGAAAGAAACCCTAGTTGTAATATCATGACATAATATTGGTATACCAAAGTACTTTCTCACGGTGATCTGCACATGCATGCACAGCTGTGGGAGAGATTTCCTAGAGGAATTTAGGATTCCAAATGTGCACGTCTAGTTTAGTGACCCCTGCAGAGAAGGTATAGATCATGGAATGGCAGCATAACGGTCAAGCTCGCACAGAGATGTAACTGTGAGTTATAGGAGCAGGGGCTAAAAGTAATGTCAGCTTGCACAAAAGGGGCTACTTTAATGAGCCCACCTGCACTCCCGAAGGGGATGCAGATGTGAGAAAATTTCCCGAAAACAAGCAATTGGAAAGGAAGAAAAAAGGGTAATTGGAACCGAGGTGAGGAGTTGGGAAACGAAGTTAAGGAGAGGAGTGGAAGTCGGGATTCGAGAGAAATGGGACAAGAATCCACCAGCACCGACTTGTCCCATACGCCCGAACCGACTCACCATATGAGGAATATCCTCTACCTGACCCTCTGCACCAACTGAAGACTGACACATCGCATGAGAAAAGCCCCTGCCTGCTCCTTTAATGGAGGTAATTTATAAAATAATATTTACAGTCACTAAACTTAGGCATCTGTTAACAATTTAATCTTATCCCTTATATAATAATAGCCTAAATTATCTGTACATCTGTCCTCGATTTTATGAAGCAGTTGGACCGGGAATGGATAGAGGCATTCATAGTTAGCAAAATTCAAAGAGAGTAATGTTTATCTTCTCTTAAACTATAGAATCGATTCTAAGTTAAATTGGTATAAATATGCTTCATATCACAGCGAAAATACTGCCTTCTTTAAAACGTTCGAAATCCACCCCTTTCCCTCTTTTTGAGCTTTTAATGCCATTATTTCAACTCCTATTTTCCCCGGTTAAGAGCAGCGATTAAATTTATCAATTTATCCCATAATAAATAGGTAAAAGTAACATTTTTCTAACATTATGACGTCATTCCTTTAACCATCTCATTTAATTATTTCTTATTTTAAATTATGCTTTATTTTCATACATTTTATCATTGATCTTAGATATTACGTAAATAATTTTCTTTTATATTTGGCTTAAATAATAGATTAGGTGTATATGTGATAATTTTAAATTGAACCGTCGATTATTTTTTGTTGCAAGATAATTCTCAGCCAAAAAACAAACCATTTTTTTTTTTACCTGCTTCATAAAGTACTTTACAATTTGGGAAAATTAAAAATTTTACTGAACCCGTCCTATGACGGGCTATATGCTAGTTACTAAATATTAACTCCTTATAAAGAGAATTATAATAATTATAGTGTAAATACAAGACATAAATAATTGATGATTATGATATATGATAACCAAGGATCTATTTGTAAATGAATGTACAGAATAAATGTCTGAATCAATATAAAGTATTATATTCTTTCTCTGTTTCCCCCTTGTAACTGAACACTAGCGTTTAGGTTGTAAGTACATTACAACAATTGGTTGAATATCAACTGATAACATATGTACTGCACATCAATAAAAAAAGGGGGGGCAACACTTAAGAGATAACTATTATGAGTATAAAAATTTAAAGAAAGAAAACCAATTTCCCATAAATAACTCATTTGTTCTCCTTCTCCGCTCTCTCATTCCCGCAAACATATTTTTAAACAAATTATACTTATAAACCTTTGAATAAAACATAATTCACAAAATTGCTCATATGCAGAATAAAAAATTTATATTATATATATATATGTTATTGTTAAGTTCAAAAGCTATTAATGTGCAGATTACCAAGCTTAACCAATTTGCTCTGTTAAAATGAGGAATCAAGAGTTTTCCTGTACAATAACAAGGTAATATGCACATTAGTGGCTGCCTTATCATTAAAGTTCATAAGTTTGTTTGTCTTATTATTTTCTCTAGTATTAGAAGTATCTTTATGTCAAATATCAATAAAACAATTTCTTGTGTCTAAAAAAATGTGACTGCAAACCTAAATGTTCCACAAATAGGTATGCTTGATGCAAAAACCAATTGCTATGCAATGCAAAGTGTCACCAATCTTTAGATTGCACTAAAAAGTAAGCATAATTTTATCATGTTTCACAAATTTGTTTTTTTAATTGTAATAATATGTTAGACTATTTGATTCTTTGTATCATAGTTTTTCAGTTGACTGATGATTGATTCTATCAACTAATTTGTTGTTTGTTTGCTTATATTAATGTGATTCTTTAGACATTGAAAAATAAATAATACTATGTTTCCTTAATGGCAATAATATTTTTAACTGTTTGATTCTATCAATTAATTTGTTTGCTTGATTGTATTAATGTGATTTTTTAGGTATAAAATAACTAAACACTGAATTTAAGCATACAGAAATATTGCTGTTGTTCCAGCAAAGATCTTATCACTTTAATGAGTGCCCAGTAATTAATGTGCAGATTACCTAGGTAATTTGAGAAATGAAACAATTTTTTGCTCTTTATAGGATCATCCTAGTTAATGAGCAGATTAGTTAGCTAATTGATAGATTAACTGATTTCTGTACTTTAGTGGTTACATACATATATTTATTTTTTTTTATCTATAGTTTCATACTACCTAAATCTAGAAAACTTAAAGGTAAGTAGAAATCATAACAAATTAAATATATTTATCTGAATATATATAATATATTGATCTGTATTATAATATAATGAATGTAAATGTAATAAATGTATGATAATATGATTATATGTATATATACATAAAATCTGTATAATATATTTATCTGATATATGTATAATGTAATAAATGTATAATATATTTTTCTGTATATATACATATAATCTGTATAATATATTTATCTGTATTCTGTAGATTAAACTATTATATGCAATTTCCTACAAAACTTTACTGAAACTTATAACAAAAAAATCTACATAACTTACTTGTATAATGGCGGACAAACAAAATTTATATTTCTTTCTATACCTTGAACAGGCAAATTTTCTGACACAGAATTTCTATCACTGTTATCTTCAACATTGGTATTGGATCCTTGGCTAGGTATGCCATTTGAATGTAACTGTAATTCATTAAATATTGAGCTATCAGATTTTAAACCCTTGTTTAATTCAATGCCCCTCAAACATCCTTCTTCATCATACACAATTATCTGTTTGCTTCTTTTAAGACATTTCAAATTTTCCTTGTGAAAAGGACAATTAAATTCGTTTTCAGATGGAACCTGTTAAATAAAAATTTTTTTTTTTTCAGTAGAGAGCATAAAAAAAGCATTTCAAAGGTAAGCAATTAATAATAATAAAAAAAAAAAACATTTCAATAATCATGAAACATATTCAACATATCTTCAGAACAGTTAGTATAAAAATGAATTTATGTATTTTATGTCACTATCAAATTATAAAACTAATGAATTAATGACTAATTAGATTTAAAAAAATCCCAGGGCTGATAAGAATTCTTAATTAGACTAACTGATTGTTAAAAGTTAATCATTTCATGATATAAAACAGGATTACCTACACAAACTTAAAAATAAGACTGTATTCTTTAAACCTATACCAAGAAGAAAGAAACATCAAACAAAGTGATCTATTTATTTGATATGTTTTTGAGATGCTTTAAAATTTTATATGAGTGATTTATGTGTGCATATGTATATGCATACATGTAATGGCATTTTAATCATAAAAATTAACCAGCAGAATTATGTCTATCTTGAATTTGCTTTCAGTTCCAATTCTATCTTTTCTGGCATTCCTTTCTAACAATTTTATAGAATGTCTTTGTTTGCTCTATGTCCCACAGCAGAATACTTTTCAATGTTCTGCAACAGGCTTTCAGATAATCAAAAGTCTTCTGCAGGAGATATATTTATTTTATCATATATTTACTCTCCCACAATATTATTCCTATTGTAATACATTTTCATCTTTACCAATATGTGTAACTAAAAATATTTAATAAAACAGTGCTATCTGAAATTTAGAAAAATATTTGTGTTAAAACCAAGGCATTAACATAGAATTTACTGTCCTATCAATTACTTTTGATGTAAGATATTTTGAGATATCACTACGATGATAAAAATGGGACTGATAATTTGGTCCAAATATTAATGAAAGGGAAGTTTTTAGGATAGGCACATCACAAGCTATCTATCATACTGGTAGGGTGTAGGGAAGACAAAGAAATGACAACTCTCCCAAAGGGTTATTGCCTGCAAATTTGGCAAGACACAAGAAATTCCAAGTAAACCTTAGTAATTTCAAATTTGTAGTAGTTTCCTTTAAAAATTTTGTCATAAATTTAATTTTTCTCACTGTTTTTATAAAGCTTGGAACTGCCACTTTAACTTGTACCCCCCTTCTGCAATTCTATTATATGTATATATATATATTTTAAGGAAAAAAGTTTTTCTGTGAGCCGCGATTGTTCTGCAGCGGAGACAGTTGTTCTGCGATGTGCGTTGCACTTTTTAGCACATTCTGCTTCGGGGGCCCTATGGATTCCTTTCAGTTTTATAAGTAACTAAAAATTGATTCTGATGATTAAACTACATCATCGGTAAGTCCCACGTAACTTGTAGGTAATTTCTGATTAGTTAGCACAAACTATTTAACTATGATGCAGAGGTTTTGCCAACAGTTCATTTGTGAGAATTCAAACACAAATAAACTATGTTAGTTTGATCAAAGCCTTTCATTTTGTTTCCACTCATCTACAGTTCCATGACTGCAAGGCTGGTTTATCAACTTGGAACTTTCTTTGTGATGAAGCAAAAAACCTCATGACATACATATATATATATATATATATATATATATATATATATATATATATATATATATATATATATATATATATATATATATACACACACTCACACACACACATGACCCCCCCCCAAAAAAAAAACATGATTTATAGAAAACATGAGTATAGAAGCTAAAACATGAGTTAAAGAATTATTTAACACTGGATGTAAAGCACAATCATGAGCTTCAGGTCATATTACTAAACAAATCTCTAATCAGTGTGCTATCCACATTCTTATATATCACTATGAAGCACTAAAAGATAAAACTAGGATTTCTTTTACTGCTATTATAATTTCCACATATTCCTTAATATCATGAGCAAGAATAACAACATTATTACCAACCTCTAGAAGATTTGAATTTTCTGAATGGCACAAACACACTGGATCTTCTTTTAATTCCTTTAATAAGCGAGTTGTTTCACACATATGAGTCGAAATTTTGGTATATCTCTTAGAAATACTTCCTATTTCCTGTATATCTATAAGAACAGTATAAATGATAGAATAAAATAAGTTGTTTTAATACATATTTTTTAAAACAATTAATTATATAAAAATATGGTTACAAATAAATGCATCAAATATAAAATATTTTATCATAACATTAATTATAAATTTAACTAATAAGCAATTATAATATTACAACAATTTTAACATAAGTAATAAGTTACAAGTGGTTGCATATACCAAAAAGTACATTAATAACTGTAAAAAGTAAAATTTTGCATTAAATATACCAATACTGCATTTTGAACTTAAATAATATAAAAAATAGACCAATACTTAAATAACTAAAATCTATATAAATAACTATACTATTGTTAATATTGTATATAAAAATAATACCTAAAAGACTAAATGAATATTGAAATTATATTAACTTAGATTACAGCTTTTCTATAATCATCATTATAGAATTTAAACATTAACTTCCATAAAAATTCATGAATCAAATTTGAACACCATAAATTAATACGAGAAACATAAAATAATTGGTGAAAAAAGATAATTTCTGGAAAGGAATAATATACATAAGATAAACCAAAAGACAAATAATTCATTTAAAATTGCAGGTAGAAATGAATACAGATAAATAAGTGTTTTAATGGTTATAATAAAATACATATCTAACATTAAGTCATATCAAATATAACATAAAATCACATTCGTTTAATTTTAACTGACATTAATAACTTATATAATTATTATAAGCAACAGTAAGAAAATTTCATAATAATTTGAATATATACACACACACACACACACACAAAAAAAAAAAAAAAAAAAAAAAAAAAAAAAATGAAATTTTAAGTGCAAAAAAAATTTTTTTGGCATACAAATGAATAACTGATTAAAGTTAAATGTTTTCTAAAATATCTTTAAATGTAGTAGTTAAAAGATCATAAAAAATATATCTAATAATCAGTCCATTTCAAACAAGGATAAGATAAAATCCCATTAATTGTCACTCATAAGCATAACTGATATTATTACTGTACACAAAAGAATACGAATAAAAAAATAAAAATAATCCAATTCAAGGAACACAAAGAAAAAACAACAAAATCAATACATAAGTTAGGACATGCACAAAAATTTTAAAACATCAAGAGCATTATGTATAACTCAAAAGAAAAGAAAATATGCAAATAAAAGAACTGTTAAGATTTTTTTTTTTTTTTGTATATTGGTTTTTTATCAACCTATCACTGAAAAATATCAGAGTAACTCAAACTTTACAACAATTAAATTGCACTTTGATTAAAAAAACAATAAAAATAACTTATAAATACATATTTTCAACATAACATGCTTAATTTTCAATGCAGTACTTAAAAAGAATTCTAATAAGAATATCTAAATCATAATGTACATAAAAATTTTTCTTCAGCATGCACCTGGAAAAAAATGTAGCATTAATAATTTCAATGTTACATTAAAAATTTGAAAAGAAAAGTGGTTTAAAATATTAAGAAAAGAAAATTAAACACAAATAAATGTATAAATAATAAAGCACATCACAATAGTAATTTAAATGAAGATTCATTTTGCAGCTGAGAATAGAAATACTTAATTTTATCCCTATAATAAGACATTTTCAATAAATACATCACATTTTAATAGAATTAATTTTTTATTGAGTATTTAATATTTTAAGTACTCAATAATGAACATTATACAGCAAATTGTATAATCATAGTAGTATTATAGTATAATCATAGTAATATCATGTACACTTGCATGAAAACAAATTTAGTATTTAAAAACTTTACTAAATAAGAAATATGAATCTTTCTTTAATTGGATAGTTGATTCAGTCTTGCCAAAATGCCTAAAAGAACAGAAAATTAGCTGGTTAATTTTTTCTTTATTTATGCTTTATGTACTGATAAAAAAATACTTATTATTCAACATTCATTCAGTGCCCCACATAAAAGTTTCACACCAATGACACAATATTAATTAATAATATGGATTTTTTTCAGTAGTAATGATAATATAAAAGATATAAGATTCTTTTTTATAAAAATAATTAAGAGGAAATTTATTATTTTGTTTTCTTTTATCAGTAAGCTTCATTTGCCAAAGAAAAAGAATTTAATTAAAAGTGTAAATTAGAAGACACTTGTTTTTATTAAAAATGCAGTTTGTAATTATTTTAGTTTTGATGCCTCGAAATCTTTCAGTAATTTAATAATTCAGTTTTGACTAAATTTACATTCATTAACAGGAACTTTATCCCAATAACTAAATAATATAAAATAGTATTACTATTAACTTATTAGTACCATTTAGAAGATATTTGGAAAAAAAAAAAAAAAAGAGACAGAGATAATTTTTAAATAATATAAAATAACATGAAACATTTTAAAGTGTTATTCAGGAACACGACCAATTTACCATTATTATTTGGCCATTTTCATCATCAACACAATGATAACATTAAATATTTTTAAGCAAAACTTCAAATAAATCTTTTATTATTATTATTATTATTGAAAAGAGAGAGAGAGAGGGGAAGAGAAAAAGGGAGAGCAAGAGAGACTGTTTTAAGATAAAAAAAAATTTAAAGGTTTTGAAGTAACAATAAAAAAATTACAAGTTATTTATAATGGTATAAAATAAAGTCCAAAGTCCAACAAAAACAAAGCTACAAAGATAATCATCAATAATAGAGTAAAATTTAAATATACTTTCATAACTCATACAGTTATTTAAAAGTAAGTATATATATATATATATATATATATATATATATATATATATATATAAAATTAGAGAAATGAGAAATTTGATATAAAATTCACACTGATCAATAAAATACAGTTTTTATTGCAATTTCAATTTGTTAAAACTGTTTCTAGAAAAATTTTCTAGTTCTTGCATTTTCTAAAAAGTTTGAAAATATCTTAAAGGTTTATAAAAATGAATGAATGTATAAGTAGACAAATATACAAAATACATATAGACAAAAGTTTTTTTGTTGTTCTTAAAAACATTATATGGCTGTTAGGTTAGGCGCTTTAAGGTCCTTGTTTCACTAAAAATAATAAAAATATTTAAAAAAAATAAAAAAGTTTAACATTCAGTTCAAAAACAAAAATTAGTCTATTTTGATGTATCAAAAGGGGGGAAGTTTTTGTTTATAAAATTTTAATTCGAATAGATATTTCATTATACAAGAAGGGATGCAACACTATTAGATACACTTAAATTGGCATAAAACCTTCGTACTCAAAATAATTTCTAGTAATTTTACAATTTTTGGGATTTACCTAACTTTCCATGTAGTTATTTCAGTAGAAAAATCTGGTTTGTCTATATTAATACTGAGAGATAAGAGGATACAGTATAAGAGTATAAAAAATATAGTCATTAAAAAGTGGAAAATTATATATTTCTAACATCTATATAATTTTTTACATTTATATATAAATAATTAAATATCTCCAAAAATTATCTTCATGTCTAAAAATTTTTTATACCAAATCTAAAGGACAATTAAGAATGTAAAATCCCCCTTTCAGGTAGACATCATAAAGACCTATTCAACAGATTTATATGCTGGGATTTCATTAGCATTAATAAGGGTTATTTTATTGTGGTTAATTTTCAAATATAAAATTTTTTAAAAAAGAAAAGTTTTTAAGCTGGTAATAGTGCTTGTGGTTATCAGAGCTTAAAAAATTGGTTAGTCTCTCTTCTTTGTATAAATAAATAAATAAATAAATATATATATATATATATGTATGTATATATATATATTTAAGTTTGTCTAAGAATTGAGTACTTTCTCAATATGTGAACTTTAATTCAAAACAATAATAACTTATGACAATTTATTTTCTATACTAATATTAATCTAATAAGTTCAATGTCACAAAGGGTTGAGGTAAAAGTAAAATAATGTTTTATATTTTAATAACAGAGATATGTGAAGAAGTGTTTACAGATAAATTTTTTATAATATAAATTGCTGTCTTGAACAAAATGGAAATTATACTTCTTATCTGTATACATTAGAAGTTTTAAGCAGCCCTCTTTTAAGGAAAACAAGAAATCATTAAAAAACACTAGGGAGGGGGGAGAGAGAGCACTTGGAATTAAATTCAAGAATTGCTCGTTAAAGTAATTAAAAAATTGTTAAAGAACATTAACACAAGAACTAAGACTTTTAAGGACTTATTATAGCATGCATATAAGAGGGGGAAATTATAGGATTAGTTTCTTTATAATATTATTATGCAGCCATTTCACAAATCCAATACAGCTGCTAAGGCTTTTCATATTTGTTCATGAATGTGGAAGGTAGATCATAAGTATTTGTAACCCTCTAAGTACATGCATCTTTTGAAGTGCTACAGCATAAATAACATCATTTCACAGGAGTAACAAATCAAAAGAAAAGTATCTGTTGCAAAACTGACTAAATACTCTAGTAGACCTTGTGACATTGACAGGAAAATTAATGAAGGTGGCAAAAACCTTGAAGGCTTAAAAAATGATCAGGATAATAAGCACAATGAAAATTCTGAATAACCAATGTTACATAAAGATTTGGCGCAAAAGAAAAATGGAAATTTTGCAAGGCAACAGACCCTAGACTGCAGTCTTACCATTTAGTCACTGCAAGCAGTTCCTGGTCCACTAATGCATAAAAATTTAAATCTTTTATTCCAACTAAACATGGTGAATTCAGTTATAGAAAAACTGAAGCGATATAAAATTTTACTCACATTCTTCAATACTCCCCTTCTTATTACTTATGGATAATTATAATGAAATGATGAAATTATAGTAGTAATATATAAACAAATTACAATAACTCCCAAAATCAATGAACAGAAAGAAAGTCCTTAATTCAATTGTAATTAAAAAAAATTGTATAATTTATTTCACACTCCTAAGCATAAGAATAAGCACAAAAAAAAAAAAAAAAAAAAAAAAAAAAAGATTTATTTAAGGAAAATAAATTTCAAGCAGGAACTGTCCTCATATAATTCCTATTCATAAAATTACCCTGTAATTGCATAAACCTAAGTCACATACAAGATGCTAGAAAAATATATGGCAAAACTTTATACTGACTGTGTAAGATCAAAATTAGAATAAATAATAAGCTATATTTTGCCATGAATGTTTGTCCAGAACTGATGCATTTAAGTGTTGGTAGAGAAGTAAAGACAATAGAATTTTACAACAAACTGTTTAATGAAGTGCTCTTTTGCAGCGGATGCTCAAACATGTGAACATCAACAGTTCACAGAGTAAGCATAAAAGAATGTACAATTTCAAAGATATCAGACATTCCAATATCTCCAGTAGCAACAGACAGTTTGGCAATGAGATCTTATTAGGAATTTAGACATCATAAACAGTGTTACTAAAATGCCCTCTAAAGAAAAAAAAAAGAACTGCTGGTAGACCTGTTTGTGGTTGCTAAGAAACAGGTCCACCAGCAGTTTATATTCACTGTATCAGGTTATTTCACACATCAATGCTAAAATGTGTGGTATTACTATCATGTTGGAATCAAATTATGTTTTCAAACCAAAACAGAGTTCATCCAGTAATTTTGGCAATATCTCTTTCACCTAGATAATAAAGACACACTGGTCCAAGTAATGAGTAAGGAAATGTACAGCAAATAAGATAATTATGTCATTTCTAGCACACATTCTATAACCAAAAAACACTTAAAAATTCAGAGGCTCAACAGAAAACTTCAATATAATTACAACATTAAATTATACAAACACTAAAAACATCTATAAATATGTAGAGAAAATAAGCATTTTCCCCCTTCCTCATTAATCTAAGAATTTAAAAAAAAAAAAAAAAAAAAAAAAAAAAAAAAAACCCCTAATTTTTCAACTTTTCTCAAATAAAATTCTTCCCATAATTAGGAACTCATAACAAAGTTTATATAACAGGCAAATAAAATTTCTACAAATTGAGGGGAGGGAAAGGGCATTTTTTCATAGAAGGGAAAAGAAAGCAGGTTTTATTAAAAGCAAAAGATCTGCTGTTTTTATTTATTTATAATTTTCATTGGATTGCACTATAAGAAGAATAAAATAACATTCAGTGTAATAAGCATTTATTTTAAATTTTGCAAATTCAGTAATTTAATGATACTGCTTGAAGAAGCATTAAGACACCAGTTAGAATAAGCCTTTTATATAAAATAAAACAAAGCAAAGTTTTTATTTAACTAATTCAAGTTATATAAAGTAAAAAAGGAAAATAAAAAGTACTTTACAAATGTATTCCCATATTGGTGAGGAACAACTGATGTTTTGAAATCAATTTCATAAAATAATATGAAATTTTTAAACAATGCAAATATAAACCTCAAATACATATACATGCATAAACTTTATGTCAATACAATTCATTAAAAAAAAGGGAATAAATAACTAGTTTTAATTATTATAGTATAAGAACTAAGACAACTATAGTATATAAAAACTAATTTTAACCTATAGAGATTATATTTCATATTCTTATGCTTAACACAAATAATTTATTATTTACCTTTCAAATAAGATTCAAAACTACAAAACTTGAATACACAGCCTTACTAAAGTTAGTTAATTTAAAAATAAAATTTAAACTACGAATTCAATTCAGAATCAGCAAAAAAGAAATATTTAAGCAATGATGTTATCCATCCATATATGAAATATATCAAAAATATTTTAATTATAATATAAAGATACATATTTCTGAATAAAATTATACACATATATATGTAACCAGTAAAAATTACTTTTCAAAGAACACAGAAGAAAATATATAGCCCATATTTTTTAGTTCCCAGGAATTTCTAGGCAACATAACTTTACTGCAGTCATGTCATGGAAAGCACTCTCTAAAACATGAAACCAGACAATACTTAACAAAAATCTTGCATCTTAAACTCGAAGAATCAACGGGCACATCTGTCACAGTAACAACAGGACATCTGTTGATTAGTGGAAATGCTATGCTTGATTTAAGGGGTAATCACATGCTTAATTTTCCTTGAGAGAACTCAAACAGCAGCTATATTTTGCAGTAAAAGTGTATATAATGGCATAAAGACTGCAAGAATATGCAGCTTTCCCTTAGAATTGATAACTGGTTTATAAATGGGTAAGAAAGAGCTATGTAAATCACTTATTTTTTCAGTCTTTGGTTTACAGAAGTGCAGACATGCCAACATTCAGGCACTTGTGTCCGGAGCAACACCGTGGTTTGAAATTTTAACATGCTAATTACAGATTATACATAAGTAAATATCTTATTGGTTTCTGAATTAAAATTAAATTTAAAATATTTTCACAGTAGTAAATTGTAAAAGGTAAATTTATGAGTAGCTTTTTTAGCTTTAACAACTTATTTTTTCAGAACGGTATTTCTTATAGCAACATTAACCCTAATTAAAAAATTTCTATTTTTCTATCATCAGGGATTCTAGAGTTTGCCTACTCAAATTTGATCTAAATTCAGTTTGGTTTTTCCGCACAGTACTGAAAACTTTTAACATGCAGCATTACTGTGCGATTATTTTTTGCAAACTTTTGTATTTAACTGCTAAATCATAATCTGTTAGCTGTTCAAAAGTTTTGTAATTTTCCGGAGCAATCTGAAGAGTTTCGGAGTTATCCAATTTACTCATTTCTCCGGAGCAGTTGGCATGTCTGGAAGTGTGGAAAGAAATTAACCTCAATAATTCCTGCCCTTGATTTAGTTTGGGTGGCTGGGAAAGTTTAGATTATGAAAAATACAAAAGGAAATGGAAGAATTTACAAAAATTAGGGGGGGGGGGGTTAATAATTTATATATTATAAATATAAATGGAGAGAGGTAGATAAATATAGTGCCAACTTTAAAGGGGCAGTACCCTGGACAGGCACACTGGGCACCTTGGCCCACAAATAAATTAAAGAATTGAAAAAAAATTACTAATGTAGGATAAATTTGACTCTCATATGATAGGTACTGCTTTCTTAACTGAAAACATTGCTTTGCTTGATACTTATTGTTATAATGCTAGTTGGTAATTAGAAATATAGGACACTGATGAATATAAAATACCAAAAGCACCCAGATGGCCAGCCCTGCATAAAGGAGAAAACTCTGCAAGCAAATATTTAGCTTATTTCAAAGAGACCAGCCAAAGAAAACTACATACAACTAATTTAATATCTAGCAACAATGATTTTAGTATGCATGCATAATTTTTTTTTTTTTTTTTTTTTTTTTTAAGCATGGATCATAAAATTTGCAAAGCAAAACAACTATGAATCCAATCCAAGCATTGACACTATAAAAACATTTACTTTTTTTTTTTTTTTTTTGCCTATTCATGCAGTTAGCAATTTCTTTTGAGTGTGCAGTATAATTCACAAATCAAACCACTCACATGAGAACCAAACAGGTGTAAAATACCCTAGAAAATAAATGTTTGAGTAAAGAATGATAAGCACTCCAGTCTTACAAAAGCAAATATATACTAGCAAAAACAGGGATAAACAAAAAATGGTTTTCTTTTTAAGTGTGAAATTTTAAATGCTGAGATTTACACTAATTGCATGGTAATTATATTGTATTTCTTTTTTCAATTTCCACTAAATAAATGTTTTCAGATGAAGAATGATAACAGCTTTTGGGGCAAGAACACAAAAATCCCTCTATATTATATTAAAATTTTGTTCTTGAATGTCTACCATTTTAATTGATATCTCCTAGACATTCACCACCATCAAATATCAATGAAAATACTTTAAAATATACTTCACAATTTTTGATTTCCAAACACATTACAGAAGAAACATATTGATGTAACTAATTTAAATTAAAATATATGTTGAGACAATATTTTATTCAAACCTTATCAATTTGAAGCAGGTTACAAGTAAAATTAATACTTAAAAATTACTAGACAAATTAGATAAGATATTCATAACCAGAGCAATCTCATAATTTTTATTTATTTTTTTTCTGCAAAATGAAATTTTAAGGTTATACGAGAGATTATTAACTTCGTAAATGTATACATATGCACATGTTAGAAAAAAAACCTAATTATAGAATATTTTCTAAAATTAGCTTAAATTTCCAGGAATTAATCATGAGCCAGAAAGACCTCAGTTTCTTTAAACTATCCCATATGGATTTTTTTTTCCACTTTACACCCTTCAAATAACTCACCAACATAATTTAAAATTATATGAACAACCTCTTAACACTCCTAAATTAAACCAAAAATTTTATTTAGATAAATCCAATGAATGGAAGGTAAATATTCCAAAGAACAAAAGCAGTTGATTTTCATACAGAGCTAAACTGTGGAAATGCATAAACATGTGTAAAAATTATAATATATGAAGACAATGCTTAAACCAATACAACAATTTTGTATTTAAATGGATGCAGCATCCTTAGTTTTAGTTATGCAACAGTTTTAATTATATACAGTTTAGCATACCTTATTTTAATTGATAGTAAAAAGAATTATTAGAATTATATACAATGTATTCAGATGATTTTTAGAATAAATTATAAAATTTAAAACCCGCTATATTTAATAAATATGCTAAAATTTTTGCTACAATTTTGAAAAGGCAAGAAAAAAATATCAATAGAATCAATGTAGAATGATTTATTTATACCATTAAACTTGTCATTTAATGGAAAAATATAAAATATGCAAGTTTACACACAAATACCTATATGCAGATATGCACATAAATATTTTCAGATACACACAAATAATACACTTATATTTAGTTAAAAATTTTCTAATATTTTGTTTGCAAAAATTTATAAAATAAAATTTCTCACAGAAGTGATAAAAAATCAAGACTATACCTAAAGCACATGAATTTAGGAACATAGAATTCATAAATACTTTTAGTGTAAAAAAAAAAACTTTTTTGACAACTCACACAGTGGAGCTCCAAATAAATGTACTTGCATAAGCAGGTCCATATAGTTTTATATTTCATCATACTATTAAATAGACACAAAAAGGTTATAAACATTTCATATCAAAAGAGATAAGATGCAGAAGTGAAACTTTTAGTCATTACCTACAAAGTATATTAATATAAAATTAAATAGAACAGTAAAAAAAAAATACATATTTCCTTTAAAACAAGAACAAAATAAGCATTCTTTTTAAGCAAAAGAACTGTCAAGTGAGTTCCCATCTCTCCAAAAACCCTAAAGCAAAGAGAAATTTTGCCTTTATCATAATACAGTCGAACTCGTTTATAACGAAGAAAAAGTAACCCAGATAATTTGCTTTTTGAATCCAAGTAGTCGTAAAAACTAGGTCTATGTTAAATATAAAGTTATTCTAATCACTATCTTAATGTTTAAAAATTGACTAGAAAGAAATAAAGACTTTCTATTTTTTTAATTAAAAAATTAAAGTAATAAAAGTTGGTCAGTTCTGTTTAGATTTAATTTTTGTTTCTTCAGCAATCATTTGACATAAAACACTTATAGACTGGAATAAATTATAGATGTATCATTTCAAGAATGTTAGGCTTTTTTTTTCTAGTTTGGGAGATAGATGGTAGAGGTTCAGTTATTTCTTCCTCATTTAGCCTCAACATTGACGGATGTACTATGTTTTCCGTACATTAAAGTACTTAACAGTAATAGTATTAAATACTTTGTTTCAGCAATAATAATACTTCTGGTTCAATGTTAATCATAACACAGTCTTAAAATTCTGAATTTGTTATTTCTAAGTTACATGATTTCCATAAAATTTGTTTCTGACATGTAAGAGAAGGGTGGGGGTAACCTCATTAAATATTAGCTATGTTTGCAAGTTTTATGTTGACCTTTTAACTTTGAATGAACTATTTTTTTGAAAATTTTCCTCATTAAAAGGCAGGGTTTTGTTAAATCATAGTTCGCAATAAACGAGTTTCACTGTAGTGTTATTTTTATTTAATAAGCTGATTTTAATTGAAATATGATTTCTACATTAATTAAACAGATTTTACCTCTAAGTTAAAAATAATTAAGAGCTATTGAAGCTTAATAAAATGTTTTAAACAAAATTGCTAAGATAATTATGTTAGAATAAAAACTATTTCTAATTACAATTTACAGGGGAAAGTACATTATAACAGACAGGTGAAAATATTTTGATAGGAAACTTTTTTTATACATTTCAAATGCTTGCTGACTAGGCTTCCTATAAGCTCACATTAGAAGAATTAGATGTTTTGAATACACATATTATACAAACATAGCTACAGGGCAATATTTTAGATAATAGTGGAAAAATTCATTTTGAGGGGAAAATATTAAAAGTAATTACAATACTTAAGGCAGGAATTCCAAACTTGTGGTAATTTTTTAAATATAGTAATATAAAAGTAAAATATAAATGATTCTACTGAGATCAAGACATAGATAAAATAGACGATTTTATTCATTAGAACTAAAGAGTACATGATTTTAATGTGATTGACAATCTGCCAATATTTGTACATGATGTGATACAATTTAACGAAGTTACAATGGAATGAATTCATGACTTCAACAAAATAAGTTTGACATAAATCTTATTCAGCCAATACAAGTGTAAACTTACAAAATAAAAAGAAATTTAGACTGATTCTTATATTATAAAAACATATACAAATATTACAAGGATGCAGACTTATTTTATGCAAAATCAACTTTAACAATTAATCCATGCATACCATTCAAATAATCTAAGATAACACAGATTGTGTAGGATTTCACACACTAATTTAATTATAACCATATTGTAACTATCAAAATAGAAAAAATAATTTAGATTGACTGAATTATACTTTATGTCATAGTTAAAAGAGATGTTTGAAAATTAATTTCTTTTCTTTCTTAGCCAGATTTTACTTTTCCATTTAAGTTTTGTTTAGCATGAAGTCTTAAAAAAGTTTGATCTATGTGCTAAAATATTACTGCGCAAATTCAACTTAAAATTATAATATTCTGAAAATATTTAAGATTAATAATTTCACAATTATGTTTATGATCGCCATATTTTATTTAAATAGTCTGTGAGCTGTTAAAATTTAAAATATTTTTGAAAAGGTCACAAAGTTTTGACACAAGAATCAAAACAAACTAGAATATAAAAGAACTAAGTATTTTTATAATGAAAAACTATTAAGCAATTCAATTGCTACCACGCACATAGTTCTATAACAAAATATTTCATTTCTAACATATATTGACACATAGAATTTTAGGAAAACCAAAGACTTTCATTTAACAGCTATTATTTACAGCTGTTTAAAAATCTTTAATTTTAACTACCATTTAAAATCATTGTTCCAGTTACTTAAATATATTTTTTTTCAATTAAACTTAAAGAAATGTGTTAAACAGACACAAAAGTGAGGGTGGTAAATCATATGTATTGCATATGAATTGAAAAACAGTAATACTTAGAATGGCAAACTAGGGAATAATAAAAGTGAAAACTGTTTAAGAATACAACTTTCTGAAATGTTATTTCGTTGAAGATAAACATGATTATTATAAATATAAAACTTTTAATAAATAAAATAAAATGGAGAGAAGATAGAAAAGTGAAAGTTTTTGAACTTTACTTGTAATTAAATAAATGACAAGTATATAAACATTTTTCTGGTATTTTAGATTAAAATGGGATATATATATAATGGATGAATAATTGCAGATAAGTTGCATTGATATCCCTTGTGTCATTAAAAGTTATCAAGTTTACTTAAAAATTATAAGAAAACTATGAAAACCAATAGTACATTGCATTTAAAACTTCAATATCTGTTATGATAGGTGTGATAGTTTATAGTTTTAATTATAAAAAGATACATATACAATTAAAAAGCAAAATGTACTGTCTTTTCAAAAGAAAAAAAAAAAAAGATGGGGACTATGACACATCTTTAAATGAAGTTTAAGATCATATTTATAAAAATCTATTTCAATTCTTAAAAAGTTTATGAAACTTACATTAACATCACATATAAATTTAAGGTGGAATCTAGCAAAGCAAAAAACAAAGATGATACAGAAGAAATAAGAAAATAGATTGATATGATAAACAGAATGCCCCCAACATCATGTAAAAATTTAAAAAGTACTTAAAATACGATAACGTTTTTTCAAAGAAATACTGAAAGATTTCAGAAATTTTTCTTCTCAATGTTCTTTTTGTCTCTGGAAAACTAAAAGCATAAACAATGAATCAACAAGAAATATGTGGAGTAATTGTAGATACCTTCATTAGAATCAAAATTATATTTAAATGACTACAAATTAAGAAGATATATCAATGTTCATACCCCTCACTAATCTATTTGCAGCATTGTATGTGTGTATATACATAAACGCACATGGAATTTGTATAAATATTTCTGTTCATATAAATATGTATGTGTGTAAATATTTAAACAAGTTCAGTTGGAGTAGGAAAATGGAATCAGAACTCTATTTCAAAGACTTTGAGAAAATATGCTGTAAAAATGGTGAAATGTGTATTTTTTAGGATTAATGCAAAATTTTAATAATTACATTGTATTTTTTGGAATGACTAAGCAGCTGGAGGGTATGAATATTTGGCAAGGAATTAATACATGAAAACAACCAGTAACACAGAAGGAACTTTTTCAGTGGAGAACTGTTTAAGAAGTGCATATTTATAATTGCAAAATTTAGTAAAACTTAGAAAAGATAAGAATATGAAATAGAATTTTACAAATGCATAAACTTCAAAAATAGAAGACATAAGCTGCAAATTCGTAAAGATAAAGAAGAAAAGCAGTACAATTAAATAAAGCGTATAGTGAATTATTTACAAAAAGTAATGCATTATTTTGCAAAATTAGTCTCAGAAAATAAATACCAAGACACATATTTGATATAGATGATACAGTTAAAAATAAAATGCTAATATAAAAACAGGAATTTTTTTGATTTTGCATTATTATAAAAGTGAAAAACAAAAGCAGTACATTAGCAATTCATTAAGTCTTTGAATTTATACAATATATGCCATGATTATCGTAATAAAAGATAATACTTTTTAAAAACTTGTCATTCAGTTTAATCTCTTTTTATTACACACTACAAAATGTCATAAGAAATTCTTAATGTATATTTTTATCGTAGGTAAAACTTATTCAAATCAAAGCTGTGCTTTAATTATTGATTCGCAAACTAGAGATAAATACATTTAAAGGCTATTTTGTAAAAATAAGTAACATTTATATTCAGTCAAATTACTTTTATTAAATCTAGAACTTGTCTATAAACTATAGAATACTGAAATATTTTTAATTAGTAAAACTTTTTAAATCAATTTGAGAGGATTAAAAACTCCCAAATATTTATAAAAACTTGTTTGCAGCATACAAAATTACCTAAGATACAACAGATAAAATTAATTACTGTCAGTCAGAATGATCTTAAATTATCAGAAGTAAAAATATAAATAGAACATAACCTTGCCAAACTCACTATGGTTAATGAATTCATTTCAGTATTTACAAAATGAAGTAATGATTTTCCATTCTAAATTTAACAATATTTCCATGCATTAAAACTTCCAGTTATAACTTGTGGTACCATTAATTTAAGCACTTTTTTTCTTTTTATTTCCTTTTGAATCAGAACCAGAGGCTTTCTCTTTCTTAGCAGAACTCTTGGTTTGCCTTGTCTGCTTATCAGAGGTCTTCTTTACATTTTTATTACCTTTCTTCTTTGGAGAAAAATTGAGTTTAACCAATAACTTTGAACCTCTTTTTGCTGAAGCTGGCTGGGCTCTCTTTTTTTCAGAGGTATTCTTTGGTTTCACAGCAGGAGTAGACTTTTCTTTCTTCACAGGTGTTTTGGTAACTTCTTCATCAGACACTTTTTTCTTGCTGAAGTTAAAGTATTCAAGTTTTAGATCAGAATTTGTCCTTTGTAAGTATGCAGCTATGTCTGGTCTTGAACGAAATTTTATGCCATCAGGACTGAAAATGAAATGCATAATTGTATTACAAGTAGTATTGATGTCAGTATCTTTTCAAAACAAATGGAAATTTTTTTAAATAAACTACATTAACCTGTTAATTACAGGTAATAGTAATAATAATTTAATAGAAATTTTTTTTAATAACAAAGAAAGAAGTAAGAATCCATTTTGTAAGGAATTTTAAATGAGTTAACTATTTTAAAAGACCTTTCTAAAAGTGAAAATTAAGAAATGTTTAAAGACTTTTAAGAGGATCTCTTTAGTAATGAAAACTGTAAGTATCTA
The DNA here is from genome assembly GCA_032207245.1 of Pardosa pseudoannulata. Taxonomy (NCBI): domain Eukaryota; kingdom Metazoa; phylum Arthropoda; class Arachnida; order Araneae; family Lycosidae; genus Pardosa; species Pardosa pseudoannulata. The sequence goes on along the minus strand of CM063498.1, from coordinate 61,714,787 downwards.
TACTTCAACTAGCTGCTTCGCACCCAGCCTTTGGTCTAGGTCTTAAAATATTTCAATGAAAGGTTTAGAACCACTATCAAAGATAATAAGACGTATTAATATAAATGCTGAACAAATCTCATATATTTCAGATTGTTGACGATAACAGTTTATTTTAATAGCTGAATGTCCAGTAAGTGCACTGTGTTGCCCGTGAGCCGCTGCATAATAATTCCCAATTCCACGACTTTTTTTAATGTAGAAGTCAAATTTCAAAATACTGTGGAGAGTAATATATATGTACTGTTCCGAATGGGATAATTCATTTCCGAGATTATATGCCTTTTAGTACTAATGTTTTACATACATAAAAATTAAATTTTAAACAACAAAACCTATGACGATAACTTTTTCTTTAAAAAATGTCAATTGTGAAATAAAAACAAATTTGATAGAACATAGCGAATTTGTAATTATTGAAAATAAAAATCACTCCAACATATAACAGAAAAAATACTAATTTCTTAAAAAAAAAATAAACAGTAAAATAAAGATTTACATATTTTGATGAAGTAAAAAATTTAGCTATTAAAAATAAAATGACTTTGATACTGGGATATTTCAAAGAGAAGAAGTTATTGCATATGACAAATAGTTGTAACTATAGGCAATAAATGGCACCACTCAGTACATATTTTAATTAATATACTTTTAACTGATTGTAATTACGGTATTTTAATGGTAGAAAGAGTTTAAGCATTCAGCAGATTGGGCGAAGTAATGCATCCAAATGTATTTATGTTTATAAATGCATTTATTTACACTCAAATTTTAATGGTAAGGTCTTGAAAAATTCTTCAAAAATATAATAAATCACTAACAAAAATACCAAAATGTGTCGCAGTTCAAATTTTCCAAACAAACAACGGTTTGGCAGGATAGGCTATAGTTGTTTTGCATTGTCAATTCTATTACCAAATATATGGCAAAAACGACGACAACAATAAAAATATAGTCATTGTTTGTCTCGCTAACTCAACAGTTTAAATGACTGTACTACATAACTAAAACGGTGTTTTCGTTGGTTTTAAAATAATATATTTCGAACTAATTAGAATATCTGAACGCGATTGACCGAAATGACTTCTTAAAACAATTTTGCCAAGCCTAATTATGAATAGATGTTAGATTGGTCTCAAAATTGGATAAATAAAAATGGCACAATTGAATTGACAATGAAAGAAAAATAGCAAATATTGATAGAATGAAGTAAGCACATAAGGTCAAAAGTCGAGAACAATTATATTACTTGAAAGTGTTATAAGAATGAAGTTACTTAAATGATTTCAATTTTTATAACATGTAATTAAAAGAAATATATCGAAAGTTGCCAAAGTTATTTAAGAGTAGGTTAAGTACAGAGTAAAGTCTTAAAATTGGATAAATAAAAATGGCGCAATTGAATTCAAAATGAAAGAAATATACCAAACTAATATTGATAAAATAAGTGTATAAGGCTAAAACACCAAAAACAATTATATTATTTGAAATCACATGTTAAACTTTAATCAAAAGTGGTTACAATATCTCAACATTTCATAGTTGCCATTTCTAAAATGAAAACTTATTTGTTCCCTGTATATCACTTGCCAATTTTTTTCTCTAGTGTAGTTGAGTTTTAGATAACAAAACCTATAACCCTATGTTAGTTTTTATTTAATAAATGGCAACTGCGAAATAAAAACAAATTTGATAGAACATGGCAATTTTTAATTACTGAAAATAAAAATCTCACCAAGAAAATAAAATAGAAAAAAAAAAGGTGATTTCGTACACAAAAGTGAGTTTAGCGTTTAACAGATAAGAAAACAGTCTTATATATATAAATAACATCATATATTTATATATTTACACTTGAATTTAAATAGCGTAGATACATTTTTGTGTTTCCCGTATACCAAATATCTGGCGATAATGAGGCTAACAATGAATAATACTGCCATATTTAGACGCCAACTCAATAATGAAAAGCTCGTGCCGCAAAATTAAACTGGCATTTTGTTTTGTTTTTCGTTAATATCTTTCGAACTAATTGGTATATCGGAACACGAATGGGCGAAATAACATCCCTGGATCTCAGTCAGATTTTAATCTGGGAATTTAAGATGTATTAATGTAGAATATGTTCATTTGGCGGTATCAAGGATTTCTGTCCAAAGAAGTTACTCTGACTTATCGGGTAGATTTGTTTAAAAAAAAAAACATAAAAATGAAAACTGTTCTTAATATCTATAAATAGGAATAACAAAATATATGTTTATATGCTAATGATTAAATCTGCATCGAATTTGTCTTATATTAAATTTGCTCAAAACTGTATAGTAAAATATAAGTTTAACCCTAAACTGTATTATTACTGTACGTTGATTAGCAACGTTAATATACCTTGCCGTATTACGTGATGGAATAGGGAGCAGAGGTTTTGACAGCAACAGTGGTAATTTTGTTTGTAGTAATAAATGTTTTTTAAAATTAAGGCAATGTATGAGAAACCATATAGTTTAGTATGAAACAGAAACACACATTCATATTGTCAAACATATGAATATGAAGATAACTATATAAAATGATAGGTTTTTATTTGCCCGTAAGAGTCACTGAAATTTGTACTTTCTGTTGTTAGAATACTGTTGATAAACATTTCATTGCAACTTAAAAATTAACCAAAAATCAAATTTAAAATTAGTTCTCATATAAAAATGCTATAATTTGCATCACATAGAAATGAAAGTGAATCACTTTATATCTCAATTTCCAGATCAAATCAAATTCATACTACGCAGGCGATTATAAAATAAGAAATGAATAAATGAAATATTTAAAGGAATGACGTCATAATTATAGAAAATATCATTTTCACCTATGTATTATGTCATAAATTAAAAATTTTAATCTTTTGCTTTTAACTGAGGAAAACTGCGTTTAAAACAATTACTTGGGATGACGTTACATTGCTAGAAATATTGCTTCTTTCACTTTGTCATCTTGCGATAAATTAAAAATTTAATCGTTTGCTTTTAACCGGGGAAAATAATGCTTGGAATAGTGACATGAAATGCTCGAAAAAGGGAGAAGGAATGGATTTCGAACGTTAAAAATTTACAAAAACCTTCCCAGGGATATACCTAAAGATTTCCCAAATTTTCACAGCGATTAGATGCATAGTTTTTGAGTCTATTGAGTACAGACAGACAGACACAAATTCATTTATATATATATAGATTACAAGAAACTTGTGATAAGAAAAATAGTTTAAAAAAATCATTAGTGAATTTCAACTTAAAATAGTCCCAACCTGCTTTCAAAGACTAGGGAAAAGAGTACATTCATTCAATATATTCTGTTAGTTATGCTGCTGGTTGCTTGGCTTTCATTTCTGATTACTTATTTGGTTTGGTTGCTGTTAAAAAATTGTTCAAGTCAATGTGACCCCAGACTAACCCAGTTTGAAAATTAAGGGTCCTTTCCAAAGAATACCTGTATTAGTAAGTTTTAAAGGAGTGTATAATGCCCAGATAAGATTTTATTATTTAAATGCAAAATAGTATATTTTTCCAGTCATTAAAGAAGAAAAAAAATTCAAAGAATGAATTCAAACAAAAGAATGGCAACCAAAATAACCAATGAAATATTGATCCCAAATGACTTTTATTAAAATCAATTAGAGTTAAAAAAGTAGACAGTGACTACTAAAAACTACTACTTCATTTGATTTTTCAAAAGAATTTGTAGCCACTTTGATACTATACTTTTACAGACAAAAGCAATACAGAGGACTGCTTAATTATATCAATGAATATTTAATAAAGACTGTAAAATAATTTTATGAAAGTAAATTAATAACCATTACAATAACACGTGACAATCATTTCAAACTTTGTAGGTATTTGTGAATTTTATGAGAGAAGTATTCGTGCGCTGATCCAGACCCATATAGCTGTGACGTCCTCCAAGCTTGTTCTGGCAGTGGTGGGTAGATCACAAAAATTGGGTCACCCCATTCGGGCAACCCCTGTCAAAGTTCCAAGGGTGCCACAAGCACCACTGGTGAGCAAATACAACAGAATAATGATCATGGGAGGAATTTGGAAGACTATTGGATGCTCTAGTGGACCTTTTGATGATGCTGGAGTAGGTAAGGGTAGTGCAAACCACAAGAGCCAATCGAGAGCTACCTAGTAGCCAGTTGAAATTTGCTTGTTGCACCTGCAGGATAGAAACCTGATAGCAAAAGGAAGAGCAGGAAATTTAGAGGCAGCAGTTGTAAACCTGGGAGTCATGAGTCATTGTAAAGGTACTTTGGTCCACCCTGCAGAACCCCAGTGACTCAACTTGCTCGAAAATACCCACTAGAACGTTGCACCAATTTAAGGTGAAGAAATTAGCCCCAAGGGTCATAACCTCTGTCTTATGCTGACCATGTTGAAGAGTCACTAATCATAGCATACTTTTATGAGAAAAGTATACTAATCTCTTAACAAAAAGAGAAAAATCTTAATTTTCTATTACAGAAAACTGACAAAAAGAATATCTTTAAACAAGTAACAGTTTAAATAATAAAATTTTGTGATATACTACAAATACTTTCAATGATTTAATATTTAATATGAAATATTATATTTGTAAATTAATTTCTAAATTTCAAAACATTATTGATACATTGTTTAACTGCATAGTTAAAAAAAAATAAATAAGGAAAAAATTTAGCACTAGACAGAAAAATTCAGAATCTATATAAAAATTAACAATTTTTTTTCTTGTGCTTTATTAAAGCTACTATGCATCCCAAAATCTTTTCAGTTGTCAGTCCTCTTATTTTTGAGGCAAAATACAAGTATTTGCTAAAATATGTATTTTAAAATAGAATTCATTTATTTTAGAAATTACAGAATTAGCATTTCTATAAGTTCTTCTATAAGTTCATATATCGGTCTTTGCTGATTCTGCAAAAATTTCTATGAGCCTATTGATTTTTTTTTCTTCCTAAAATTTATAAACCTGCCTATTTCTTCCAAAATATAACTTCACAAATCCTTTCATCAAGAAATAGAAATAATTAAAATCTGAAATTCTGCAAACTTTCTGAAAATAGTCTTCATAGCTTTTGTACATCGTATCCAAAATGGGCTAAAATAGGATTAAGAAATTTCAAACTGTAAATTCAAAAAACTCAAAAATGTTTTACAAACATGTAAACAAATGTCTTTTAAAAGGGCAGTCTATATTATGAATATAACTGTGAATCAGCATAAAATTTTAATTATATTATAAGCTATAAAAAGTAAGTGTAAATTTTATCATCTAATACTGCAATCACAGATCACAGCAGCTGTATAAATGTCTACTCAACCTATTATAAGCTATTGATAACAACACAGACTGATTTCTAGTTAAAAATCTTTCCTTCAAAGTATTTTATCCTTTTTTACACCTTTTCAGAATAAAATACACTTTAAAAAGAACCTCAAATAAGTGATGAAAACTGAATAGAAATACAATATACACATATTTTATGTACCAGTTTAAATAACTTAAGAAAATTAATTTTTACCTGTAGATATAAATATCAATTTGTCCTGCAGTTTTTCCAGATTTCCTTACAACAACTTTTCTTACCCAGCCTTCAGGTAAGTTTTGATTATCCTCTCCATCTTCAGCAACAGGAGTTGTCTTCGGTTTTGATGCTTTACCTTTAACCTTGTCAGTATCAGTTTTTTTCTTTTTGGTAGGACTCTCAGTATTTACATCAGGAACAGAATCACCTTCATTAATATTTTGTACTTCTTCAACAATTGAACGATCAATTACATTTTCCTTTTCTTCTACTTTCCTCTTTCTACTCGCTCTTTTTGGTGACTTTGTTTCCTCTTCAGTTTCACTCTTTTCCTCTGATTTTTCAGGTTTTGTATTATCATCTGATTTATTTGATTCTTCTGTTAAAACATCTTTTCTTGTCTTGGCCTATCAGTAGATTTTTTTTAAATAAAATCAATTAAATAAAGTCAAACAATTTTTTTAAATTAATATTTTAAATACCATGTACATAGGTAATAAACAAATTTAATACTAGAATATTAATAACTAAACGAATACCTTTTTAGATGCAGGTACTTCTTTCTTTACTGAAACTTCTTTTTTAGGACTTTCTTTTTTAGCCTTGGCAGATCTAGGATTGTTTTTTTTAACTGCTTTCTGAGTCTTTTTAGCTGTGCGTTTTTCAGGTAAGGTTTCAGTTGTTTCATTTGCTTCTTCTTGAGACTCTTCTGCCTTTTCCTCTCCTTCCTAGAGATACAATAAGCAAATTACTTTAAGATATTTTAGATAGTTTTTGGTAAAATTTTAAACAAATAATTCTGTTTAAAATTGCCTTTTTACATATCCAAGGTTCAGACTCTTTCCATAGAAAAAAGATTAAGCACTTTTTAAACACCTTAATTTACATTGTACTATGATCGACCTATAGCTAACGCTTAAAAACTGAAGCTTTTCATGAGCTTTATGACTTGTAAAATGACATTAAATAATATATATAGATCAATTTAATAATTTTATTAAGCACAATTGTTAATAGCTCATACTTTATGTTAAGACATCTTTCTTTGCAAACATAAATTTTAGAACAGCAATAGTCCTTATGGATCAAATGCCCCCCCCTCCCTAAAAAAATCTGAAATATTTGTAAAGTTAAGAAAGTAGTATCTGTGGTGGAAGATCAACAAGTTTCACATCATAGCAACAGTATTTTTACAGCAACATAGATGTAAAATATAGTAAAAAGTACTTTTGTATCATAAACAGGTAAATATAATATTCACACACACACAGGGAGAAAAGAGGATGCAGTATCTACACTAAAAAATGTTTAATTATGACATACTCAAAACAAGATTCAAGAAATTATCAATGCTATTTTAAAAATGTAACTGAAGAACTATTTCCATTCATAATAGAAGATGATAACCAAAAAATATAGGAAGGGGGGAAAATAAGAGAATATGTCTAATTTTGAAGTTCATTTTTCTTTTCTTCTATACATTTTTTAATTGGTGTAACTCTTCTTTCTTATCTTTAGCTTTGTTGAATGGATTGACGATTAATTACCAAGGGAAATAAAAATTCAGCAACCGATATTTGGGCAAAAATAAGCACTTTTTGAGCACTTGGAAAAATTTATAAATTTTAAGACTATGAAAAGAAAATTAAGCACTTTTTAAGGACTTATTAGGGACCTTAAAAATGGATCTACAAAATAAGCACTTTTTAAAGATTTTAAGCACCCGGCTGAACCATGATATCATTCAAACCCAAAAGTTAGTTTTTAGTTTAAAAAAAAAAAAAAAAAAAAAAAAAAAAACAGGAGAGTACACATTCTAAATTAGAAAAATTAAGCACTTGTATCTGTATACTCATTTATAACATACATAAAATCACACATTAATCCAATTACATATACGTGTGTGTGTGTGTGTGTGTAACTATGTAAAATATTTCTCTCTGATTACACAAAAAGTAGCGCCTAACTCCCCAAGCTTACTGGGCAGTGACAGAACCTAAGTAATTTTGCAGTTGTGACTCCATTGAAAAAACAGCTTAGTTAAACTTAGAAGTTTATTAAAACTAAAAATGAACATCTTTAAAGGACAAGAGTTTTCCATTGAATGACTACACACTTCTTTCACACATTTTCCCCAACTGCAAGTGATTACATAAATATTTCCCCAAAAGAACAAAGGATTACTCAGTGTTACTGGCAGTCAGAAATGAACTTTGGACACTTAAATCAGCTTGAAAATGTGGCCAGTAGACAGAAAAGTAGCATTTATTCTAGTGTTAGTTTTGGGGGATGAGTAAAAAGAATTTAAGTTAGCACACAATTCTTTAAACTCGATATTTTATAGCTGGGAAATTAGGTATTAAAGAAGAGGAAGGAAAAAGAATTTTAGATTCCTATTTTAGGTATAATAATTTTGATATATGACACACATACATATACATATATATAAATACATGTAAAATCTTTCATATATGTGTATTTTGCTATGCATTCTCAATTGGCTAGCCCAATCATTAAGAAAATTTCCATAGTTCAGGTCAGGTGTTTCAAGTCAACCCTGGCTAGGCCAAATTGTACAGAGGTTAGAATATATAAAGATAAACTTTTTTTTTTTTTTTTTTTAATCTAAACTACATCTGGAGATTATTTTAGTGCCAATAGATAAATTTTCCTTCTAATTACAAAAAATAAATAATAATAAAATAATTAAAATCTTTTAAGCAACTTAATTCACCTAATAACAATTGTGCTTTCAGATAATACAATTTTCATTACTTTTGGGCCATATTTACTTATTTCATTTCCATCTTAATTTGGAATATTTCTTTTGCTTTAAATTTTGTTGCTATAATTTTTTACTTATCAATCTTTAACACCAATCTCATTCCATCCCTCCTAAATGTGGCTTGGTAATATTTCACATAATTTCATTTTAATTAAAGCTAAAATACTTAAAATTCATGTATAAAGATTATAGTGTATAAAGTGAGCTTTAAAATAATACAAGCTTAGGGCTTTTTAGCATGCTTTACTTGAATTATTTAATTTTAAATATTTTTATTACTTTTCAGCTTCAATTTCACATCTTTTTTAAAAAATGAATAGCTAGTTTGTTGTTTTAACAACAAAATGAGTTTGGAATATTAAAAGTATTTTACATTCTAGTTATTATTTATATTTGGCACTTAGGACCAATCTTATGAAAGCTGATTACAGAAAACCAGCAATTTATTTCATATTATAATTATCTTTGGTAGATCAAGCATTGATATTTTTATTTGTATAAATGTACCTTGATTCTCTTTAAATAATCCTGCAAAGAATGTAATTATTTTTTTCTTTAGCTTGGAAGAAATATAAATCACCAAATACAGAGTTAAGTTTATGAAAGAAATGAAAATAAAATATGCTAATCGCTTTTGAAAACTGAGTTGCTGTTAAAAAAAAAATAATAAATAAATTTTTTAAAAAATTAAACTGCTGGTGTAATACATTTTAAAAATTAACTTAAACTTTTGAAAATAATCACATTTATTATTTGAAATCTTAAATACCCAGACTGAAGCTGGGTGAGAAGCAGTTCACATATTAATAATAGGGATTTACTATGCCTATTCTTTTAATCTATTATTAGATGATTACTTTGTAATACCATACTGATTTTTAATGACATATATGAAGAAACTCATATTAATCAAAAGAAAATATAAATGAGAAATTTTGCCTGTTACCATTTTTTAAGGGTAAAAATAGAAAACAGGTTTAAAAAACAAAACAAACATCTAAACAAAAGGCAAAAACATATTTAGTACAAAGAAAAAATTCAATCATTCCTTCAACAACAGTAATTAATATGAAATATACACAATTACATTAATAAATTCTTAACAGTAATAATAAACAGTAATAACAGTAAGCTTTGAGCAACCATTTCAAATTAGAATATGATTATAATCCCCCTTCTTTTTTAAAAAATACTTTAAAATATAAATTTTAACTTAATTGTTTGTTATATTTATAATTTTTTTTCCTTCTAGCTTGTTTTCAGTTTGGAATACAATGGAATTATCCTTCTTGTTACAACATGAAGAATAATTGGAAAGAATCCAACAGTTTAAAGTCCATTCCGATTGGCTAGGAACATCTTAAGATGAATATTAGTATTGTGCTAGTTCAACAAATATAGATATCTTCGATAAATCAATGTTTCAATCAGTAGATTTCCTCAGTAGAAGTCTTTGAAATGTTAAATTAGTTTGATTTAAAAAAAAAAAAAAAAAAAAAAAATGATTATTCAGATTTGTAAATGTTAAAAACCTAAAAATGGAGGTGTAATTTTTGGACAAAGATTTTTCAAATTAATATTTTCTTTGCAATTCAAATTGTTTCATGTCAAAGAAGGCATGCTCTTAGATATAGGTACTTTTCAAATATAGGAAAAAATCTAAAGTTAAAAATCTCATAATAGGGATATTTTTATTTATCCAAAAGTTAAAAGATCCCTACTAACTGTAGTATATAACAGTGTCCACCTGATTGCTGTATAATTCCAAAGATCTACCAATTTAATAGCAATATTTCCTCTATTGCTCAGTAATTTGAAACTGTTTAAGATCATCAAATTCAAAATATTTTCATTTGAAATTTTCAACTAGATATCAGATAGACACAATTTTATTAGAGTTTAGACTTCATTATTTGATAATGTGTGAGTTTTAATTGATAGGGTGATCCTTTCATTTCTCCATTGAACGCTTAAACACTCTATCTAAGGTCATTTTGGCAATAAATGGAACCAATACAAAAATCTTTTTTTTTTCCATAATGAGACAGCAAAATGATAAATATGAAACACAATCAACTACATCATATCTCTTAATGCATTTGATTTCACACTTGAAAATATCAAAATAATTTAAGCTGATGCTAATAGAAGGCACCTCAAATACCTTACTCACAATACGTTAGAAAGTATTTGAAGATAGACAGCTGTAAATCATGTTTGAATATCATCAGAATTGTCGAGTCCAGGCTTTTCTGTAATAATATGAAAGGTCACCATAACAAAGTTGGTATATCTGTAACAAATACAGACAATCTGTAACAATGGGCATCTCTGCAGACACTGTTATTCGCAGACTTAAAGAAATTCATTATATTTTGAGAAGTACTATTTCAATGATGAAACTTTTTTACAATAAGCAAAGTTTCAGGAAGTACCTCCACACACTTTAATATCCTTAAACATTTTCATACTGTCAAACTATTACAAGAAATTGATAGTTTGGAAATTAAAGCTATAAAAGTTCCTCTATTTTTGCATATTCAATTGGTTTTTTGGTTTGGTTTTTGGGTGCTACGGTCTACTTTTTGCAACATGAGACATATTCAATTGTATAACAGAAATACATAAAACATAAAATGCAAGAAATGCAGGATTACTCCATATGCTTCAAACGCTATCAAAATTCTCTGCATTCACCCATTCACATTAACATGTTCTCTCAGAATTACAATAGTCCATTCTTGGCCATTTTTACAAAGATTAAAGATGAGAGGATTGCACATCCAAAGAGTCATCTATTTAAAAGCATGCAATAGACCAGTAGGATCATCTAACAATGCAAACACATTTGTACACATCATGCATGCTAGTGTTTAATTGATAGCAGAACTAACATACTGGAATTTCCAAAGGCTTATTATGAAAGGGCTGTTTTCACATAACTAATTTTATGATAAAGATTTTTGTGATATGCCACTTTTACTACACTGAATTCTCTGAAAGGATCACTTTTGCAATATAGAATTTTGTAAAGTTGTGTTTTTTAAATATTGGAAATTCTCAAACTTTTTTTGCCTTAATCCTATTTAGATTTTTTATGCTAATTTTTATTAATTATAATGATTTTTAGCATAATTTGTTGATTTTAACATAATTACTTATTAAATATAATATACTATTTCTTCAGCACTTTCTTTTATAATACATATTTTTTTATTATATTTTTAAATCTATATATATTTAAGTGTTAAAATGTACAAAACATATTTTTGTAAATGAACTTTTTTATAAATACAAAATTAGATCATAAAAAGTTATTGAAAAATTGAAATAGAAAAATTATGTAAAAGTAAAATTTAGAAAATTAATCTTGGTTAAATTATGACTTTATGAAATGCAAAGGTTAAACATGTATACTAATGAAAACAAGAAAAATACTTATCATAAATGATGTTTAGTATAGTAAACTTCGGGGAGAGAAAAAAAAAAAAAAAAAAAAGGCTTAATGGAAAGTTCAACTTTGCAATCTTTGAATTTCTTCATAAATTTTATTGCCAGGTTTCTTTTGTTTTTTAAATAAAAAATAAATAAACTGTACACTGTCAACAAGACTATTTCTTTATGGGATTAGGGAGGGAGGGGGTATATGGCTAGCAAAGCATCAAGCAATTAATCTCATGAGATGAGGGTTGAACTACATATACCAGGGTAAACACTGGAATTTCCATCTGAATACTTAGCTCAATAATTTGTAAACAGAACTCCAGAGGTGGTATATTTTGCAATGAGTTACTCTTTTTTATAAAGATAAGCATTATACATTCATTGATTGATCTCTGAATTGTCAGAAACTTTTTATGTAATAATTTCTTAGTTATCATCTGAGAGGGGGATGGCATTTCTTGATCACATAAAACAACCTGACTAATTAACCTTACTGTTATTGTAATCACAGACAACTAGTTTAAGTTTTGTTTCATTTGCATTTTAACAAACAAGAACTTTCATCACAAACTGTATGCATCAGAAAAACTCTCTTTTTGTCCTGCCATTTCAGGGCCATAACTTTACCACTTATGGTAAGCAGACTTCATCATTAGGGATTTTCTCCTTTACAAATTTGGGAGGAAGGTGCTTCTGGGTCTTATTAACTGTGCCATATATGTCTTTTTTTTTCTGAAATTAAAATATTACTAACTGTGGAAACATGAATTGTCCATTTCTGCTTTGCAAAATACGAAAAACTTAGATTTTTTTCAATTAACATTATTCAGCTGAGTCTGCCTTTGAAGTAGAACGAAACTCTTATCTATACCTAGACTTTTACCTAGTATGTAAAGATTTTGAAATTTGTTTCAAAGATGCTACATGTCAAATTTTATTTAATTCTAGCCACAGATAATTGTTTTTATCAAACTCTTCATTATTTCTAAAAGGAAGGAACTTCATCAGCAAAATAAATCTTTCTCAAATACTTGTTGAAAAATTGGTGTTTGCAATATGTGATGTTTAGACCAATAATATTCTTATTTTGGCTTTTTTACAATTCCCTGGAAAAACAAAACAGTAAAAAATAATCTAAGTTATTTCTCTTTCGTAGCTCTCCATTTTGCCACCATCATCTTTCTTTGGAAACTGCCATATTGATATATTGGTCAATGTATCCATTGGTCTCTTGTACTACTAACAGTAACATAACATTGATTTGAGATAAAAAAAAAAAAAAAAAAAAAAAAAACAGATACATTCTCTTCTATAATGAAAGTTGCTCTGATATTGCCAAAAAAAGGAGATGAAGTAGGAGCTGGTGGAATATTTTATATATCAATTTAACACTACTGTCGAACATCCCCTATATAATAATAGCCTATGTTGTCTATCTGCAAATTTCTGAAGCAGTTGTACATGGAATGGATGCAGGAATCCATATTGGAATCTTCATGAGTTAGGGTTAGCAAAATTGAAAGCAAGTTCGAAATCCACCCCATCCCCCCTTTTCGATTACTATTTTACTTATTACCTTTACTGTTTTTTCAACTTTTCATAATTTTTATTATTTTTATTTTATTAAATTCACGTATTGCTTTACGGATGTCCCTGGCCACATAAACATTTCATGTTGTGTATCCTTAAACATTCTTCTCGTAATGTAATAATAGCCTAAGTTATCTGCCCGTCTGTCCTCGAAGTTATGAAGCTGTTGGACCTGGAATGGATAAAGCTTCCATATTATTGGATTTTTGATGAGTTAGGGTTTGCAAAATTTAAAGCGAGTAAAGTTTATCTTTTCCTAAACTATAGATTCGATTCTGAAGCAAATTGGTATGAATAAGCTTCGTATCACAGCGAAAAATACTGTCCTCTTTAAAACGTTCGAAATCCACCCCGTCCCCTTTTCGAGCATTTAATGCCCCATTTTAAGAGCAAGCGATTAAATTTATCAATTTATCACATAATAAATAGGTAAAAATAGCAATTTTTTTTCTAGCATTATGACTTCATTCCTTTAACCATCTCATTTAATCATTTCTTATTTTAAATTTAAATATTTTCTGCATTATTTCCATACGTTTTATCACTGAACTTAGATATTACATAAATATTTTTCTTTTTTTATTTGACTTAAATAATAGATTACATATATATGTGATAATTTTAATTGATCATTTTTGTTGAAAGATAATTCTCAGCCAAAAAATAAAACTTTTTTTTACCTGCCTCATAGGGTTCTTTACGATTCTGGAAAATTAAAAATTTTACTGATCCCGTCATATGACGGGCTATATTTCACGGTGCTAGTTATGAATAGAAAATGAATCTTTAGACTGATCACCATCCGCAGAGAAATCTGAGAAATTCTCATCAGATTTGCTACAACTATATTCAATATTGAAATCAGAGTCAAAACTGCTATCAGTGTCGAAAATATTGTCAGGAATGTAGGTTATATCACTAGTAAAACATTTCCTACCAGACATCTTTAAGCTCCATAATTTATTGCATTAACATGCTTGTATATTATGGAGAGCCATGGTCCTTTTGTTAACCTAGATCTGAATGAAACTGTGTAAGGAATTTGCACCCATGACTCAGGTGTGCCCTTCATGATATCTACAAAATAGCCCTATTGTTCCCTTCTAACCACCTTTCCTTAGGGGAAATAAGAAGCCAGTTGGCAAAGGGGTCTGATGAGGTTTTTCGGAGGTGCTTGTTTATTTTAGCAGGGCCTCGGAAGAGGAGGATGTGCTCTTTTCGGAAGGGCTCAAGTGGCCAGACAAATTTTTACATATTAGTCAACTTTGACAATTTTTATAGCACCTAGCAACTATACAAATATAAGCTATTTAAATAGCAACTATTTAAATAGTAGGGGAGACCGAGGTAAAATGGACCACGGGGTAAAATGGATCACCTTCTATTATTTATTTTATTTATTATTTTTAATATTTAATATTTTGATACATAAATGACAGCACTGCAGTCTTGAAAATGAATGTGTAGTTGTGTGAATAGCTGACAATTTAGCCATTTTATTCTAGAAAGTTGATTTGTGGTAGTCAGAAGTAAATATTTCCATCATAACATATCTTCTTCTCTTCATTTAAGAATTGTGATTTGGAGGATTTAACTTCTCACAATAAAGAGCTAAGATAATGTATTATTATATTTAATGTAGCTAAAACAATTTAATATAAGATTTGTTTTTTTTTTGGGGGGGGGGACACTTTTTGCCAGAATTACACATGGGGTAAAATGGACCACCAGTATCTGGGGTAAAATGGACCATAGTCCATTTTCCAGGTTGTGTGTGTTTTTTTTTTTAATTTCTGTATCCCATATGCTATTCTAAGTTGATTTTATGAGTGATAATTTAAAAAACATGCAATCAGGATTGAGAGTAACAGATATATATAGCCATTCAATGAAAACATCTTTGATGATATCCAATATCTCTCATCATATGTGACTGATCAACCATCACCAGATTTTGAACTACCAAGTACAACTGATTGTCAAACAAGCACAGGTGATCAACAATCAAGCATAAGCATAGATGATCAGCAACCAAATACATCACAATCAGAACAAAGTGGAAATCATCAGTTGAAAACAATATCCCATTTTGAATTACGCCCCTTAGCAAAAGCTAGTATGCGCAAGACAACAAACAAACGAAAGAAGGTTGCATCAAAAATTCTAACTGATACACCAGTGAAAACGATGATTGAAAAAGATGTCAAAGAGAAGGAAAAGAAAAAATTAAAACAAAAAAATACTGCTTTAGTAAAATCTAGGAAAAATTTAGAAAAAATGTTAGTCTTAACTATGCAGAAAAATGATAAATCTGTGCATTTGGCAAGTAAGTTTTGGTTAAACTTTTGACAAAAAAGACAGTGGTTCAATTTGTTGGTTTAATAACAGGAAAAAATTATGATTATGCTCTTTTGAAATTTATAAGGTAAAAACGTAATCAAAATACGTTCATTTTCCCTGATAATCTTGATGAATTGTTCGGAAATGTTCAAAATATTGTAATCTTCCAGTTCAAGTATCTTCCAGACCCTACTGCTTCTCAAGAAAATAGACTCTCAGTAACACACAAATCATTTGGTATATCATTCATTAACTTCAATATTCGCTAATATTATGCTTTATATGTACGAATTAAAGCTATAGAAAATAAATATAAGACATTTTATGTTTTGTACTATTAAATAATGTAATACATTTAAGTTATCTTTAGAAAATTTTTTGCGGTCCATTTTACCCCGGGGTCAGGGTAAAATGGTCCACTTTGTCACTTGCTATTAAAAAAATTATAATAAAAAAAGTATTTATAATAATTGGTTTTGACTGAATGTAATATAAAGCCTAATATTTAGGTAATATGCATATATATTTTCAGATTAAAAAAATCAGTTTGAGAGTAAATACTCAAAATTCACAAAAGAGGACCATTTTACCCCAGTTTCCCCTACTTTAACAATTTTTCAAATTTACTACCATTTCTCATGAATTACAAGCATGTTCTTTGACTTCTTACCAAACATAACCGCCATTTATCCCTGACTCAGCTGTTTTACCTTCTATTTACTGCACATATCAGTTTAAAAGATTTTTAATTATTTGATTTATTTTTCAAATCTATAGAAGATTTTAAACATATTAGTTTGGTACAAATATTTCTTAACCAAACAAAGCAATATCTTCAACAGACAAGTTATAAATATGTAGTAAAACAAGCACTTCGACTAAACATGAGTTTATAATAGACAAACTAACTTGCTCTGAACTCTTAAAATAAATAATGCTAATACAAAAAATCACTCACTTCAGTACCATCTGGATCCTTTGTATATGTATGATCTTTTTGGATTTCACCATCTACTTGTGCTGTTAGCCCTAATCCATTTTCTTCACAGGCTTCCAAACCAAAGTTTAGATCCTTTTCTCCTTCATTTTCAGCTTCTGTTACCGCAAAAGTACTGCTAGACATAATTTCTATTGAAACAACATACTATTATTACTACACAATTATAAGCATAAACAATAAAATAAAAATCTAACTACAACTTAAAGAAATTGAAAGATTTTTAAACCAACTGAGATAATTAAGATATAGACTGATATAAAAAGAAACAGTGGAAACTATAGCCACAGTAGGCATCCAAATAGAATGATGATGTCCATGGTTTGTGTTTGTTCAAATCCACTTACAGAATGGACATTCAGAGTCATTTAGAATGATTTTTAAGATAGGCGCATTCTATGTTTCTAACATTTTGAGTGCACACTAAAATATAAAAGGCATGGGTTTAGAATGAGCGAGAGATATCAAATATACATCTATACCCACCAAATATCATCAAAAAAGTGATTAAAACCCAAGACACCTAGAGGGCACCCGAAATTAGAATTTCTTTCCTAAAGTACAACCACTTAATAAAGAAGAGAGTATTAATATCAAATGCTAATTTAACAAATGATACACTTCACTTTTAACTTCGACTTAAATTGTAATTGTGCATGCAATGCATCTTCTGCAAATTACATTAAAACCTTACATATTGGCAATTTAATCTTAAGGTACAACCACATAATAAAAAAAAGTATATTAATATCAAATGCTAATTTAACAAACAATACATTTCACTTTTAACTTCGACTTAAATCGTAACTGTGCATGCAATGCATCTTCTACAGATTACATTAAAACATTACATATTGGCAGTTTAATCTTAAGGTACAACCACTTAATAAAGAAAAGTGTATTAATATCAAATGCTAATTTAACAAACGATACACTTTACTTTTAACTTCGACTTAAATTGTAACTGTGCATGTAATGCATCTTCTACAGATTACATTAAAACCTTACATATTGGCAGTTTAATCTTAAGGTACAACCACTTAATAAAGAAAAGTGTATTAAATATCAAATGCTAATTTAACAAACAATACACTTCACTTTTAACTTCGACTTAAATTGTAACTGTGCTTGCAATGCATCTTCTACAGATTACATTAAAACCTTACATATTGGCAGTTTAATCTTAACTAATGATATAGGCTGAACATAAATATAAAATACGTTAATTTCATATAAATTCAAACTGCATTAAGATCTTTATTTTTTATAATGCTTTGAATACCTTATAATAATTTATATATTGAATACCTTAAGCATGCAGTGGAATTCAAATATATTTTTTAAATATTCATAGAGAACTCACAAAATAAAGCTACCATTAATCACAGCAAGATGAAATATATGAATGATATGATTAATATAGCAATTACGGTAATTAAATATAACAAAATTTACATGAAAGTTGAAAAAGAGAATATAGAATAAAATATAGAATCAGGTTAAAAATATATCTAAACATCAAAATATTAATACATTATAAAAAGAATAAACAAAAAATAACTGTATAAAGATAGACAAGCTTTACATAGCCAAGAGCCACATGCAATTATTAAAGTAAATAAACATACATCGGTGCAAAATATACGTCAGTAGTCAAAAATTTGAATATAACAACAATATTCTTCCTATCGGTTTTAAATTCAACAATTATGATACAAACAATCAACAGGGAAATTGGATATTTTCAGATGAAAATATGACTAACAAGCAACGGCGCCAAATACAACATAAAACATAGTCAACGCCATCTGGGTAGTTTCCTAAAAGAAATTTTCAAATGTTAAAAAAAATTTAAAATAAAAAAATACAAAATAAATAAATGATAAATAAACATTACTTTAAGATTATTCTACGGAAAATCTTGATTTATTATTAAATATGAATTGAATATTTAATATTTATATTCTTGATTACATGTACACATCCAGGTTCGTTAAGGGCCGGTATCAACCATTGTCTGTTAACCGTTAACCGCAAGGTCCCTCCACGCAATGGTCCACTCTAAGCCATTTCCTCCGTCTGGAAGGGGTATGGTTTATCGTGGTTGATGGTGGCAGACAATAAAATAGACTTCGCGGGCGATGGCTTCGAAAGCTGTTTTTCTCCAAAGATCAAAGGCAGCCAGATGCGCAGTAGACCTTACGGACGAGTCCATGTGCTCGGCTCAGTTAGTGGCCCAGCGTCTGAATGCAATTGGCGCCTAGATCCTGGGATAAAAAATCCACAAGTCGAACGGGATTGGACGTTGAGATTACGTCATCTCTGACGTGATTGTTATCGGGTTACCATATTTAGCAATTATACTCCGCTTTTGGCGCACGCCAAATGGTATTCCACTTCGATATA
The DNA here is from genome assembly GCA_032207245.1 of Pardosa pseudoannulata. Lineage (NCBI taxonomy): Eukaryota > Metazoa > Arthropoda > Arachnida > Araneae > Lycosidae > Pardosa > Pardosa pseudoannulata. Next base: position 61,695,632 of record CM063498.1, on the reverse strand, counting down.
CCCATGTGGATATACCATTACTATCATATATGTTTTTAGCCAATTTTTAAATGTTTGTTACGATAAATATCCCATTTTATACATTATAACAGTCCAAGAAGGATATTATTTTATAAAGAACTAACGAAAATATAATTTGCAGCATTAAAATTTGAAATATAATGCTGTAGCAGTAATTTTAATATATCATATAATAATATGAATGTTAACCAATTTTAAATAGATTTTTTGGGTTTAAAAATATTTTTTTAACTCTGAGCATTGCTTATGATAATGCACTATTCATACAAATTGGGAAATTAGAGTTTAAAAAAAGTTAAATCACATTGAATTTAATTAAAATGAAATAAATTGAGCAATACATTTTGTCACAATTTCTACTTTATTGATTATTAAGATTTTCTTGTATAAAAAATTAATGATGCACATGAAAAATGCCTTAAAAACAATTATTGTGCACTAATTAATTATACAGTTATTTCTACAAAATAAATAGGTTTAGTACTTTAAAGGGATGGGGAATTCAAATAATTTTTTATCAACAATGTTGCAGGATAACATCAAAAAACAAAATAATCTTTTGTGTAATCTTTTACTGTGTAAATGATGTCAATCTTTGGACTTGATGCAGATCTGTAACATAGTAACACAAAGGGTTTTAAAGACTTTAATTTTTTTTTTATTATTTTTTATTTTTGTTCTATTTTTTTATATATTGTTTAATTTAGATAATAAAATTAAGGATTTGATTTTGTTTATTGTCATTAGTTTCAAACATTTTCTTTTATCTGAAACGTTAAGAGTCGAAAAATCATAAATTATCACACATTTGGATTCTTAAGTTAGTAATATATTGCATATTCAGTCTCTATTTTTATAACATGTTATATGTGGTATTAGAAAAAAATTTCAAGCAATTTCTTCAGCATCTTGAAGTCTTAAGATTTTGAATTAACAAAACTTAAATAAACCAGATGAAATATTTCATTTTGTTATAACTGTTTTGAAAATCTAAAATAAACACTCCTGAAAATTTTAATTTAATGAAATAAATATAAAAGTTAGATATGGATAGTTTGCTAAGAGCAAACAAAAGTAAAAATTCAAAAAAAAATTAGTTTTTCAAACTTTATTTTTATTTTAAACTTGGGATCAGTAAAGAAAGGCTAAATGGGTAAGACACTAATTTATGGTACAGGAGTTCATAGTTTTGGATCCCATTACTGATATGAATTTTTTAGCTGTTTGATATTAGCTTTAAACAGTAGATTCCAATCTTCGAAGCCCTTGTTAAGCAAAATAATTAGATTGCAGCTCTCAAACCAAACCAAAACTCTGAAGGAAGAAATTCAAATCAAACTGAGCTGCGTTACACAGTTAAAAATGTAAAATTTTGAAGTGAGAATCAGTTTAAAGGCCAAACACATGGCAAGGTGTTTGGAAAAACAACTATAAATAGTGTATCTATTTGGAGTAGAATACTGAAAAGAATACTGAATAAGAAGTGTTGATACAAACAATAATTGTGATTACAATTGTCACAATAATATAGCAATTAGATAATAATAGAACATAACAATATTTTGCATATATAATGCTAAAAAGAACAAGCTGCTGTTTTGCATGTAACTGCATAAAATCGTTTTTGTTTTGTTATTTTCTTATTGAATGGTTCCGAATCAACCTGTCTTGAGGCTAGAGAATTTCCTACTTTTGTTCCCATCAAATGCTCAATAGCATTTAAATGATGTTTTATTTGCTGTGAGACATTATCATCTGTATTCTCAAGCATAAATATGCTTGAGAGCTCAGAGATTTAATTTTTAATTTATTTGCCTCATGGCAACTGGGTTGGGAATTTTTTAATAAGCTTGTTTCAGTACTATTACAATTGTTTTGGGTATTTAAGGGACCAGTGTAATCTTTATGTTCATTAAATGCCAGAACTTTAAAATGTATGTGCTTACAGATAAAATTAGAAATTAGATGATCGTGGCAGTTGCATATATAAGCAGTAGAGCAGATGGCACAATTTCTGCAAGCAATAACACAACTTTTGTTACAAGTGTGCATTTTAGTTATTGTATACGTTTTCTTTTCATGAATTACTTCCCATTCATTTTCCTTTATTTCTTTAACTTCAGCTTTGAGAGTGTTGCCTATTTTGTGTCTCTTAAAAATTTCAATTGTTTTTTTAGTTATTTTGCCTTTGACTGTTTTAATAAAGGAATCAAAATTTTTAATCACTTACTAATTTAATTAATTCTTGTATCACCTTATCAATTCGCTTAGTTTTTTCCCTTCCAAATAAATATGCTTCAAGCATCTGTGGAAACTTTCTATGTGCATATTGGTATTGATTCTGGCCCCTTTTCGAAAACAGTAAGCCCACATTTCATATCTCTTAGAATAATATTGCACAAAATAGTTATAAAAATTTTTAACCCATGAACCATCATTGAAGGTCGCCATCAGGAAGTGGTGAACAATTGGCCATAGTGTGAAGGCTACATAAAATGAATAGTTCGCCGCTTTAGGGATTCCTTACCTCAAGGTTTAAACATAGAATTGCTTTTCAACAACCAAAACATAAATTTTCTATTTCTCCTTCTACATCTCCATTACTTTTGAAAGCGGGCTGCTAGCAAAAGTAAACAACTCATGTACTTTTTCATTATGGCCACCTTAAGCAAAAACATCTTGCAGACTTTTTGTGAGAAAGTATTTTATAGCTTTGTAGAGAAAAAATTTTTAAAGACTATTCGCGGTTAATTAGATATTATCAATTAAAATTTTACAGTTTTCAATAGAGTAATTTATCGCAACCTCACGAACTACTATAATGCCCTTTACATTCATTTTCATCATCACAATAGCCAATAGACAAACAATAAACTGCCCTTCTGTTTGAAACTAAAGCCAGAATAGTCGGAACAAATGCATTATAGACGTCGGTCCCATCCGCCATTTTTTTTTTTTCTTTTTTGAAAAAAATATGTAAAAAAATATGATGACCAACAGAAAAACGCGTGTTTTGAAAAAATCACAAATATCACATTTTACTGATTCACCAGACTTTGTTGAGTTGCATGGATGTTTATTAAAAGATTGCTTATTCTTGTAAATTTTAAAACATTTTTCACACTTCCTACGATATATACTTTTATTACTCTTGATACTTATCTTTCTGTTTCAGGATCATTACTCCCACCTCGTACTATTAAGTAACTTTGAGAATACAAACAACTATTATTAGACAGAGATGTATCATTAGATATAGAATAATTTAACATACACTTGGTAGAATTAGAAACAGAAGATTTTACAGGAAGAGGCTTCGCACAGTGCGCATCCCTATCAGAAAATTTTCTAGCATGAGCAGACCTAACAAGGGACCTAACAGCGCCATAAGCTGCCGTAACTGATGTTGCATAAACTTCGCAAGCAGGCCTAGAGACCCTCCTCCCTGCATTAACGCAAACAGCACTAACTGGGGACACTACCGCAAATGCCACAGAGGACAACACCTGTGATTGATGTGTAGGAATCGGCTTGATAGGTCTAGATGACGGCTTAAACACTCGAAAGGTGAAGGCCCAACGTCCCTTACCAGTCGACTCCACACCATCAACCCCATGATAAAATGACCTCTGGTCCTTAAACACATAAAAATCCCCATCCTCTAACCACTCGCGCGCAACCTCTTGCCTTCTGTTGTTCTCCAACACAATAATAGCTCCTGCACCATGACATAAGGTAATAACCTGGTCAGATGATGAACAGGTTCATTACCTTTGTGACAATTTAGTCCAGAAGACCCTCTTGGATAGTATATCAACAGACAAGCATTTGGTTTTGCCAGCTGCAAATCCCTAACAGCACCTGCACAAAGATGCTCTACCTCTGAAAAGGCCCCTCACGGCTGAACTACCCTACTATCATTTTTTCCATAGCTATATCTCCTATCTGCAAAAAGCCATTCATACCGTGTTCCCTTAAACCCACCAACTGGCGAGCCCTTAATCTTCAACTTACTAATGAACTTGCTCACTATTGCCTTCTCAGACACCCTAAGCACGCCAAGCTCTACATGTGGAATTACCACGCGCAAACTACGCGAACATGCATCCTGGATGCCATGTTCAGCAGGAAGAGAAGTAGACAAAGGATTAGAAATAGGTAGAGATGATGAAATATTAGTCAAAGAAGTACAGGACACATTAACAGTAGGACATGGTTTACCTCTTTTAACAGGTGTTGAAGGAGAATTCTTATTAATCTTGGATGATGATACAGCTTCCACCCTCTCTTGAAGCTTCACTGAAGAGTGCCAATACACCCTTGAATTAACTTTGCCTGCTACCACCTCGACATACGTCAACCCACCTACAAAATAGTCAGTCCTGAAAAGAGAGGAAGACCTTACCTCAGAGAGCACCCGAGAAGACCTGGCAGGAGGAGGATCAGCAAAATGCATTTTAACATGACATTGAGAGAATGCTGGACAGATGTTAGGGGAAACTGCAAATGGTGGAATAAGCATATGAGCCATCCTAAGAAAAGGCTAATATTAGCAAAAATAACAGAAATACTTGGAGAATTAATTAGATTACATTATTAATTTGAATAATATAATACAGGAATGATAAAATTTAAACAATACCAAGTACAATGTGCATGCAACAATATTAGAAGCACATGCAATCACAATAAGAGAAAAAAATAAATATTAATTATAATGTTAATATCCTACCTGTACTTTTAAAGCTAATAATCAAAATATTTACTCTCAAACAGTAAACTTAAATAGAATTAGAATATTAATAGAATAGCTTTTGAAATAGTTTATAAAATCAACAAAAATGCCAGAAAGCCAAGCCTGCATTATCTATGCGATCTCTATATCTCTATGCCCTTAGGCGTTATCCACTATCCGAGATATTTTCGAATTTTCGAAGTCTATCGAAGACCATCTTTAAGTCTTGAATATGCTGTTCAAAACTTTCGGACAGCACAAAAATATCATCTAAATAAACTAGAATATTCACTGTAGATAGTCCATTGCGGAACTGATCCATGAGTTGTTGGAAAGTTGCTGGAGCGTTTTTAAGTCCAAAAGGCATTCTTTTGTATCGAAACATACCGAAAGGGCAAATGCAGTCTTGTCTTTATCAGCAGGATTGACTTCAATTTGGTGACATCCATTCTTCATGTCAAGGGTAGACATAAATGCAATAGATTTTGCATCGTGTAAAAGGGCAACCATCAGAGACAGTGGATACTTATCAGGTATCGTTATTGCATTCAGCTTGCGATAATCTATACCAGGGCCGTAGCCAAGGGGAGGGATTTAGAGGACTGGTCCCCCTCCGAAATTCTATTATATCATTTTGTGGAAAGAAAATGGACCATGTGTGTGTGTCATCTGCCTAGCTGTGCATAGATAAAAGTGGGCTTAGAACAGTGACATTGAGTGAAGGAGTAGGTGTAAATTAGATTCGACATGTACGAACAGATTGACTAGCACTTTAGGCAATTCATCACAATATTGTTGCACAATTGGAAGAAATTGTATAAATTCTTTGGCGAAGATTAAAAAAAGGCATGTTTTATAATATAAAGTAAAAATTTGAACATTTTCATTTTCTTTCAAAATTATTCTTTTTCTTTAGTTATACTTCTGTTTTAAAAATTAGAATTTAATACTATGTATAGTTTATACCTTTTCTATGTTAATTTTACTATTGAATTCATTGTGTAGTTACTACATTACTCATTCAAGGCTATAAATTTGTTCATTATACCATTCTTAATCATCTTGATATTTTAAAATCCCATTCTATTATGATACTCATTAGGAGTATACATGCATAAGAAAACCTGTAGTTTTATTGAAGTATCCTTCACGAAAAACAATGTCCCCCTCCGAAAATAATTTCTGGCTACGGCCCTGATCTATACACAATCTAATATCTCCATTAGGCTTAGGGATTAAAACAACCGGTGCTGCATATGGCGATTCGCGTTCTTCTATAACATCACTGGCTAACAGTTTGTCAATTTCTTTCTTTAAGAGCTCTTTCTTTTTTGGAGATAATTTATAAGGTGTGGCTGCAACTGATGGATGGTCACCTGTGTTGATAGTGTTTTACATACTGGTTGCTTCTCCCCCTAGACGGAAAATTTCCTCATTTTCATTAGGCAAGGCAGTTAAGTGATTTTTATCTTTTGTGTCAAGATTTTGTCCTTCGTCTCCACGCAAAGATTATTAGTTTCAGGTACAACAGGGTTGCTTGATACTGGATCATCACTTGTAATGGAATTCGTTGGACAAGAATTCCTATTTATTCCAACAGGACTGTTATTTGTTGGTAGAGGAATGTCTTTGGCAAAGGGTATTCTGCAGTTGGGTTTATCGCCAAAATACCAACAATTGTTATGAATGTCCATCACAATTCCTGATTTCCTTAAAAAGTCAACTCCCAGGAGAGTACGATTACCTTTAGCATGTGGTAGAAAAATTAAATCAGTACTGAAAGTTCGACCAAGTACTGTGATTGGCACTGTAGTTTTTAGAACTGTTGACCATCAGCTACACACACAGCGAGATCAATTTCTATGAACTTCTGACCACGCTTCTGTAAAAAGTTAAACATTAATTCTCCGCCAACTGACTGACTGGCTCCTGTGTCAGCACAAACTATTCCTGTAGCTTCAAAAATTTCAATATTAAGCAAGGCTACTGGAAGAGTAAAACAAGTAAACATCTGTATGGCATTGACATGAGCACTGTCTTTCTTCCTAGAACATGTTGGGCACTTGGATTTTATAAATCCTGGATAGCCACATCCATAACAATAAACAGTTTTCCAAATTTCGGGATGGCATATTGCTTGAGTTAGATATAGTATTTTTGCGAGTGTAGAAAGAATTTGTCTTTTCAAATTTAGGGAATTGGGAGTTCCTTAAGTTCTGATTACCAGCATTTCTAGGAAATTTAGGTTTGTACCATTCTTGTGATTTTTGAGGCTTTGTAGCTTTTTCATAAGGCGATTTTATATTTTCATACAAGTCCAGCTTTTCAGCTAACATGACAGGGTCATTGAGTGTTTCCCAAATATCTAAATAGTGGGTTTTATATTCTGGTGGGCATTTTTTCTTAATTTGATCAGCAATAATCAGTTCTTTCAACTTGTCAAATGAACTAATTTCTAGTTCATTCAGCCAACTTTCAAAGTAAGTTCGCAGTTCGAAAAAGAAATCTTTCCAAGTGGAATGATCACGTTTCTGATGTCGGCTAAAAAGAATTCGATATCGGTGTGCTGTCAGCTTAAACCGTTGCAATAATATAGTACGAATGTGGATGTAATTCTTAAACATTTCTTCAGGTTCTCTTGCTATTAATTTATCTATATCACTTGGAAGTACTCCAATTAGATATGACACCCAATAATCAATAGATACGTTTAAAATCTTCATCTGTCTTTCAAACATCGTTAAATATAATGACATGTCGTCTGTGTCAGGGTTAAATGTAGGTAAAACAGTTTTTAAATCAAACCGCGTTGGGTTAGAATCAACTGGATTAGCATTTGCTGTTGAATTTTGATTCTGCAGCCTAAGCTCAAATGCTCTTTCCTCAACTAGACGCTGTTTTTCTGTTTCTGCTTTCTTTATTTCCAACTTTTTCCGCTCATCAACAACATTGTTAAACGTATCGTTAACAAACTGCTCGTTATCCTTAAAAACAGCAGATTTAGTTATTTTGCCATGTAAATCAATTATTTTATCAGTAGATGTGACATCGATGCCTAATTCTGATGCTAAGTTAAAAAGGTCAATTTTCTTGCCCTTAGAAAGATAAGCCATTTTTACCCTACGCAATTATTGAACCGAAACTGAAACTGTTAAATAACTCAAGAAAATTTGTAAATTCAATATTACGTAACGGTTACACAACTACCCTTTCCTTTGTAGATAATATAACCAATAAAATAAGCCTATAAAATCAAGAACCAATTTAAAATACAATATTTTTGATAAAATTCTTTTGAAGCAGTAGTAATACCTTATATTTACTCGTTTAAAATTGCAATTTGAATTTCTTACAAATAACCTTTTATATAATTGGTATGCGATAACTACGACAATTAGTATAAAAACATAAAACTTAAAAAAAAATCAATATATCGTGAACAAGCAGAACATATTATTATTTAGCTACTATTTAAATTATAAGAATAGCATACTTAGAACCAGAAATAGAATTACACATTTTATGTTTTAAAACAGTAAAAAAGGAATAATTATGAATAAGAATATTTTATTTCGAATGATCGACCATTTTTAATATGATTTTCAAGAACACAGAATACAATATCAAACTAGTATAGAAAATTTAATTAACCAGATCAATACGTTCTTTCTTTTCTTAAGAAAAAAAGTTAGATCCAACAAAAAAAAAAAAAAATAAATAAAAAAAAAAATTGATATTTCCTTTTCTATAAAACAATGAGAGAGAAAATTAGAAAAAAAAGCAAGTTCTCAAAATTTAAACATGTTTCTTTCCTTCAGGATATATACATTAAAATTACTTTATACAACCAATAGAAACAGATTATTTTCAAAAACACACAATTTATGCATATATCTTGATATCAATTAAATGATAAAAACGAAATCAAAATATCAGTCATAAAAAAAAGGTATCACAAAACGATAATTAAGCGGGAAAGAACTTTTCAGCTTACTTCCGGGTAGAAGAGACGTTTGAATTCCATATGCGGCCGAAAACAAAACTGCTTTTACTCTAGCAGTGCATTTAATCATAAAGATGATTTTCAGAACACAGCTTTATGGAGATTTCATTTTTATACGAATGCAACACAAAATTCTTGGAAGAATCAATTTCGTTGAAAACGGAACTTTCACTAAAACGAAAGCACACAATTCTTGGTGGAAGCAGCAAAAATCACTGTAGAACAAACACACAAAAATTTTCACATCGTGTTAGGGCAAAACATGTCGAGATGAATCGATACTTTAACAGAATTTTACTATTTCCCAGGACGGGAAGAAACATGGCATGTGTCTGGATGACACTTTTCCATTCTTTCAAAATTTCACGTTGGGCGCCACTGCAGAAGGACGAGACTCTTATTTCAAAAGGCGTAGAGAATTAATTTAGTCATTTTTTTAGGAACCATTTTTATTTCCTTTTCGAAGTTCCACAAAACAACAAAGAGCACAAAAACACACTCATAGCCCACTGACACTATTAGAACACACACTCGATGGCTTTCTAGCACCACCTATCGTAAAAAAGGAGAGGGGAATTATTGTACCCGCTACAAACTTTAAAAGAAAAAAAAACAGAGTAACAATTTAAAGCATTAATAAAATAAAATTAGCATAACAATTATAATTTTTTACGTTATTTAAAAAATAAATAACAGATTACTAATATTTATGATATATAACAACAAAATAAAAACAATATATAGCATTTTCATAAGCACTAATATTATAAAAATTCTAACATGTGAGGGGTTCCCCGCCCTCAACCCCCCTTGTAGTAAAAAAAATGCAAAATAAATTTAATAGCAGATGAAAATTGGAAAGGGTAGTGCAACAAACATTCTTCAATACTCCTATCTTCCTTAAAAAACTTTGAAATAATTCTTTTTTACCAAATAAAAAAAAAACTGAGATTCGGAATACCGTTGTTCCATCACACTTGGAGTTTAGAATGAAATGCAAAACCCACGTCACACCTAAGAATATCCAGATATTTTTTAACGATTTCACAAATAAGAACCGAAATAACTTCAACCGTCATAACTAAATTAACTAAATCCTAGAAAATAAGAACAAAGCAAAAATGTTCCAAATCAAAACATCTTGTTTGATTTAGAATATCCTGATACTTTTTAACAATTTCAAAAATAGTAAAATAAGAAATAAGAATCGAAATAAATACACCCAGAAAATAAGAACAAAAAATATTGCTTACTAAATCCCAAAAAATAATAAGAATAACAAAAGATACAACCTGACTAGTCCACTGTAAACCAAAAGAACAGCTATGATGCAAATTTCTGGAATAGTGCCGGGTACTGACGTCAGAAATCCCAATGGGGTGCAAGAACATATTGGAGCCAAAATCAGAGCACACACACCAACCCACTCATCGCCCCGTAAAATCACCAACTTTGGAGACAAAAAGAACACGGCGTCTATAATGCATCTGTTATAAGTTTAGTTATCTATCATAAGTTTAGATGTGCCCGGCTGCGTGAAATCGCCTTATGGTTTGATTTCGTTACACATAACTAGAGATAAAAATAATTAATAAATAATTAAAATAATTAAATAATATAATAATGTGGTTACGGTCCATTTCGTGTTTGTTTTTTTGTGCATCATTAGTGAAACACCGAAGTGACTTGTGACTAGAGTTGTGAGAAGCAGAAAAAACCCGGTTTAAACCCGGCAAAAAACCGGGTTTTTTGGGAAGGGAATTTTGAAAATTTCCAAAACATGGGAATTTTGAAGTTGCCAATTCCTATGACACAATGAGAACCACTATTTTTTTTTTCTGTCTTTGTTGTAGACCTCAAAAGTTGATATTTTCACAAAATTTAACTATTATATGCTATGAAAAAATGAGTAATTGGGATTAATTAACTGTATTTGGCAAGGTATCATGTTTCGCATGAAAGTATGAGTATATTTTTCCTTTGAGAAATATCCAATATTTTTATTATTACATAAACATTAGGCAATAATCTGTAATGTCACAAAACCCATAAATCATTATTTTTCTTGGATAGCCTCTCTCTCTCTATCTATCTATCTATCTATCTGTCTATCTATCTTTCTATCTATCTATCTACCTATGTATATATATATATATATATATATATATATATATATATATATATATATATATATATATATATATAATGTGTGTGTGTAGGTATTGGACACAAAATGCAACAGTACACCTTTAAATGATACATGCATTACAAATATAATAAACTCTTATTTTAAATTTAAAGATATTTATTTTTATATTATAAAAGGAAGGGAAAAAGTTTAGCATAAAGCGATTTACATAATAAATAATGATCAAAATTAATGTATATAATTATTATATTAGCAATTAAAATTGAAGCAACCAGTCATGTGTTTGATAAGACTAACAGGGTAATTAATTGCATAAGTACTACTATAAAATCATTTAAATGCTCATTGCTATTATTTTTTGAATATATATATTGCCAAAAGTAAAAAAAAATCTCTTAGAAATAATATGCTAGTTCTGAAATAGCCACTGTTGAAAAATAAATGTAAACATTGTTAAAATGGTTTCTTCCCAAAGTTCCCAAAATTCCGGGTTTATTCCCCAAAATTCCCGGGTTTATTCCCATCTCATCAAAATTCCGGGTTTTTTACATCTCTACTTGTGACAGTGTTTTTTAAAATCGACAGTGTGCGAATGTCAAAACAAAGAATTGTAGTGATTTCGTTGTGGATTACATTAATAGAAGGTACGTAACTCTTCTTTAATTTCGATTCGAAAGTGGAAATTGTGTTAGTGTTGAAGTGATTTAAGTATGTTTAAAGGAACTAGAAAAGAAGATTTAGTAAATTTATTGACCGAAATAAGTGGAACCGTAACTAAAGATGAAACTGTAGATCAGTTGAGATCGGAAATCAAAACTTCTCAAAAACTTAAAGATGAAAGAGAAGATGTTATAGAGTTGCTATCCTCCATTGTTGAGGAAAGAAAGTTGAAATCGCAAGCAGTAGCGCAAAAGCTTGAAATTGAAAAGATTAATTTAGCTCACCTAGATAAGGAATTAGAGCTTGCAAAACATAGATCAGAATCACAAATTCCCATTGAGTATGAGAAAAAAGAAAGTTTAGAATCTCTAGATTCTCTAATTAAAAGTGTAAGGACTTTAACAATTAAAGTTCCCTCTAGACCAGAAGGTTGGGGTTATTTCACGTGGACGATACACTCAGTGATACCGAGGATTTATCTTCTGACATTGAATTACAAGTTCAACTGATAGATACATTTGTTAAAATCAGCTGGTATGGAGCTTCACAAGTGGAGCTCAAATAATCCTGTTTTGTTACAAAAGGTTCCAACATCGGACCGCGAATACAATTTCCGATAACCCTAACTCAGCAACATTAAAAACTTTGGGATTACAATTTAATCCTGAAAAGGATACATTTAGTTTTAGTGTTCAACAAATTGTGAGTATAACAATTGTTATACAATTATTGTTAATTGTATAACAGTTAACAATAATACAGCAAGAAAAAGAACGATGATATCGGACATATCTAGATTGATTAACCCTTAGGTCTCTTAGGACCCTTAATAATCCCAACTAAGACTTCCTTGCAGAAGTTGTGGACTTTGAGAATTGATTGGGATGTTGAAGTTCCCTTACAGTTAAATACAGAGTGGGAAAAATTTAGCTCTGAACTGAGTCAATTGAAAAATTTAAATGTAGAACGTCATGTTTTATGTTCTAAAGCATTGAAAATAGAACTGATAGGCTTCGGAGATGCTTCAAAAGATGCGTACGGCTGTGCTGTCTACATTAGATCTTTTATAACTTTTGGTGAGATTAAGGTGTCACTCTTATGCAACAAATCTCTTGGCTCTCATCAAAGAAGTAAGCATGTCCCATTTAGAGCTGTGGGCTGCTGATCTACTTTCAAGGCTTATCGTTAAAGTTCTGTCATCCTTGCAACTTGTCATTCATGGAATACATTTGTACTCAGACTCCCCCGTGGTGCTTGCTTGGATCAAAACTCTACCTATATCTCTTAATATTTTTGTTGCTAATCGAGTCAGTAGAATTCAAGAGTATACTAAGGACTTCCAGTGACATTACGTGAATACTACTGAGAATCCTGCAGACTTGATTTTACTAGGTGTTTTTCCTTCAAAGATCCAATAATAGGATATTTGGTGGAATGGACCGTCTCTTCTTTTTTCGAGTAACTGGCCAAACTTCAGTGATGATCCTAGTGTCTCAGAGGGTGAATATCTTCTTGAGATGAAAAGAACTCTAAACTGAATAAGGATCAAATAATTAACCTTTGTATTTGTAAAAATCCTAGTTTTTTAGAGAGGCTATTAGAAATAAGTAACAATTATAGTAAAACTGTTCGTGTTTAAGTTATGTTATCAAGTTTGTCAAGAACCGAAAAGGTGCAGTAAGGAAAACAGGTCCACTGAATGCTGAGGAGTTGAACAATGCAGAGACAGTTTTAATTAAAATTGTCCAAACCCAAGAGTTTGCGAAAGACGTCAGTAGCCTTCAAAATCATCACTGCGTGCCTCCAAGTAGCAAATTAAAATCTTTGAATCCTTTCTTCTAAGGGAATCCTTAAATCTTAAATTGTTGCGAGTCGGGGGACGGTTGAGTAATAGTAATTATAGTTTTAATAAAAAACATCAGATGATTTTGCCAAAAGGCCACAAGTATAACTCTTATTATAATTGAATATTTTCATAAAAATATTTACATGTTGGTGCTTCTTCTTTACTCTATCTTGTTAGAGAAAAATTTTGGCCTCTGAATGGACGTAATAGCTTCAGAAAAATTGTTCATCAGTGTATTTGTTTCAAAGCCCAACCTATTGTGCCTAGGCAAATAATTGGGCAATTTTGCCCTAGGAAAGAGTTACACCAGATTATGCATTTAACTATGCTGAAGTCGATTTCTATGGGCCTTTTCTTATTAAGAATAAAGCTCAGGCTAAGGCTGCTTTATAAAAAAATTATATTTGAATTTTTATATGTTTTTGTTTTAAAGCTGTTCATATTGAAATTGTTTCAGATTTGACTTCTGATTCCTTTATAGCGACATTAAAACGATTCATGGCTCGTAGAGGTAAGTGTGCAAAATTGTTTTCAGATAATGCTAGGAATTTTGTAGGAGCTGATAAATAAATTTAAAAAAACTTCATGAAATGGTTAAAAAGCCAGATGCTATTTAGCTGCAGAAGGTATTGAGTGGAAATTCATTCCACCAAGATCCCCACATTTTGGTGGTCTTTGGGAGGCAGCTATAAAGTCATTTAAATACTATCTAAAAAGGGTTTTTAAGGGAATAAAATTAACCTATGAAGAGTTTTTGACGTTGATTGTACAAATTGAGGGAATTCTGAATTCTCGACCACTTTGTCCTCTGTCAGCTAACGAAGACGATTTTGACGTTCTTACTCTTGCACACTTCTCAGCAAATAGGTCTTTAACTTCCTTAAATGAGCCTGATTTGACAAATTTGAAGGACAGTCATCTCAAGAGATGGCAAAAAATTACTAGACTTAAACAATTTATATGGAAATTTTGGTATCGTAATTATTTAAATTAATTACAACAGAAATCTAAATGGATGTTTAAAAAAAGTAATGTCGAAATTGGAGATTTGGTTTTGTTAATGGAAGATAATTTGCCTTGTCATAAATGGGCTATAGGTAGGATAGTTAAAATTTATGTTGGTAATGATAAGAAAATTTGTGTTGTTAAAATTAAAACACAGTCTAATATCTGTAAAAGAGCCATTTCTAAAATTTGTATATTACCTATTGAACATAATTAATTGTAATGTTTAATTTTGTAATTTATAAGTTTTGATTTGTTAATACTTGAATATATCCATTATTATGTATATTTGTGTGTTTTACTAGCTTCTGTAAAAGGTTTTAATATTGTTTATGTTATTGAACATTTGTAATTCTTTGAAACCCTGAGGTTTCAAAGTAGGGAGAATGTTGAGGTTCACGCCGATAGGTGGCGTTTTTGTCATGTTCTACGAGAAAGAAAAAGAAATTTGTGTGTGTGTGAAGTGGCATCCGTGGGAGATGGTGTCCAAAACTGTAACAGTCAAAATGATTATAAATGTGCATTAAAATAAACGAATGTTTATCAATAGAAGTTTTTTGTGTGACATTCAACGTATTGTATTACTTTTGATTTATACATTAAATATTAATACATTTTTATTGCTTAGTATAAATGTTAAATAAAAAATTTATATGGTTTCTGGAATTAAATTTACAATTTTTAAGTAATATCATTAGAGTATTTCAAAAAATATATTTATACATTTTTTCAAATTAGCATCCAGTTTAATTGAAATATGTCACTGTGAACTTCTATATTAAAAAAAGTAGGTATCCCCCAAGAAAATATTTAAATACCTTGAGAATACATAATTTTTAAGTTATGTATTAAATAATTATTGCAATTTTTACCCGTCTTCCTAATCTCATTATAAAGTAACTAAACTTTCTTAAAATACTTCAAAATGAGGAATTTTTTTAAAGTAAAAACAGCACTGGTTAACCAACAGAACTTTAAAACGTAATATTAAAAAAGCAAAGGTTTAATTATAGTAAAATGGTCATCACAAATCCAAAGAGATGATTTTGATGATAATTTGGGGTTTAATTTCTCTTCTCTTTTCATAGCATTAGTCTAAGTTTTACGTTTACTGGGATCTTTGTAGCGCTGAAAATTATCTTTTTATTACAATTCGTTGTTGTATTCGTACAGAGTGGTACAATACAGTATTCAGTATAGGACTTTTTAATGTTAGACATAATAAAAAAATTTCTATCTATGTGAATCTTTGAAAAGAAACAAATTAAAAAGTCGCCTTCTCCCGTGTAAACAACATAGAAGTCGGTGTTTTCATGAACTGTGACGTCACAAACTAGGCTGAGGAAAAGTAGCGTTTTCGAGAGACGTTAAAGAGCCCGATATAAAACTTATTAGAAATCCCTAATTAGGGCCCCAAATGAAATGAAAAAAAGGTACTGTCCTGCTTACTTTTTGTCTTCTATTGTTTAAAAATAAAATTAGAAAACGTGAAAATTCCTCATGATATGTTGGTAATGAAGAATTAGTACAGTTCAGAATGTCCGATAGCAGTCTCAGTACCATATACAAGTTCACCAGATGAAGCATTAATGTCGCTTATAATGGTAGAACGTATGGCTAGCAACAGTAATGGCAAATTTTCAGACCAGTTGGATGTGTTATGGGCCACAAGAACGCTTTTCAAATGATGATTAAATCTTTTGATAATTCGATTAGAAGATGGGTGATAACTCATGCTGTGTTTTCTGTTTGTTCTGAGCATGTAAGTTCTCTAAATAACTGAGATTCGAAACTCCCGTCTTTATCCGTTGTAAGTGGATATCCAGCTGTTAAACGAGGGCTTTACAAGCAGTCTCAGCTGTCATATCTTTAGTTGGGATTATTTCTGACCATGGAGTTGAACGATCTATTATGGTCATGCAGTACTGATAACCATCCAATACAGGAAGAGGTCCAACAAAATCTATGTGGATAAGTGCGAATCTAGTATCCGGTGAGGCAGAGATGCCTATCGGGGATTTAGTGCCTATGTATTTTTTGCACGTTGCCAGGTTTGGCAAGATTTCACAACGTCTTTAATGAATTTGTACACGTTAGGCCAGACAAAACGTTTGGATATCATGCTAGATATTGCTGAAATACCTGGATGAGAAAGGTTGTGAATGTGGTTAGACAAGTGATCGGTAAGATGCAGGGATGAAAGAATTGCATGACTGTAACAGTGTGACGAAAGGTGTAACAGCGGTTGTTTTAGGAATATCAGAGAGATTTATAGGTATTTGATAATAAACTTTTATTGAATCAACATGAGAAAAAGTTTTTGAGCCATGCAATTCTGCTGCAAACTCACATATGTTAGGTATAGGATATTTATTCTTCACTGTCTGAGAATTTAGTATACGAAAATCTCCAACAGGTCTCCATTTACTCGTGCCTTTCTTAGGCACCATATGGAGAGAAGAGGAATAGTTGCTTTTTGAAGGATTCATATGACCTAAATTAATCATATTTTGGATTTCAGCTTTGGCAATTTTTAATCTATCAGGGGCCAGTCTCCTAGGTTTACAGGATACAAAAGGACCTACAGTTTCAATAAAATTGACAGTATTATGCTTTACGCTATGATTAAGATCTGGTAATTTAGACAGTGAAGGATAATTTAGTAATAACTTATGATACACAGTATCTTCAGTTATAGTTTTAACAGGATGTATATTAACATTGCTAACCATACAAGAAAAATTTAAATTTGTTTTTAAATCCACAAGTCTCTTTCTTCTCGGATCAGGTGTTAAATCAAAATAATGCATCAAATCAGAACCTATAATATTTGTTTGCACTTTACATATATAAAATGAAAAATTAAAAGTTCTACGCAGTCCAAAGTCTAAATTTAATGTTGTACGCCCATAGACTTGAATGGATGTTCCATTAGCTGCGGAAAAAGTCAATATAGGTTTTTGACAAAATTGTTGTTTAGTTGCCGATACAATATTTACGTCGGAACCATTGTCACATAAAAATTGTAGATTACATTTTCTGTCTCTAATAAAAAGGCGACGAGATTCGTGGGGAGCAGCGTATGTCACCGCTACACATTCCCAGTCTTGTTTTTCGAGTCAGAGCACGGAGGAATGCATTTGTTGGCCTTTTCTTTGAATTTTCTGTGATACCAACAGCAAGCAGCATTGATTAAGGGTCTTCAATTGAATGATCTCAACACTCCAATCATTAAAGTGCATGTAATGTGTGGATTTTAATTTTGTTTTAAATGATATTGTAAATGTCGATATTGTAAATATATGGCGCTGCTTCTAGCAGCTCGATTATGTTGAAGGTAGGGGGAGTCTGTGTAGAGATTCGAGAAAGTACGCATCTGTCACGTAGGGCAGTTAATTAGTTAAATAAATTTTTGTACTTGTTTTGTTTTAAAAGTTTGCACTCTTATGAACCATCCACAACATTGGCGGAGCCGACAGATCCTGTGAATTATTTTATATTTTTTTCAACTTGAACTTCAAATCGAAACTGGATATCTTCTTTAAGTTAGAACTTTAGCTATTGATGAGAATAGCATTTCTTGTGAGTGCGAAAAAAGAAGACTTAAAGGTTTTGGAGAAAGAACTTAGTGACTTGGTGAACTTGGTGAACTCGGTGATTCGTTAGAAATGAAAATAGTGGACTTAAAGATGTTAATTACTCAAAGTAAAAATTAGGAATGAAAATTTGTGAAAAATCAAATTGGTGTTATTATACACTGTCTACCAATAAGTATTTGGACACCTATGCAAATGACGATATCTGCGGTCCTGAGGTACATCACGGTCTCCGACGGTATACATCATGTAGGAAACAGCATCGGCATTAGTCGAATGCAAGATGCCGCTCAGTTCGGAACTCTCTGATTTCAAGAAAGGTATAATTATCGGGTATCACAAATGTGGCCGATCCTTAAGGGGCATATCTAGCTGTCTGAAGTACCCAAAATCAACAGTGGCCTATGCGATTAAGAAGTGGAAGGTGAGCGTTGATTGTCGGAATTTATATAAACTCAGGTGCACGAAAGATCCTGTGACGTACTGGAGAACTGGTAAGCGAGGCCGTCGGAGAAACAGGCTGAGTTCTATTTAATCTGGATTAAATAATTTATTCAAAAGAATAATTTATGTACAATTATATAAAATTAATTAAATGTAATTAATTATGAAATCTCGTACCGAAAAAATCATTAAAAGATAAAACCACGTGGGTACAGTGAATCTGTTCACAATCAGATGCAGTAAAAAGTTCGCAAATTAGTGCAGATACGGGACTCTGCTACTATGATTTACCGGACTGCTGATCCAGAACAGTTTTCTTCCACACGGAGTTTCTAAGGCTCAAAGCGATCAGAGTACATATCTCGCTGACATTCCGTGGAAATTCGTGGATGTTCTACGGACCAGGGTGAGAGTAAGGGTCACTCTGAACTAACTACTTCAAAGCAAGAAGGATTCTTCTTTTTTTCTAGACATGCAACAAATCGTTACAACTCCTCGGAAGATTGCACATGTGCCAACTGTGGTGGAGCCCACACTGCCAATTATTGAAAATGCCCGAAATGGCCTGCTGAGCGTAAAACCGCCAAGCAAGTCAAAACTGCGCCAAAGAAGCCTGAGGTTACTTCCAATCCTACCTCGTTCAACAGCTAGATCGCCGAACTCGGTCTCTCGTGCGTCGCCACCGCCGCCTCACGTACAAGGCAGCTCCTTCCTCCCTCCTCAAAATTTGTAGATCCCTAGAAGCGAGGCTGATACCGACTTTCCCACGTACCTATTCACTTCAGAGGCTAGTTACGATCGTAAATTAATTTTGGCAGCGTTTAAAGCTGCACTTCCTGCCATTAGGGCTGCCTCGCACGCTATAGACGGGAATTTTGTACTCTACGAGTGTGTTATTAAACTCTCATCTTAGTGCACTTGTATTCTCATTGTATGTTAGGAACTCCTCCCTACCTGCATTTCCAGCTTTGTGTTCGATGTCTACAACTTGAACTCTCTCAACATTGGCTTCTGGAATGCCAATGGACTTCGGTCTAGGATTTCAGAAGTACTGCAGTTTGTGACAATAACTTCGGCGCGTTTTTTGGTCTCTACTAAGACTCATCTTTTCTAGGGTCAAACTTGTATTATTGCGAACTACGACTTTTACCATGACGTCAGGTCTCGTAGTTGCAATAATGATCGTCTTGGGGGGTGGCACTGCTATTTACCTATAAAATTCCATTTCTCATGCTAGGATCCCCTCTCCCCTGCTTCAAAATTGTGAAGCAACTATTGTCGAAATTTATATTCAAAATTTACCTAAATTTGCGCTCATTTCTATTTAGGCTTGTAATAGTAGAAATAGACTGTTGGTTCCTGATATTGAAATCTTAACCAAAAATTTTCCAAATTTTATTATTATGGGTGATTTTTATTAACGGGTGATTGCGGGTGACACATCACTATTCTTGGTATGGCAATTTCGATATTTACAGCTCTAAACTTCGGCGTAGGCCAGATAATAATTTGACTCACATTATCGCCCCTAATACTTCTACTTATTTCGGTTGTAACACATTGGTTATTGATTTTAGTATAACCCGCAACTTCCCCTATCCCCATGAAATTACTGCTATTAATGACACATCATCTGATTACCTTCCTGTAGTGCTAGTTTTTAACATCTCTAGTATCGATGTTCGTTTTTCGCAGACCCTCCGTACCAACTGAGAAGATTACGAGCACATCCTCATCACGAAAGGTTTTCCCTTTCATAAACAACTTTAAGGAAGCCGCTAAGGATGCTGTGTGCAGGTATCGGGATTTTCTCCTTTCTGTCTATTCCGAACGATGGCCGAATGGTAGAGCGCTGCTCTTCGGAACCGGAGTTCGCGGGTTCGAGTCCCGCTGATGGCATGGATATTTGTAGCCGTTCGGAATCGGCATTAAACTGTAGGTCCCGGTCTCATTAGCCCTCGTGTGCAAAACAGTAGACTGTAGCGCTCCAAACCAAACCTTTCCGTCTACGATGAAGCTTCCAAACCTCAAGTTCCAACAATCGATTACTATCGTCTTCCCCAGCATATCAGGTGGTTAATTAATGATAGGAATTCTGTTAGGAGGGACTGGTAGATTTCGTGGGATTTTAATCTCAAAGCTTCTTTTAATCATTTACAAGCTCAGATCCGGGAAGAGATTAGGACTTGCAATACGAAGCTCTGAAACACTTATGTTAAGTCTTTAAAGACTACTGACAACAGTATTTGGAGGGCTGCCTCACGTCTCCGTAAGACACGAACTCACATTCCCTCTCTTAAAGGACCTAACTGGATGGCGTTTTTAAACACTGATAAGGCTGAACACTTGACTGACAGTCTTAGAAGTAAGTTTACTTTTTTAATCATATTTTAGATCCTGAAACCTTCTCTCGTGTCATTCCGAGTATTGAACAGTTTTTTTAATTCTTCTACAGATAACACTTACCCCTACTCCTACTTACCTTTCTGAAATTATTGTTTATCTGAGGAAACTCAAAAATAATAATTCCCCTGGTGTTGATAATATCTCCACTAACATGTTTATTCACCTTCCAGTTAATTTTATTATTTCCTTTCCTTTCTTCTTAGCAGCCTATTCAACTTAAATTACTTCACCAATGTCTGGAAGAAAGCGGTGGTCGTACCCCTGCCCAAGCCACGATTCGACCACACTGTACCCTCAAATTTTCGACCAATCACTCTCTTGTCTGGACTTTCCAAGATCTACGTATATATCCTTGCTCGTCGCATGGATGAATTCTGCAACAATAATGACATCATTCGTCCTGAACAATTTAGTTTCAGGCAAAGACACTCCACCCAGCATCAACTTTCGAGGGTTGCAGAGCACATTCATGCTGTAATGCTGTCACTGTGGCTGTATTCGTTGATATTGCGAAGGCTTTTGATATGATCTGGTTCCATGGGTTCATTTATAAGGCTCATTAGTCTAAATTTTCATCCACACCTCATTAAGATTTTTAATTCATATCTTCAAAATCGTGAGTTTGTTGTCAGAGTTAACAACACTCTCTCAACACCTCACCTTATCTTTTCTGGGATTCCTCAAGGCAGTTTACTTGGCCGTAAACCATTCAACGTCTATATTAATGATATTCCATCTGATTCAAATATTGAGCTTTACCTGTATGCAGATGGCACTGCTATTCTAGCCCGACACAAACAAACACTTTGTGTTTTTATTACTATTCGGAATTACCTCAAAACTTACGAACATTGGCTCCCTTCTTGGAGCATTAAGGTAAATCCAGTGAAATGGACTGCCCTAATTTTTACTTCTTAAAGTGTCATTAATTTTATGAATCACAATAACCTTAAATTACTCAAAATATACCCAGGGAAAATTCTTATAAGTACCTAGGTGTTACCCTAGATTCCAAATTAACTTGGAGGCTTCATATTGAGAACGCCGTTCGTAAATTGAAGACTGCAATTGCTACTCTTAAATCATCTATTTCATCTAGAAGTCGCCTGCATACCAAAACGAAATTATTGCTCTACAAGCGCTACATCAGACGCATAACGACATATGGTTGTCCTATTTGGGGAACTGTCTCACTTAAACATCTTAAGAATCTTCAAGTCATTCAAAATTGTGCCCTTAAATTATGTATCTCTGCTCCTTGGTACGTGCGGAATAGTGCGATTCACTGTGATCTTAAAATTCGGCCTGTTCTTCCAGAATTTAAACGTTTGGCCTTTCGTTTCTATCGTAGCATTGATTCTATTCCGAAACCTGTGTTTCACAATGTTCCTGTATATAATCCAGCTGTTCCTAGCGCTTCAAAAAGACCCAGAGCATTAGTTTATCGTTTAGATATGTCCCTTCCTCCATCGAAACAGAGGAAGGGCGAGTGAAGCCCGGTTTTCAAGGCCCACCTCGAAGCTATCTCTTTGTCAGGATTGTGTAACTTTTGCCCCTTGACACTGATTTTAAAACTTTTTATTTCGAGCGGGCATAACCCAATCAGTAGCGTGCTCGCCTCGTTTGCTTGCAAGCTCGAGGTATCGTGTTCTGTCCCCACCGTCTCCTCCTTTTTTCAAAATTTTTAATTTTAAAACTTTCTTCTCTAAATTTTGAATCTTGATTCCCATATTTTTGGGTTTCGTATCATTCAGCTTTCTTGCTAGGCAATTAATCGATCATTGAATGAGGTATCGAAAACTGACGATTTTCTCAGGGAAGACGCTATAGAATTGGTATATTCAATAGGTCGCGTAAACGTAATAATAACCCTGGATCTCCCTAAGGGATATTGGGCCATTCCTATGTATGAAGATTCAAGAGGTTTTATATCTTTTAAGACTCACTAATAAGCCAATATCGTTACGCCATTTGGATTAAAAAGCGCTGCTGCCACTTTTCAGAAAGAGATGAACAACACTCTATCACCATTCAGAGACTGTTGTGCATATATCGACGACATCACAATATTTTCCAGTAGCATTCCTACTCATTTGAAACACCTAAATCTTGTATTAGATAAAGTAGAAGAGCTTTGATTCACCGTCAATCTTCAAAAGTGCACATTTGCTAAAGCGGAAATAGCTTATCTCGGACATATAATCGGTCCGGGTAAACACCGAGAAGACCTTGAATAAATTGGAATCAATTTCTCGTTTGCCAAAACCTAAAACAAAGAAAGAGTTACTTAGTATTATTGGACTATGTAATTATTACAAATACTACATTCCAAACTTGCTGAAGTTGCCTTTCCGTTAACGAAATTAACGGAGGAAAAGATTGCCGATGTGCTATTATGATGATCTTATTAGCTCTCGTGGAGAAAAAAGTAGACCGTAGCACTCCAAACCAAACCATTCAAAATATCATTATATTTCCAATTCACATGGGACGGAATGCATTGTAGAGGGAGGATACTAGAACTCGACAGATTCTTTAGTTTTACTGTAATTCTAATTTTCTTTTAATCTCTAATAAGTCTCCCAATTTTGTAGGTATTGTATTGCATTTCAGCTGTCGGAAAGAATCCAGATTTCCCCGAACAAATGTCTCTAACGCAATCCAGAGCCATGTAAAGTTACGCATAGTTTCCGACGACTTATAGAATGTTTGTGAAATTTCGTTAAATAACTGCCTGCATGTTGGTCCAAATTTGTATTTGGATATAGTTATTTTTTTTTAAATTTAGATTTACTCACCCCTAGCATTTACTGCGGCCTTGAAACAGGTATTTTTATAAATTCCTGTGGATGGAAGAGGAAGAGACAAAGACGTTTAAAGATTTCTATTTATTGACTATTTCAAGTGATGACTCTCCCCTTCTGCTTGTTAGATTCACCAGTTTTGTTTGATCTAAACAGCAGCCTATTTCATTTAGCTGCAAGCATAAAGCGTCACTAGATACTATATAAATAATATTCACTCCAAAACTTGTGATTTCTTAAACAACGTTTATGTTGATGATGTAATTAGAGGAAGTCAGGATGTTAAAGTTCTTAGGCTGACACATAGATGGCGCTACTAGTATTAAATCTATATGATTTTCAGTTAGTTCTAATCTTCGAAAGACACTGTATAAATTTGACAGCTGTCGGACAATTAGTTTGTGAAATATAGTATTTTGAGTGAAGCAACTTTTGTTAGTTCGAAAACAATGAATAAGGAATTTCGTGTCTTAATATAAAGCATTGGTTTTTAGAGAAAAAAAATATTGTTGAAGCCAAGACTTGGCTTGATAAACATTACGCCTGATACTTGATAAACTCTGCACCAGAAAAATCAACCGTTGAGAAGTGGTTTGGTAAGTTTAAGCGAAGAGAAACGAGCACCGGGGACGATGGACGCCTCAAAGAGACTGCTACCGATGAAAACATAAAAAAAGTCCACAAAATAATTTGGGATAACCGTAATGTGAAGTTGATTGAGGTGTATGAGACTCTAAAGGTATAAAAGGAATGTGTTGGACTTATCGTGAATATTTAGGTATGCGAAAGCTCTGTGCAAAGTGGGCGCCGCGCGAGCTTACAATCGAGCAAAACCAACAACGAATTGATGATTCTAAGCTGTGTTTGAAGCTGTTTAATCGTAATAAACCCGAATTTATGCGTCGATATGTGACAATGGATGAAAAATGGTTCTATTATTTCACACCAGAGTCCAATCTACAGTCAGCCGAGTGGACTCCACGTGATGAACCAACTCGAAAATCTAGAAAGACGCAAACAGTCGGCTGCAAGGTTATGGCATCAGTATTTTGGATGCGCATGGTATATTATTCACCGACTATCTCGAAAAGGGAAAAACCATCAGCGACTATTACATAACGATATTGGGCCGTTTGAAGGAGAATGTGTTGTTTCATCAAGGCAATGCACCGTGTCACAAGTCAGTGAAAACGATGGCAAAGTTATATGAACTGGGCTTCGAATCGCTTCCGCATACACCGTATTCTCCAGATCTGGCCTTCAGCGACTTTTTTCTGTTCTCAGACATCAAGAGAATGCTCGCTGGAAAAAAATTTAGTGCAGATGAAGAAGTAATCGCCAAAACTAAGGCCTATTTTGAGGCTAAAGACAATTCGTACTATAAAAATGGTGTCGAAAAATTGCATGACTGCTATAATCGTTGTATCACACTTGAAGGCAACTACATTGAATAATAAAATCAAATTTTATAATAAAAAAAATTTTTTTTCTATGTTAGCTTACGAACTGAAGCCCAACGTTAGTAGGTAAGATTTTTTCGTAAATCCAGAGTCAAAAGGTAGTGATCAAGTGAAAAAAATTAGGAAATAATAATAGGTACCTCGTCAGTTTATATTCGAAAAAAGTTTATTTAGAAGAATATTCAATTTTTGTAAGTACCAAAAATGCAGACAAGGAAAAACTTAAGTATGCTCTTTTTATTTTCACTTTATTCATATAATAGAGATGACAAGTATATTTTATTTCATACTAGCTACTTCGCACTCAGCTTTCGGTCTGGGTATTACATTATTTTTCTTAAAGGTTTAGAACAACTGTAAAAGATAAACGTATTAATAGAATTTTTGAATAAATCTCATATGCTGCAGATTGTTGACAAATATGTTAGTTTAAGCAACAGGCAATCCCAATTATAAATTTGTACGAAAATAGTATTACCACAGCGTAATGATGCTAAATTGCAGGATTTTCTGATCAGGACATGATCAAATTTTCAACGTGTTATATATATGCATGCAATGTCTTTGCTGAGAAAATGTATTTCAAATAATTTTTATTCCTCAAATTTCGTTTTTATATATATTTTCATCACGTGGTTAAGATGCAAATAATTTTATATATTAAATACCCGCTTTCACGACTCCTCTACTTAGTGCATAATATAGAGGTTCTTTTTACTTGATAAGCAGTGTGTGTGCATGTCATAATCACCACATTTTACTCACACAAAAAAGCATATTTTATTCTGTTAAAACTGACGCTATCTTTTACTAACTCAAAACAACCACGCTATCGCAATAACAACTCTTTTTTGTTGCCACTCGCTAAAACAGAAACTTGTGCTGACATATCAAAATGTTACCGTTACAGATGTATTGGAACACCGAGAAATAGTCAAAATGAATTTGTGGGATAAAGTTTTATAACGAATACAATCTCTATCACATAGCCTTAATCTACAAAAGACATACGAAATCTTTGTTAGTTACTTTATGTTGCAGAACAGTTTAATTACTTATAGAAATTGTGATGTTATTAAATACTTAAGTCAAATGTTTTTCATATTTTGAAAAATCGTAAAACAATATGTTGTTGCATTTGAATATTACTTGCATAGTTTGCCTTTAAATGTGATAGATTGGGAGGAAGAAGTTTTAATCTTGGCATTGAACATTTGACGATATCAAATAATTTGAAAACTAAAACAAACTATATGCATTTACATAAACAAACCATACATAAAAAGTACACTGTTAGAGATAATATCTGCACATTTAATAGTGCAGATGCAGTATAGGTTCTGCGGATTTGCAATTTTGGCGCTTTCTTCTTAATTTCCAAAAATTAATTTCTGAATTAAGACTCGTTATAAATTTGCTTTCAACTTTCAAAAAATTTTATTTTTGGCCCTTACATATTTTATTATTACCTTTGTGATCATTTTACATTCCGCGTATATTAGGACTGTACTACCGCGTAACTCTACTTCTTTTAAAATGCTTAACTTCTCTTAATGCTAATGCTAATCAATAATTTCATAGCAATTTAAGGTGGTTGGGTACTGGCTTTATTAGATTCCTCCAGCTTCATTTTAACTTGGGGGAGGGAGAATTGTTCTACTTTTGTGTGATCTGCATTTAAACATTTCTTTAAATAAATTTCATCAAATGACAGATCAGAAAATTCATCAGGGTTATGTATAACTAAATTTAAATATATATACACACACATATAAATTATTTGTATTATTTTATATTAATATTTTTTATATAGTATTTAAATGCAAATAATGACTTTACCAAAATACATTTTAAAAAAGGGATCCCATATTAGTCTGAAGTATCCACTTTATCGTTCAGTAAAATTTGTTTAAAAAAATGTTTAAATGCAAACTACCCATATGTACAAGAATTTCCTCCACAGATTGACATGGAGTTAGTGAAATTCAATATGGATGCTACCCAACTGTATTGATTCTTAAGTAGGATTTTAATACGCAGTTAAGGATAATCAATAATTCCTGTTGATAAGAACCGATAGCCATATTAAAAATTAGCACTTCTATACAAGCCTTGGATTTCGAAAATTTTCTCATATACAGATAATACATTTTAGGATTCTAAAATTATTTTATATTTTGAAGTAATTTTAATACTTATATAAAATGAAAAATATTCTATTATTCTTAATGATAATGCTTACCAATTATTAAAACTTTCTATTTATTTTATTAATGCAGATATAACTACATTTCTGAAGTAAAAAGAGCAAACCAGTTTTAACCACCAGAGTTCTGAATAAAATCATCTGAAGCACAATTCTATGCTCTAAACAAACAACAAAACGGGACTAGTTTATTTCGGACTTGATATATTTAATTCAAAAAATCTCACTATATGAAACAGTCTATAAATATAAGAAAAGCAAATAAATATTTTATATTTCAAGACAACAGTTTTATCCCATACAACATTACATAAACATTTTAGGACACTAATTTAATTTTCTGAAAAACATTTTGATGATTGCAGGATGATCACATGAATGGGATGACTTGTATCTGCATACACAACAGAAATTTCAAAATAAAATAAAAATATTTATGACATATATAAAAAAGATAATTTAATCTAACAACATATTTTTAAATTGGTCACTTGAAATAAAAGTTCATTTCTTATAAAAAGCGTAGTGAAAATGTTATCAATGCAAGAATTTGTCTGGATAAGATTATGTAGAAAAAAAATGAAGAAATTCACAAACAAAAAATTAGAATTTAGATTTCTCATTAAAATGCAAGGCCTTAACTTAAAATTAATATTCACACAGGGTTTACTGCAGTGGATTCAAATGTATGACAAAATTTTTTTTCAGAATTTATTGTAGTATTATATGATTGATACTATTTTGAATTTACTATAGCACAGAGCCATAGTCAGGTGAATTTATTTTGGGGGGAAAGGCAAACTGTACTGAGTCCACCCCCAATATCTCATTATTTTGAAAGTAATAAAACATAACTTACTAAAAATGTATATAAAATTTAATATTAATATATGTTATCAATAATTGTACTAAAAATAACATAAAACTTAATATATATGTCTTTGAGGCCATGCACAATCTTGAATAATGATTTAGTTGGCATATAAAACAGTTTGGCACAAAAATATTGAAGTTAAAAAAAAAAGTAAATTAAAATTTTTATTTAAAAATTAAATTTTAATTAAGCATGAAGTTTAAAAAAAATTATAACAGAAAATTTACTTTTATTTCAATGTTAAAATGCAATACTATAAATTCTAAAATTTCAGGCTGGGAGGATGGGACTCTAGACATTAAACCTTCTCTCAGGCTAAGGCCTTACTATAGTATCATTTTAATACTACTGAAACAGAATTTTGATGATATGCTCCATTTTGAACAATTTTACCCTTTTAGATCATATCTTACAGATACATTTAGTATACACTTTTAAATATATTTAGAGTATTTTTTTAATGTCTTTCTTTTTATTGAAATATATCAGCATATTACAGTTTAGTAAACTTAAATTACAAAACATGATATGTTGTTTATAAGATACTAATACAATTTGTTCCAGAAGTGGGCATTTTGGCTACACCTTGGTTGATACAATAACTAAACTTATAGAAAGTTTGATTATTTTGAGATCAATATTTCAACTTCCCTCAGTATTATATTCAATATAATAATCAGAGTTAAATATATACATATATTTATTTATTCGAAAACTGGTGATAAATAGATATTGCAAGTCACTATTTTTTAAATAACATTTATTAAAATTTTTGATTAACATTAAGTTTTGTTAAAGTCACTGTTTTGGGATTAATAACTTATTAATATTAGAATTCAAAACTATTTTTTAAATTGATTTGTGTTTTCCAGTTAGTAAGAATTTTAAATTTTGAAGAAAAGAAATTTCTTTTGTTATTTAATATTTTTTTTTAATCCTCAAAACTTGTATCTTTATAATATATCATATTTTGTAGGGCAGAAAGGGTGGCAAATTTAGTATCTGCTTTGAACAGCAGAAACCTATGCTACACCACTACCACAGTACAGATTGACTATATTTCTCATGGCCTATAATATTCTTTATGTGTTACTATTCCTCTTAAAGTGCTAAAGTAAATAAACCTATTTCCATTCAGGGATATCTGTAAATTTTTTATTACAATTTATATAATAAAATAAATGTAGTAATTATTTAAAAAAGTTTTGCTTTTTCAAACAACAAATGTTGCATATACTTACATATTAAATTCAATAACTGATGTAATAATTGCTTAATGGCATGAAAGGAAGTATATGTACATTTGTATAGTTGATGCAACGATAGTAGAGATTACTATTTTACATAAACTATAATAGAAAGTTACTTTCAAATTAGATTTAAGTTTATGATTTTAATGAACAGAATGTTCAGAGTAATGTAGGTAATAAAATTATACAAAAATCTCGATTCAAAAGTTTTCTGAGGTTTTCAATAAACAACTCATTAAAAAACAAAAACAACATTTTTATTATAAATCCCAGATTGAATAGGCTTTTTTATAACCCTGATAATCCTTAAAAGTAAATTAGTCTAAATTATTAGAAATACTTTATAAAGCTAACGATACACTGAGAAGTTTCCACTGATAAAATAAAGAGTAAGAATGTGTTACGAAAAATCAGAATGAAAGCTAATATATGTACAGAAGTATCAACACTCTTTATCCTGGCTACAATCTGACATTTATTAGAAACAACTGGATGTTTTCAGAACATTTGGATAAACCACTACCAAAGACTGAGATGAAATAGAAATTAATTTGAAATTCTCATTCATTAATAAGAACTCCAAATGACTATGATTCCTTAACATTTTTAAATAATATGGATTATTAAAGGAATATATAATTTAATTTCATAAATTGAGATATTAAAAAAATGTGATTCATGTCGTACTTGGCAGATAACTAACTAGGATGACTTGAGTGGGGGAAAAAAATAAAT
Source organism: Pardosa pseudoannulata (assembly GCA_032207245.1). Classification (NCBI taxonomy): domain Eukaryota; kingdom Metazoa; phylum Arthropoda; class Arachnida; order Araneae; family Lycosidae; genus Pardosa; species Pardosa pseudoannulata. The sequence continues at coordinate 61,665,438 of CM063498.1, read as the reverse complement.
TTCAAAGACGATTTTGCCAACGTCTCTAACAATGGTCAAGTCTCTAATAAACTTTTTTTAAGTTCAGAGATTTAAATTCAAGAGATTTGAAAACTCATTTATACACAACAAATATAAACTAGGCACTTCAATTTGATATATTTTTGTTTTTTAAAGATAATTCTTATATAATAGATTATTTAATATAATCTGCCTAATTTCTTCAAAATACCACAACTTTATTAGATAAGTTCTAATTAAAAATACTCAGTTAAAATTTTAATACCTTATAGTTTATACTAAAACAAGCAGCATTAAAAATTAATTCAATTTTAAACATTACACATAAAAACAATTAAAATATTCATAACATTTACACATTAATGGAATATATTTGACACAAGTTCTTTAAAAATGAGGATTGTCACATCACTTTGATAGTTGGATTCATCAACAACAAATATATTAACAGAATTAAGAGGTTTCACAACAATTCAACAAATATAAACAACAGACTTATTCCAAATAAATTTCAAAACAACAGAGCTTGTATACAAATAACCACCAAGGAGCTATAATTTTGACATAACTGTATTAAAGTTCTAATTAAAAAGTACTATGCTTTTTTTAATTTTAGAACTTTATTAATTTATGATAAAAAAGAAAAAAACTACATTAAAATTAACCAAAATTCAAATACCACACACCAAAACAATCAAAATATTCATATATTAAATGAATACATTTCATACAATTCTGCAAAATATAAGGATTGTTCTACCACATTAAGTACATACCCTCCAACATTGGTCATTAGCCTATATGCAGCACTTAATGTCACAACATGCATTGTGTCATAGCTTAGATTTTACTAATGTATACATATATTTTAATTCATATATGCACATATGTGTATGTATATATATATATTTATTTATTAATATATAAAGATTCCTTTTACCCTGTGGATTTTCAGGAAATATGCAGTAAAAATTGCGAAATTCACATTTTCTAACATTATTGAGTAATTTAATAATTACTTCGTATTTTTTAGAATAGATACAGAAAATTTATTGCAGTCGGAGGATATGCTTTCATAAGCAAATTCTTTCATTGCTTTCATTAACAATAAAATTTATTAACAAAAGTACGATGTGTAACAATTCAACAAATATAAATCATGACCTTATTTCATGGGTTAAAAATATATGTGAAAACAAAGCTTATAAAGAAATAACCACCAAGAAACTGTTATAAGGTTCCCGAAATTTTAAAAACTAAATCTCCGATCAAAGGCCTTATTAATTAGAAATAAAAAGCACTTACAAAATTAAAGGGCACCAAAGGTTGAATTTCTATTGCTGTTTAAAGCATATATTTACAAAGTACTGATATTATTCCTTAATCTGTAAAAATAAAACAGATTGTTATGTGCCATATCACAGTGTCCAGACAAACCTATTACATGCAGGGGGTTTGAATATTTTAACTTAGAAGGAAATACATTTGTATAAAGATGTCAAGGTATACATTTTTACTATTTGAATTTTATTTTATTCAAAGTGTTAAGGTTTTTGCAGTGACAAACAAGCAAACTCCAGATGAAAAAAATTGTCCAATAAATTCAATTTAGACTCCATCTGAAAGATCATGAGAAAGAGCTTAAATTTAAAGCAGAAATTCTAAACAAAGTTTTACCTCTTTAAAAAATTACCTTTTGCAGATTTTTAATTACATTGAATAAAAATGGCACACTAGTTGCAATAGTGTTTCAATCTTTTTAGATCCTACAGGCCATAGATTCTACCACTATATTATTATTTTTTTTATTTCAAAATTTAAAAAAAAAATTGGTAATTTTTTATTTCAAAATTATAAGAACAAGCAGTTCTATAGCATTAAATTTGGAAATACATTTAAATATTTCCTACCTGATACCATGCTCATGATCCTATTAATGATAAAAAAAAAAAAATTTAGAATGTGTTTTAAGTAAAATGAGATGAGAAAGAAATATATAACATGAGCATGTACAATATATAATTTTCTTTCTGTTGATCACACATTGTAAATCCACAATAAAAATAGCAGATACCATTGACATAATTTTATTCCCCAGCAGTTCAGAATATCAACAAATTCATGAAGCAGCATGACATGATTTGTTTATGATTACCTCAAGAGTACCTTCATTAGACAGAGATAGGAAAACAAATTTTGCTATGAATCCTGTTATGCTTTTAGAAACTTTTTCTCTCCTATCTCAGGTCATTTTATTTAAAGAAATTTTTTGTTATTATTCATGTAATTAAAAAATTAATCTACATTGTTTTCTTATTACAGCAGATTATGGACAGTGTATTGTACACATTTAATATTGGAATTATCATCTATTGGTAATAAATTATATTTGTCAATGAATTCTAACATACATGGTTTCTTTTAACATTTTTATTACTATATACTATACAGATATTTTGTATTATTCTTAGTAAATTGTATTATTATCTATTGAATTAGTAATCTGAACCAGGCCTGGCTTTAGGCTAGAGCACATTACTCATAATTTAGAGGTACCATAAAAAAGAGGGCATGCTCTGCAGTGGTTCTTATATCTTTTTCATTTTGGGGGTAGTTTTTTTTTTTCCTCAGCTATCTAAATCTTTCATTCTTTCTTTCCAGAATCTTTTTAGGATTAAGGACATGATAGAGATGACTCTTATTTAGATTCCTTTCCACTCATGTGTGAAAGAATAATACCATTTTGATAGCTCATGCATGTTGTAAGAAACGACTAAAATGGGTACTCAGCATCCAGAGTTATAGCTCCCAAACCTGGGGCTTATATCAAGGAACTGCCCTCAGGGTGTTTGCATACTTTAGGTAAACATGAGTTTGGATCCTGAGGTACCTCAGCTATCTGTAGCTATATTTTCTTCTTTTTCTTGGGTTTAGGTACAACAGACTTCTGGTAGCAGTGCCCTACTCTTGGGGAAATGCCCTAGGATCTACCCTAAAAGTGATTTCATTCATTCATTCGATTCCTTTTGCTCTCTCTCCTCCACACTACTCTCTTTGTTTTCTCACAACTCCTTTTCTATTTCTTGATAACATTACCTAATTTTTTTTCATTTCCCATTGTCTGTATGTTTATCTCTTTCACACCTGAAACTTTTGGATTTTGTGAGCAGCAACATGAGTCCAAACTGTAGTGTCAAAAAGCCTATTAAGGGCCTTGAAAAGTTTAAGTTCATAAGCTTGAATTTTTTACTTCTATATGAGAGTTCAGAACATACTTTTTGCTGAGTTACGTTTTTTCAGCATCTGGACTCACATATATCAAAAACTCTACCTGTACATAAAAACTGATAGAATTCACTGATTGACTAGTTGTAGAGTGTATACACATCTCATATTGATGAGGAGATTACACAATATTTTAGAATTGCATAGATGATACACAACAAATTAGACAGTTTATCAACAATATCAATTGAACAGAAAATGTTAAAGTCAATATTACTTAGTTAACTATTATATTTGCTCAGATAAAGGCCTAGTACGTTAAATTATTGTAAATTTTTATAGGGTCATTATCAAGAAATTTGCAAAATCACTATCCAGGCTATTTTAGATCTATTAATTATTTAGTACATTTATTTCAGTAGAAAATATATTGTATTCTTGTTAATTGAGCTTTTTCACACACAATTGTTAAAGTGTTAAACAATTTTGAGATAATAACACAAACAAAAGAGAAAACTGTTGACATGGAAAATAAGTTTTTTTTAACTTGTTCAAAGCCCATTTATTAAAACAACTTGATTTTTAAAAAATTGATCTACATTATTCATATAAACATATTATAAATAATACATATAAATATATAGAATAAGCTGATACTTAAATATATATATAATTAATTATTAATATTGTGCTGTAAATGCCTGTCCCAAAGCTGTGTTAAGATTGCAATTTTTTTAGCTTTAGTTATTTAAGAATAAATGACACCACCCTCTTCAAGCTTTAGTTTATTTCTCCTTCCCTAACTAGCATAATATGGAATATGTGCTTGCATTAGATTTTTGTTGAATGATTTAAGATTTATTGGGAAAAACACTGCAAAAGAAGATGAATATTATTTTTATTATCCATCATGAGGGTGAAACTGCCTTACTTTCTATAACTATTTATTATATAAAAGCAATTTATTTTTAATATGTTACTACACTATGAATTGTACTCATTAAATGGATTTGCAAAAACTTACATAATGGAATCAGAATAGAATACTATAATTTTATCATGAGTATTACTTATCTGTAAGAGATAAAATCCTATTAAAAAATGTGTACATATATATATATATATTATGGGATTCAATTTGCATATTTGCCCAAAATTTAAAGTAACTAATAAAGATTTTTTTTTAATATGTTTAATTGTAAAATCAAATGTATCTGTGCAATATCTTTATTATTTTAATACTTTTTTATGTCTTAATAACTAAATATATAAAAAATTCAGAAATTACTAAAATTAATACATTAAATAAAAAAATTAAAAAAAAAAACAATGCTAGAAGATATTTTATGTGCATAATTTGATTGTTATAAAACATGCATAATCACCAAAATGCAATGAAATGAGACCGAGATCATCAAGTTTCTCATTCCTAACTAATGTAACTGAAAAAGCATAACATATATTTTTTTCTTCCTTTTATATATTTTCTCTTCTAAAACAGGTTTTATGATTTGTCGTAGGTGCTATAAATGAAGCAAACTTAAAATGCATAGATTTGAACAGGAATCATTTAAAGGAACATAAGATTACACACAAAACAAGCCTAATATCAACACAGAAATAGAAGAAATTAATTTTGTAGCAATTACTTTTAATGAATTGTTACAAGACATTTATGTGCATGCTATTTAAAACTTATTACATATAACAAATAATTTCCAAGATTAAAGTATGATTTAAACTAGTTGAACTTGTAAATTAGGAGAGATAAATAACAATATGCAATGACTTTTATATAACATAAGTGGCATTAAAATAACTGTTTTCATTTTCATATTAGCAGTCAAGGCCTTGGATTCTTTTATTACTGCTCCTTAGCATAACAGAGCTATTGACAGCACTGGAGAAATAAGAATTATCAATGCTGCATTTTGTCATCACTCAAATCTTACTGAGGATGTTAAAAAAAAATAATAATAAAAGTACAAGATTGTCATTAACATTGGAAATGAAAGCCTTTACAAAGGATACTGATTTTCTTAGAACATCTCTAATAATTGGTTCCTTAAGTGGCATCAAATCACAAGCTCTGTTCAGTGTAATTTTAACAATAACAATTGTAAATCTTATATTTGCATTAAAACAGTACTATTTGTGCTGCTATCAATAAATATAAATTTCTTGTCATGGGCTATGGGCATATTGTAGCTAAGTGATCACACAGTTCCCAAGATTATTTTGATCAGATGAATCAAATTCTACTTGTTCCAGATATTTTAGTGGTACACCTGCTTGGAACAACTTTTGACGATCTATCTGAGCAATATTAGGAATGTAACTTAAAAGAGCTTGCCAACAAATATCAGATAAGGATGGTATCCTTAACCAGATACTAAAAATTTCATTAGTTCTAATTTCTTCATGGGTATCTGTTACGCCTCCAAATATGAAGACTTGACCTTCCTACAATACAAAAAATTGAAAATGAATAAAGTAAATACAGAAAAGAAATGTTTCAATATATACAACTATGCTTTACATCTACCTATTGAATAAAACATTCATTATTAATATTTTCTAAAGCTTCTATATATTATGTAATTTATAGTATAAGACTGGATTGTATTAAAGATGTAATACTAATAATATAAACTAATGGAATTTGCAGTTAATGTGATTAAGTTATTTTGAATTACAATAACTTACCTTTCAGAAAGATATATCAGGTTCAGCAAATTGAAATTGATACTATGATAATAACTATAGCAATGGTAACTATATCATGTTCATAAATAATTTTTAAAGAGAAAATTCACTGCCAAAAGTTTATTATTCATATTGTTTAATATGATATAACAATGATGAGCAAACATTTTATAAAGTCATTATATTTACTACCATCTTTAATCCTGTTGTGTGACCCAAGAGTTGGTAAGTTTTGGATTATTTTGATAAACTACTCATGCTTGTACATGTAAAATGTTTGAATATATAGCATTTTGAAAATGAATGAATCTTTAAAAGTAATGCAGTATAATGATTTGAAGTATAGATGTAAAGAAATTTCAATTTTAAATTAGTGCAATAAAATTTAGTTTTTAAAATAAATACATTTTATTAATTTTAATCCTACTTATAATTAATTTGTCTAATGTAAATGCCAAAAAATAACTTTTTTTTTCTACAATTGCTTACTTTTAGAGCATATTCAATCAAATGTGATGTCTCTTTAAAATAGAAATTGATATCCCCCTAATATATTGTAATCATCTATTATAATTGCCCATATATTTGTTTACCTCACACTGGCAACAGTAGCCTAGTTGTGCATATTAATTATAAAATGTTCAATATTTTTACAATGATAAAGCTTTTATTTGATTCTTAATGTCTATTCAATGTTTACAGTATCAATATGCATATATACTCGCAACAAATTACTATGTTCTTAATGTTAATCTCTAGTTTCAATTACATTGCTGTCTTTTATTCTCAAATATTTTAATAGAAATCAAAATTTTAACTATCCACTGTTCATGATACTTTGAGTTTTTATACTAAGTGCATATTATTTATACATAAAACATGACATTTTCAAACATGAATTTCTACATTAACAAAGGGGCAGACTATGTTTTCTAATGACATTATTTAGTTAGGACCAATAGCCAATGAGCTAGGTCATGTAGTTTGAAGATTCTGAAGGAAAAGACCATAGCAGTACAACTTCATGGATTTTAGTTGAAATAATAATTAATGTTTCACAGTATATAACTTTAATATCTTTAATTTGATTATGTACAGAACTTAGATAAAAAAGTAAGATCAGAATTCTGCATACCTAGATATATAACTCTTTACATTACTCACCTCAGACATAGATAAAGAATGGAAATAAAGTGGTATAGGCAATACTGTATCAAGTTTCTGCCACTGTAGTTTTTTCAAGTTAATTTTCCATATATCAGAAAATATAGAGTGCCAGTTATGTCCTCCACAAATATATATATCTGAAAGAGATAATAAATTTAAAAAATCAGGTGTGAGTCAAGATAATAGTACACACATGTACGTATAACATATATATATATATATATATATATATATGTACTATGGGTTGTTTTCAAGAAACTGAAATCTGTCAATAACCTTATTTATAGGGAAAGCATAATTTTAAAGTACCTAGACACTGCAGCCCCACCAATGTATTCACACAGTCAAGGAATAACCAGATTACAGACGTATGTTTATGAATAGAAATGTGACATGACATTTTCCTTAGACATGGTGAATGTATATAATTCAGTTGAACCCTAATAGCCAAAAGGGATTGGAAAAAAGCAGATAATATGGATGGCATTTTACAACCCAGGGAAATGGTGATGGTGCCAGATAAAAGAAGAGACTAACTTAAGACTATAAGGGACTTGAGAGTAAGACAATGATAAAAGATGCAATAAATTTGCCAGAACCAGGGGGAATAAATAAAATGGCAGACAAAACAATAATATAAGAAGTCAAGAGAATTAGTTTAAACCCTGTACCAAGCAAAACAGGGCAATAAAAATTTAGAAAACACCCTCACTAATTGGAAGAAAAGACATGGAGAAAGGAATTTTGAGCTGCCAAGATAAAGAAAAAGAAAAGAGATGAGACCATGAGTCACAGAGATAAGGAGCCTGATTACAAGACAGACATTTCAGATGACATCAATTTCCAGTAATTTTTCAACTCTACAAATTTTTAATCTTCAATTGATAAGTTAAGCCACTTTTTCAGTAATAATCATATAAGTGTAATTTTGCATGTCATTAAATATCATGCTGGTTAAGAAATTGAATTTTTATTCATATAGTCTGCAAATTAAATAATAAAATAAGTTATTAAATGTAAACTAATATAATCATTAAGTTAATATCAAATTGTTGTACATTATGTCCTGTATTCAAGAGTAACTTTTCAAGAGTAGTCTTTATAATTAATAAGCACTTTCAATACATGTTAACTAATTTTTAAATACTTTATGACAGATAAATTAATTGATTTTGATATTTACTCCTTCCATTTAAGGATACTACATAAAATCATAATGTATGTCCTAATTTTCATTAGGTATGACTAACTATTAAATGAGCACTTTTACTCACTGGGGTCCAACCTTATTTCACTAGCAGTTTCCCTGAAGAAAATAGTGACATTATATGCTTTTTAATATATAAGAATAAATTTGAATCATTTAATGAAATTTTGTAACAGTTTTATAAAGACTAAATAAAGAAATTTTACCATCTCCAACTTGTACACAACCATGGCATAACCTAGCTTCTGGATGAACTAAAAAAGAATAAAATATTGACAATTAGTTTTGCACATTTTTTAGAAGAAAGCTTTTTTTTATTGTATAAAGTGCAATGTGATATTTATAGTAGAATTAAAAAAATGTAAACATAAAATAATTTAAATTAGTCGTTAACCTTTAACTCTTACAATTTTATAATAATCCTATGCATAATTAGTTTTAAAATTACTTACTTGCACTTATAAAGTCTTTTTCAATCATTATTTTTTAAATTTTGAATAATGAAATTGCAGGATGATATATAAAAAAAGTTAAAAGCGAATACATAAAAAGTATCACAAACCACAATTTTATAATAAACATAAATGCTTATTTTTAGAATTATTTTAAATGTCATTTTTCACACAGAAAAGTATCATGCTTATATTAAGCTATTTGTTTAAAAATATATCTTACATGTAAAATCCTCCTTTTTTTAATTTTTATTTTAAAAAATTCTTTTTTTTTTAATTTTAATGTTCCATTCATGATTTTTTTCTACTCTAATCAGTCTTAAGTAAATGTTAAATAAAATCTTCATAGCTAAATATAAGTCTTGTGATATTCTCGATCAATATCTGAAAATGATTACAGCAGATAGCCTTGCAAGGACTCATTTAAATCATTAAAAACAAATACGATTTCCCTTGCTCCCAAAAAATGTACTATTCAACTAAGAAAAATTAATGACAGTTAACATAATTAATCATATGAGAAAAAAGGGATGATTATTAGAATACCAAGCACATTTTGGAATAAAAAAGAGAAAAATGACTATGTCTAAATAAAAGTTAAAGAAAACAACTATAAACTAGTCATTATCTTAGAAAGAAAAAGAAAGTACTAATTTTGACCTGATGCTCCCTAACAATTCCTGGCAGGCTGGGTACTCTGTTTATACTTCATTATTAAGTTATCTACAGGTAGTTCTTCTAATTATCAATAGTTTACAAGCAAGAGAAGGAATGCTGTCAATTTTATTCCTTAACAATGACTTAAATATTCATGTATGTTAAAAATGTAAAATAATTATCACTTTACATACCAAATATCACATGCATTAACTTTGCTATTTATCTAAACATGGATGGGAAATAAATGTTGTAAGTGAGAGAAAGTTCAGTTGTATTATTTAAGTGTAAATATACATTAGGAGCTTATTTTGTTCTGTTTTTCACTCACAATAAAAAGAGAAAATATTAAATTAGAAATTTTGTACAAATATGATTTGTGCTTAGCCTTCAGTCTGGGTAACTGAAGTTTCCAAATAAAGAACACACAATTTAAAAACTAATTTAAATTATATTAGATGCTAGCAATATGACCAATTTTGAAACCCAAACAACTCATTTTCATAAAACAAACACATTTTATCTAAATTTAACTTTTTTTCATAAATTTAAGAAATCTAAACTAAAGAATTAATTCATTCTTGGCAGGCGAAATGGTACCACCCTGGTTCATCCATATTGTAGCTGGGACACTATGACATTTTACTAACACATTTTAAACACTATTATATAAATTAAGTTACTTAAAAGTTTAGTTAACTTCAGTGAGTAATTAAAAGAAAAATATACCCAATGACATCTTACTATATGATCACTAAGCTCAAAAAAGTGCAAAAGTGTTCTATCTCCAACAAGACCTTGATCTTCAATCAATTTACCTACCTAAAACCTTTCTAGTGTTTTAACAGATCATTAAGCAAAATTTCATGAAGAATGATCAACTCATTTTGGAAGAGATAGCAAACTGACAGACATACAAAGAATTTTTCACATAAAGATAGATATTAACTCACTAAAGTCTAATAACTATTTCTGGGGGCAGCTAAAAATAATTTGCAGGCTTTTTAAGTTTTGTTGGAAAGTTTTCTATTTTTAGTAAAGGTAGCTGATAGTCCTATAAACAGTCCTAAATTTTCAAGTTTCTGTTATAGTTTTATAACTTTTATTTTTTGGATTGACATTTAAGGATTTTTTAAATGTTAAACAAGAATTTACTTTTTTGACAGGTGCTCCAACTGAAGTAAGGATTAACAGTTAAAACTTCATTTTAAAGTATTGTGTAATACCTGAAAATAAAAGAGATTTACACTACTCTACTAAGAATAGCGAATAAATCTCTTATCCTCTAATTTTCCCTTTTCACAAATAACCCATAATGTTGTTTAAAAGTTTCAGCTCATCACTAATGAGGACTGGCTGTAATTCACAGTTGCTTAAATTTTTCATTTCATTTTCACCCAGGAGTTAATATTAACTTATATTTAAGGTATTCATTAATATATATTCATCAAATTATTTTATTTATTGATTGGAGAGTTAATTTATAGAAAATGATTTTTTTGCCTGCGATGGATTTCCTTAAAAAATTGCCAAATCATGGCCGAATGGTAGAGCACTGCTCTTCGGTACCAGAGTTTGCAAGTTCAGATCCCACTGATGGCATAGATGTTTATAGCCATTCGGAAATTGGTTTTGAGCAGTAGCTTCTGGTCTCATTGGAGCAGAACTGTAGACAGTAGCGCTCCAAACCAAACTAAACTTTAAAAAATTCAGACTTTCTAAATTTAAATTTACTTTTGGTAATTTAAATGAAGTCAAAACTTAAAAGATTCTTAAATATGTTTTAATGTAAATTATAATTGCTTAACCAAAATTTTGCAGGAACACATAAAAAAATGAATCACAAGGAAATTTTTAAAACTGTACAAAATATTTCAAAAACTTAAATTAGTTTAAAAAAGTTATTCTGATTATAAGCAAAAGTTTTTATGTGATTAATTTAGTTATAATTTATTGTATATATGTACAAAGTTACATAACTTTTAAGTTAATACTTTATAAAAATGCTTTGTAAAATCCACTGACTCTTGAAATAAAAGAATTCATGTGGAAACCTATTTAAGCATATACAGAAATTAAACTCAACGTTTCAAAAGGATTAGATACACTTATTACCCAATATAAAACCCTACTAACATTATAAATATTAATTTCAGTACAAGGCATCTATACAAATATATCTCTCTCAACTCTAAAGAACAGAATGCCATAAATGGAAAAAAATCTTTAGTGACAAAACGTATTTTAATAATTCATGATAACAATGAAATTCAAAAGAATTACCAGTTTCAGTTGTTGTTTCAATCTTGCTCCAAGTATTATCTATTAGGTCAAAGACTGGTATCTAAAGATTAAATAAATATAAATACATATCATATATATATATAGTTTAAGCATACAAAAGTCATGAATAACTGAAACATGTACTACATTAAACAGGGTAGAAACAAGTATGATACTTAAGCACGATAAATGCAAAACTATAAAAGTAATGTCTGAACAAGAATGAGTACATGTTACGCAACTATACAACCATGGGAGAAGTAAAAGCAGTAAGCTATGAAAAAATTACATTTAACAACCTTTTTCAAAAGCTACAATAAAGACTATGAGCTGATCTTAATTTTTTTTTTCTTTTTTAAAGAAGGAATTAGAAAACCTGGAGACAAACTAATGTATACAGGTCATTTAAGTCTTGTAGGAAACACTTGAAATAAGGAGTCATAGCATTCCAAAAAAGACAGCTATCACATCTCTCAAATGTTAAAACAACTAGAACAAATAGAAGGTAAAATAACCATGGCCAGAAAGTAAGTGGATTTTATTTTTAATTATCTACTATATAGAAATTAAGCAATAAATTATGATTCAACGCACTAGTTATGCCTTAACTTTTCCTGTTTAAATCGATGGTCTTATCCATAACATCTTACTGAATTGAGCAGATGGATTTGCCAACTTTGAACTGAAAACTGAATACTTTCTGAATTGGTACCTTCCATTGGATACTTCTTTCCCTGTTATCCCTAGGTAAAATTCAAGCCTGCATATGAAAGTATTCAATTCTGTTATCAGAGTTTTGATATTATTGATTTTTAAGCAATTTACATAAGCGAGAATTCTATCGATGCAAATCAGTTAAAATAGATATATTTTACCCTCTTTAAAAAAAAAAAAAAAAAAAAAAAAAAGAAGAAGAAGAGAAGAAGAAGAAGGGGCACATATCTCATAACTGGCAGCTTCATAAATTCATCAGATCGATTTTGTGTATACACAGACAACAATTGCTTTAGATATTGTACTATTACAGAGTAATTAAAAACCTGTTCAACCATTTAAATTCAAGGAGTATATATATATCAATACCATTAACATTACCAGTAACTGGTAACATGTTACAGACAAGATAGTTCTTACAATACATTTAAAAAAAACTTTTGATTTAAAGGGAAATTTTTTTCATGTTCAGGAATTAAAAGGTCAATAAACATCTTTTATATTTATATTTAAATGATTCTATCCAGATTATTGAAAAATTTTTTTTCATTTAGAACTCTATAAAAAGATACATATTCACACACAAACAAAAGCTTTCTGAAGAGATAAAGGAATTAATAAATAGCTTCAAAAAGTTGGATAAAAAATATAACCGTTTACTGAAAATTCAGTAATTTTTTTTTTTTTTTTTAAAAAAAGGAATTTAATATTAGCAACAATATACAACGTGTTTAATTTCAATAATATATAAAACTCTTTCACAATTACCCCAACAAAATCAAAGCTTTCAAATGCAGTTCCACCTCCAAAAACATATATTTTGTCATCTTGAATAATGATTTCATGCCTGTATCTAATAAAATGGAAAGAATGTCATTTCATCCAAATAAAATATACTTTAACAAACTCTATATTAGTAATATTAAGATTACACAAAGAATTAATAGAACAAACTTCATTGATATATTTAAAATCTTCTGAGATTTTATCTAAAGTTTACCATCAATTCTTCAACACATAACATAAAAGTTGTGTTATATGAGAAGTACACCATTATGTCTGCAGTTACATTAACTGCAGAACTGAATAAAATTCCTTAAATGCTTAAAGCAAATAGTTTATAATTAAAAGCAATATGCAATGTACTCAAACAATAATATTAGAAGATATCTGAATGTTCTATCACCTTATTTTTCTCTCTTAGAGAATATTGAAAAGGGTTTTTTTTTTTTTTTTTTTTTTTTTTTTTTTTTTTGGATAAGACATCTTTAACACAATAGCTAGAAAAGACATACTGTATTTAAACATGTATAATGCAAATGTGTATACTCTAAAAAAAGAAAATAGGGGAAAAAAGATTAAAGTTTAATTTTGTATGTAACATGCACCATAAATTTAACATGCAAATGGCTTTCCAGATTGTAAACCTACAGGATCAAAGCTATAGGGACCAAATGATTCTGTTTGGATGGCATCCTATTCCATTTTTTAACAATCTGGGTATTTGAGACTAGGGATGTAAACTACTTCAAAAGTGCTATAGTGGGCAAAACTTTCGTATTCCCAACAGGACTAATGAATTTTCTGCTCTTTCACTTTTTATCAGAATGAACAATAGAGTAAAATAAATGCAGTACACAAGGGGATAATTAATCAGTAGCAAAAATTAAGTCTCATGGGTTTTTAAGCATTCTTTGAGTAGCGAAATTTTACATTTAAACTGCTTTGAGCACACGAACGAGTGGCAGAACTTTATAGAGCACTACTTATAGGGTTAACTTTTAATCATAAGAATTACACCAGTGTTTGTTCTTAAACTTTTTCCCGTGAGGTACATTTGTTGGGCTGAAAATTTTTCTAGCACAGCTACCCTTAAAGTGGTTTGAATATGAAGGAAATGTAGAAAAATCATGCAAATTTAATATCCATTTATGTTTTTTGAATAATTAAACTGCTTATATGAATATTTCATTATTATTTTTATTATTGATAAGCACCCATAACATGCTTTCACATGCTCCTAGTTTGAGAACCACAAAACTGAAGGAACAATCTCATAATTCTGTTCTAAAAGCTGAATGATCTCAAGTTCCCAACAGCATAGCTGAGAATCTTCTTGAAAACTGCTAAATTAGAGTAAAGTTAATGAATAGTTTTATTAGTTGGTTTGGTTTAGCACAACAATCAACATTTTCTACATGAGGGCTAAGTAGATAGAGTCTTACAATGCAAAGTCAAATGGCTACAGAAATGCACACAGGTGCAGAAATGCAGTATGATTCAAACCAATGGATTTCAGCACTGAAAGGTAGTTCTCTACTTAATTGGTCATTGTCCAGCACTATATTACTAGCACTGATATATTAAAGAAATTATCTAGAATGAAATACAAATGCAGCATTATTTCTATCATGTAATATTTTCCCCCCAATTTATTATCTCCCGTGTCTAGATTTATATGCAACTACAGAGTTTGACTGCTAATCAATCACTTTCAGGAAGAGTAAAAAGTTGAAAATTTACATGTCATTTTCACTATTTTTTTAAATTATGAACTGCATTACACTAGTATGAATATAAAAGGAAAACCGGCACAAAATTAGGTAAAAATTAACTACAAGCAGCTGTTTCATATGCATAATTAAACTATTTCTTCAGTACAAAAACATGAATGCTCTGATATTTTTACTATATTTTGCCAAGGCTTTACCTTGCATAAATCATACTAACAAAATAAAATAATAAATAATTAAGCATAAAAAATTAGGTCTATTCAGATATAAATTCACTGATATAGATTTTTACAAAGTAATAGAAAAGGTGTAATTGTTTTTTCAAAAAATTATGCATTAGGCTGCTAACTCTCCGTAAGTACTTAAGTTTTACTACTAAAAAAATGTTTTCTTCTAAGGTCACATGCACAACATTCAAAATCACGTTAATAAAAAAATTAACAAAACTCATTTATTTAAAAAAAAAATCTAAACAGATTTTTAAGATGATTAAATTCACAAGACAATATAGAAGTATAAAGTTTCTTTTTATTTTAATACTTATAATGTCTAAAAAGTTTATTAAATTCCTTAATTTTTACTATTCTATTTAATATTTTTAACCTTTAATCTCCACTTGAAATCAACTGATACAGGAAAAGAGAAACCTGGAGAACAAAGCATAGATACTAAAGCTCATTAAAAAGCACTAAATATAATTAATGTAAGTAAAAATATACTGATAGACAAATATAAAAAAGAAATGAAATTTATAAATTGATTAACTCTGAAAGTTTAATCTTATATAAAAATGTATCTTTACTTTTACAACATAAAATTCAAATAATTACCTTGCTGGTGGTACATAAGAGTTCTTTTTAATGCTATCAAGTCTTGTCCATATTTTGGTGTGAAGATCCAAACAATGGACAGTAATGGTATATTCATATCCTGCAGTTCCTCCAATGACATAAATTTTATGGTTATGTAGAACTATTGCCTAAAATTAAACTAAAAACTGTCAAATTCTACAGCATTAATAAATAAATAAATAGCAGAACAATAGAGAAGAAATAAGTTCTAATTCAACATTTTTGAAACTACTTTTAGTACTTTGAAATCTCAAAGTTATTTTGCGATTTAACCCTACATTACTAAACAGTCATGTAATAGACTACCAACCCCTGCCTGTTTTTAAAATCTGATATGTTTGTTCTATTGCACTCACACCATTACACTTATAATACCTTCATATCTAGTAAAATGAGTTATCCAAAGGTTGTAAGCACTGATGTACACTTGTTACTCTTTTCGAGATTTTCTGTATTTGTCATCTAACAGTCAAATGTTTATCAATAAAAGGCAGAAGTTTGTGTCAGTACCATAATCTACCAATGAGAGTATTTTTTCCTTCTTCCTGCATTTACCCATATCTTGAAATATCTTTTGAAAAAGATGGATCAATTAATTAAAATAAAATTTTGTGATTTTTGATTGAATTTGACAGAAAAACAATTGAATACAGTGGCAACTCGTGGTTTATTGAAATTGGAAGTTCACAAAACAAATTTTAAAAATTAAAAATGCAGATAAGGCATTTCTTTCAAATTAAAATACACTTGCATTTTCCCAAATTAAAGCCAAACAATTAAACTAAAATAAAACATTCTGACAGATTAAAATATGGCAGCATTTTATTTTTTACTATGGAATGCAATAAACCATAATGATGAAATTGTATGATGAATGCAAAAGATAGCACAATATATCTTTGATCATTACAGAATAGTCAAGTCATATTTGTAAATTAAATCCCCTTTTCAGTCTTTATTTGAGGCAAACAAATTAATAGCTTTTCCTTTGTAGTTATGTATATTTATTTTGTATTTTTCAGATGAAAACAGAGTTCTTATTAAGAATGTATTAATTTGTTTAAGAATTGAGGAGTGTCTCACAGCTTCAGCAGTGATTATTAGAATAGCAAAATAATTAGCTACATTTTTTTAGGTTTCCAAAATCATAGTCTGTAAGTTGTTTTGTATAATAAATTCTAGAACACTAAAGGCACAAGTCATATTTCTTAAATTATTGCAATTTTTCTTTCTATTGCAATGTTAGAAAATTTAGTACTTTAGTTCCTAAACACTGATTTGATTAATTGCCATCCTAACTGTTTAAACTGGTTTGTAAAAAAAAAATTATACATAAAAATGACAGCAATAAAAAATATAAGAAAATGGAGAAATTAATGAGAAAATTTGGATGAGATAATCGAAAATTGCAAGTTCTCAGTCACTGAAGATGTACAAATGTGAATCTATTTTTAGATTTTTATTATAAAAAAAATTTAAATCTATCAGGAGAAAAAAAGTTATATATCCTCTTAAAAAAAAAAAAAAAAAAAAAAAGTAGGAGAGAGAAAGAAAATACTTTAATTAATAAAACAAAATATTTACAGCAACTTTCTTTAAAACAACAGAACAAGAAAGGAAGGTACAGTGACACATTGACAATCCAGAAATTATAATCTGAAAGCATCTATGATTTTGTGCTAACTGCATTTTCTATTTATTTACTTTACTTAAAATTTTGCTCATTTAAGTTTTCAGTACTAATGACATTTTTATTTTTACTTATTTTAATTTTTTTTTTTTACTTTGGCTGATTTAAGTTCTTGTTAAAATATTCAGTATACTTTTACATTTTGATAATGCACTGATGAGATCAGGTTTATGGCAAAGGAGGTGCAGGAAATTGCTCGAATTGGCCAAAGATTCACTACAGACAATTTATCAAATGCAACATCTAAGCATGGTTACTCTTAGGGAAAAAAAAAAAAGCTTTGCACAGGACCAGACATTTAGAAGGTCATCACTGTATCAAAAACAAAAGCGTGGAGTTAATTCTACTGTTTGTTAGTTGGATTATAACAGAACTGTGTTGCATTCAATTATAGATTATTTTTGTTTTTATTAATTATTTCTATTGCTAACAGCAGTAAAGGTAATAATTTATAGGATTTTTGTAGGAGGATATTTTGTAACAGTTTTAAATATGAAGTTTCAACTTTCTAGAGCTAATTGTTGAGTTGTACGAGATACACACAGACAGACATCTCCACAAAATTAATCAAAATGAATTCAGTCATGGTTAACAAAGGAGGTATTTCTGCTGAAATCTGAGCACTAGTATCTTTCATCATTACTATATGCACCCTTTTCTTTGCACAAGGAAGTAAAAACTTTATCAACACATTGTTTTTACATCTTTGTGCACACAGCATTTCTTTTAGTACACTACTTAACTCTAAATTGCAAATTTACCAAATGGAAATATATTATTAATGGAAACATTTTTATTCTACAAAATTTCATTAAACAAATAAAAGAGGCATATTACTTGACCATATAATGGAGGAGGTTTATCTCCAGTTGTGGGCAATGTAAACCACTCAAAAGAATTTAAGTTACACAAATGAGTACTATTACTGCTACTGTGACCAAATGGAACACCTGTACCACCATACACTAGCATATGATTTCCAATGAGTACAGCTGAAACATTAAAAAAATATATTACAATTGTGTAAAAAAGCTCTAATCAGGCAAAACATTGGTCCATTTATGGACCATTCAAACAATATTTTATTGTAAAACAGACCATTTTTAAAATATCTTAAAAATGGGCCTTTCATAAAATTATTCCTGCGAAAAATTGATTTTTTAACAAACTTGTATATGTTTAGATATGTATAATCAGGAATATAGTTTTTTTTTTTTTTTTTAAATAAATGACTCTCTTTAAAATGGAACTTAGTACTTATTTCAGATACATAAACTTGTGTACTTTTACAAAAACAGAACCCTTACTAAAAGGTCCTGGATTAATGCTAATTTCAGTTTCACAAAATTATGTGATAATTTTTCCCACACACTTAAAAAAAATGTATATTGTCCTTCAAACACAAAAATATATACATTTAAATAAACAAATAAAGGAAAGCATTACATTAAATACACTACAAAGCAGAGTGAATGATAAAGTTCAGTTTTGGAGGTGTAAAAGTCAGAAGAATAAGACTACTGCCCCAAACAGAAGTCAACAGAGTTATATTATTGCCAAGCATCAAAAACAGAAAGATAGATAAACAATGAATACCTCTTAATAGGTAAACAGATAAAGATATACTGAGAGTAAAAGTTAAAGTGTAAAATGTATAGTACTGAAGAAGAAACAGTTAAGAATCACAATTGTCCTTAAAAAGGCAAAGAGGTTAGGATGGTGGGTTTCTTCAACCAAGTCACACAAGTTTATTACAAAGCAGGAGTGTATATAGGAAAATAATCTGAGCTGAATAATTCAAAATATCTATTTATGGCTACATAAATTTAGAAGGATTTCTAAAGGATTTGCATCATTTCATTTTCTGACAAATACATTTATTTGTTTAACACTTTTATGGACTATAATGGAGATTTAATGGTATAATATGAAATAAGAAAATATATAAAATGTATTACATAATAAACAATCAATAGTTTTAATGTTTAAATATCCCATTAAATAGTATGTAGAATTTTTATGGATTCCTGTCACAAGGTTTTCTTTTCAGCAAAGCTAAATGGCAATCCTATAAAAAATCTACAACAAGACAGCTATTTTTTATAATATTGTCATTTAGATATTTCATAAATTTTTGAGCCTTGCGCATAAATTTACATTTTCAGCAGAAACATTAGTTGAAATCATGACAAATAGCTTTATCTATTATACTGTATCGCATTACAGTACTGTGTTTATAAATAATTCCAAATAAATCTGTTGTCACAAAGTTTATGTTTTTTTTATAAATGGCATTGTATGAAGTCGAAAAATGATGACCAGTCATGAATAATGATATACTGTAATATTCAAAGTTGTTTAAATTTCATGTTTCACTGTAGTCCATAATAACTTAGATTTAAGATATTTATCAATTTATATTCAGCAGAAATGCGATTGATGAACAATAAAAGGATATTAAAAAACATTTAAATGAAACATACTTACAGTTTATCAATGTGACTGCATCATTATAATTTTATTTTTATGGATAAGCTTAATAAATTTGTAATATTTTTCAAGATTTCTTTTAGATTACAGTATAAACTGTTTTTTTTTTTATCTGATTCAAAACAGTTTACATTAAAATCATTACAATAAACTAATTATGCATGCATAATTCGAAAATAGGTTTAAAGGAATTATGTGAAAAGAAATTAGAAAAAAATCAGCACACAGAAAAAATTTTTATTAATTTCATTAAATTGAGCATCAACGATCCTACATTGAAAACTACTGAATTTTTTCTTCTTAAATTGAAATTTTTTATGATTATATAGAAAATATACATAAAATAAATGACAAAGTAGAAGGTAAAATTGTGGTTTTATAAATCTTTAAAAATGCATAATACCGGCATGAAAGTAGACAATGACAAAAAAAGCTGAACTTCCCCGGGGGATGATTACATTTTCTCTTGCATAACTCTTTTTCACAATATGATTCAGTACTACATACAGGAATGTTGCGCTCCTTCAAGCATTTTCGAGCAAGTTTCGGAGCAGCAAAACAAAATTTGTAGTAGGAGAACGAATTTTCGTAGCAGCCAAAATGCAGATTTGGAGCAGGATAGTGTTTTTGTAGCAGTTAAACTAACAATTTAAAGGATAAACCGTAGTTTTTGAGGAGTCTGCCTAATAATTAAGAATGATTGGACGGTAGCATTTGGAGCAGCCAAATATTCAATAATTGCTGATATGGTTTGTTGGTTTGGTACATGCAATATATAGTACGTAATTGCTATAGTACGTTGAGCCAATCGGAATGGAAGTGAATCAGTATGCGTAGCCATATCTCCACCAGCATACATCTCAGCGAAAACACGCGGTAGAAGATACTGATTTTGACCAGGACTACAAATCCCCCCCCCCATTTTCCAATCACGATTTCTCGATGGATTTGCATCGATCTCAGAAACAGTCCTAAAGGCTGTCAAAAAAGCGGATTTCCGCTTAAAAGCGGAAAACTTTCATGCCTGATAATAGATTGTTTACTATAAACTGTCTATAATTAATTTAATAAATCTTCAGTTTAGAATATGTAATGTCATTTTTTTAAACATTACCTGCATGAGATGCTAATTCAGCAGGCATATGGCCAGAAGTATTTAAATTAAACCAGGTCTTTGAAGCAAAATTAAACTTCCATAACTATAATTAAAAAGAGAAATGGTTGAAATATAAAATTAAAATAAAATAAGCTAAGAAATTTATAAACATTGCATTAACAAAAAGGGCAAAAAATGATGTTTTTAATGAATATCACAATGTATATGATGATACTCTAAAAAAATATTTTTACACTGGTTTAATGATTGGGTTGACAAGATAATAAATTATAAAAAATATTTCAATGAAATGCATAGATATAGAAAAAAATTTAGTTCAAATTTAAAATACCGCAGTAAAACTCAAGAATAAACACAGAAAATTTAAATTATAAATCTTACATTGAAATATTTATTGCATCAGAAAGTTAACTATTAAGATGAGATAAAATATTTGATTATTAGTTTTTAGAGGAAAAAAATATATTTTTCAGACCTAAAGTACTCTGAATGTATACATTAGAAAATTATAAAAAATTTCCATAACTAAAAGTAATACATATATATTTAAGAGAGTGAAAGCAAAAAAGTATACAAGACATTACCTTTCTTTAGATTATACAAAATATTATATTTAAGAAATCTTACTTCTTTAAAGAGATGGCGGTTGTTTGGAGGATGAATAATTTCATTAGTATCAGGATTACGAGGGCTGTATCCACCAAATGCATAAATGTTTCCTTTATAAATAACGATACGATGACCACTTCTTGGCACAGGACAGGGTATATCTAAATATTCAAACATAATTTCATGATAAACAGTTTAAGTACAAAATACAATATGAAAAATAAATGATTTTTTGAAAATTTATAAGGATAGGTGTACAGTATTTAATCATTTTTTAAGAGTTTCTTTGTTAGAACACTATATAACACATGCATAAGTTTATTTTCAACTAAAAAAATTAAATTACAAAATAACTTTGACATTAATCCTAAATTACTAAAATGTTTAAAGATTTTGAAAGCAGCTAGAAAAATTATTTTATGTAAAGCTGATAAATTTTATTTAATTAACTAATTCATACAAAATAGTAGATACCAAAATTTTTTGTGATATAAATATTAAATTAAAATATATATACATATATAATATCTACAATTGCAGAGCTGCATATCAAAGATTCCCCTTGGTATTGAGATATTTTTAAAGATAAATTATGTATTTAACTTCATACATGTAAAGTTGTTACCTTTTTATTATCTATAATTGCCAACATAATTTATTCCTTCGTTAATTCCCCAAATATGACTTAATAAAATGCAAATGAAGAATAAAGATTTCATGCTATTTTTATTTAAATGTGAAAGGAATATTTAAAAACTGCTTATTAATTTATAAAAAAAAATGTTAAAAATATACATTTTGAATCTTTGAAATTTCTAAATTTTGAATCCATTTTAAGAGAAAAAAACTATTATTGAAGGAGAAACATCCAAATAAAAATTTCTTTCAGTGTAAAGTTTGTAATATATATATATATATATATATATATATATATATATATATATGTTAAGTCTAATACATAATGCTAAAATAATTAATTTTGATACCTTTGAACAGAATGTCCAAATTAAATTGATTAAAATGGAACAAATGCTAATGACTACATACATATTCCTTTAAACACAGAATTTTGCTTAATGGTTTAAGAGAAAATGCTTTAAAACAACTCGGCAAAAGTATTAATAAAAAATACACAAAAAGTTTGTTTTTAGCAATTTTTACAGATATTCTTTTATATTGTTTAACAATATAATCCGCATGGCAAAAATTCGTCTACTATTTCTTTTCGTTGTAATGAATTAAAAGTTTTTAATAAATAGCCTGTACTGAAAATAAATTGAAATCCAGTTATGTGTGAACCGAAACTACAAAACATTTAAAAAATAGAAATGAAAAATTATTCTAGAAAATTAAATAAAATTTATTCTCTAATTCATTTTGTACCCTTAAATATAACCTAATTAAGTAAATAATCAATTCTGAAAGTTACAAATGAGTATATTGAAAATAACAAACTTCTATCTCGATTTCCAGTAGGCTCTACTTTCACTATTTTATGGGCAGAAAACTTGTACAATCGTTTTTTCCCTTTAAGTGGTCCATTATCACCATTCATTTTCATTTAATTGAATTTAGTAATAAAATAATTCTTCTGATTTTAATTTCGAAATATTAAATAAAACTATGATAAGTAACTCAAATTTCGTAAATTTGCAAAGAGCAGTCTCGTGGTGGTTATAAACAGAACAGACGACAGACATCATGCACGTACAATAAAAACATCAAGATAGTTCATTTTCACGGAAATTCACGTTATACTTTTATAACATAGGATTCGCGTAGAAAGTAGCGCTCTCAGTGTCAAACCATACAAATTGATGTAGTAAATTTCATATTTGGCAAAATTTTACTATTATTAAAAAGGAAAAATATAACATAAAGTGCTTTCAGTAGATTCTTTTAAAAACTATTTATTAAAATCGAGAAAAAAAATGTAAATATGTTTATATCTAATTATTTAACAATTTCTTTTATTTTTTTAAATATTAGATTACATCCAAATTTAGGTGTCCATTTGGTTCCTTGAGGATGTTTTAAAATTCGCCAAAATGGCATCGATGTTACTTTACCCTGCAGTCACATTTGTAATATGTTACAACATAATCAAACAGGGATTTTGCTAAATTAATAACATGCCAATAACATCACCTAAAAAACTGCCGATAATGAAATTAAATAATTTAAAAACATATTAAACAATATTTTATCTTAGGCTACTTTTTGTTAACTGCGATTTTAATAACTGAAAAACAAATAATGCATTAAAAGCTAATAATCGGAAGGGCTATCATAAGTACAGCTTCTAGAATTTGGCGTCTATTTCAAACGATTTGGCATTTCTCCCTAAATTTCATAATGTGGATGCTGCTATATTACAGTCGAGATAGGTCACAAGTGACTTAGTATCCTAATGTTGTAAGAAGTCGGTATAATCATAGTGCGAAGTAGCCAGTGATATATCATGACCGCAATATGGTATCTCTCGAGATCGTGCTGTATAAATTTTGTGAAAAGTTACCTCTTTTAGAGTAATTATGATAATTTTAACTCTCCTTTTAAAAAAAAATGTGCTATTATACAGATTTATGTACATCTGTTTGCAGAAATTGTGTGTAAGTAATGTGAAAACTTGGCTTTTTGCAGTGAGAGCATAAATACTAGCAAAATTCAAAGTTTATTAATAATATAATTTTCTCTACCACTTTTATTACAGAATTTTTTTGAAAAAAAATTGTATTAATTGTACAGAAGTTCGTCAGGAGAGTTGACAATTTGACCACATGGCATAATGATGAGGCTTGTGACGGATCTTCAGGAACTTTACCATCTCCAATCTGAAGCAACTTGTTTACAAATTGTCCTGCAGACAAATCACCCTGAATGTGTGACCGCATGTTTGTAGTTAGACTGAATTTTTCAACTTGGTGCCATAGATAAGAATTTTTCAGACAGGCATTGATCTGATCTGCTGGTGTGCCACGTGTGACAACGGGAAGTGTTTGTCGAAAATCACCAGCAAGCACAATAGTTGCTCCACCCATTCTTGCAGAGTTGCCTCGCAAATCCTGTAATGTCTTGTCAAGAGCATGGAAAGCATTTTTGTGACTCATGATAGCCTCATCCCAGACAATTAGCTTGCAGGTTTTGAGAACATGTCCCTGTCCTGTGCCCTTGGAAATGTTGCAAGTGGCGCTGTCTGATCTGGCCGAGTCCAGTGGCAACTTGAAGGCCGAATGTGATGTTCAACCACCAGCAATCAGAGTTGCTGCTATGCCAGAGGAGGCAACAGGTACAGCCATGTCTTTCTCTTTCCTTACAAAAGCCAATAGCAAATTGAGTAGAAAAGTCTTGCCTGTGCCACCTGGTGCATTCAAAAAGACAATGCCTCCTATTTCACTTCCGATCATTTCAGTGATGGTTATAAAGGCTTGCTGCTGATCTGAAGTAAATCTTGGTACATTTGCTGCCATGTAGGTTCGAAGTGCTTAAACATCATAGCTAGTTTCCCTCAAGATATCTTTAGTTCTCAATAATTCTCTTTTCAATTCAGGTTGATCATGCACTGGTTCTGGCAAACCATACAGTTCCAGCTTGTTTCCAGTTATAGATAGAATTTTATCTTCCAAGATGATATGAGTATTGTTGAAGAGAGCATCACATTCTTCAATATTCTCTGTTTGAATATTTCGTCTTGCTTGGTGCAAAAAGTCCTCTGTCATGTCTTCCTTGTGATTTTCCCACTCTGTGATAGGTTTGCTTAAGCCATATACGGCAACCAAAATGGCAAAAAGGTTACGGAGTTGTGCTGATGACTGAGATATAGCTGCCTCTTCCATTGCCTGGTACCAACGAGAATCCTCTTTCAGCAGTCCCAGGACTTGGCATGCCTCAGTGTATGTGCTGCATGGCTTAATTTCAAGGATTTCACCATTCTCACCTCTCACAATAACAGTTTTGAGATCTTCAAATGATATTAGTCCTCGAACATGATGCAACAGGAAGCGCATGTGGAATGCTTCTCTGTTGAAAGGATGCACAGTGTACACTCTTTCCAAGGCATTGTCTGTCACATATCCCGGGAAGTCTGCAAGAGGTACACCTTTTTTTCGGATTTGCCAGACCTTTTGACTGGCATCCCAGCGAAAATGTCTAGACGATTCAGAATACAGCAATGTTTATGCAAGAGGGTCTGTTTTGCAAAGTTAAAAATGTAGTCTTTGGTGGAGTGTCAGTCAAATGTGCTGTTAACTGTCCTGGTTCATAGTATACTCTTTGGCCTCCTTCAAGATGTACTGCCTAGTGAACAACTGTTGGATACCTTTGATGGATGGGAAAGTTGAGAAGGCGCCACACTGCCTCACTGTTACTAATATATCGTCCTTGTTGATAAGTGGTAACCTCATCAAGCCTGTTCGGCATTTCATTTGCAACAGCAAACACGGTTGCATCACTTCCCTTGGTAACATACCTGCAAATGTACTTGATGCTTTTGACTGAGTTGCAGTACTCCACATTTATGTGTGCTTTGAAGATTCTGCAGAGTAATGGAGAATAGGGTACAATCCAAGAGTTGTCAACATCCTCCAACATTCCAGATTCTGGTGCTCTACCAGGAACAACATGGCCACCATCACCTGATTTTCGGCGATGGTACAGGAGATATCCATCATCTCCTGTCTGGTCTCTTGCAACATTTTCCTGGGAAACCTCTTACTGCACTTGCCATCAATAATGGAGTCTTGAGATTCCTATTGCAGAAAGGGCCCATGAATCATGTTTTTTGTGACAAACTCGTACAGAAGGGGATCTTCTTCTTTGTCTGGAATTTCTGCACTGCGTCTGGGCGAATTTTGGTCTGCAACCAAACCCAGAGATGCATGTTTGGTAGTCCTCGCTTTTGCCACTCAATGGAGTACATGAAACAGGCTACTTTTCCAAACACTTTGACATCCCTGATGACATGCATCATTTTCTTAACTTTTTGTTGAAACACTCTGACAACCAAGTCAACACAATCTGCTGCCACTTGTCCTGGAATCAATCCAACTGTTATCTCTGGCCAGCTTGGGTTGCAGGTGAAGGTGATGAAGAGATCAGGTGTGCCTCTATGACGCACATAGGTCACTCCATCCTGCGCATATTCATGCATGTAATGGGGCCCTCCAGTGAAGAATGAAGGCAGCACCACTAATTTGCCAAGATTTTCAGAAGTCACATTGTTGTCATTCTTTACTGCCTCCAATAGTACATCATAGTCCTCAGCTCTAACTTTTGTTGAGTCTGATGAAACGCAATCTCTCATTCTCAACCTTAGCAGACATATCCACTATGTATTGCTGGAAAAGGCGTGGACATCTGAGGAGTGTATTGAATTCGTTGACTCTTTGCATCATGCGATATGCATAGTAGTCATTGCTGGTGGCCTTGTTTACATCTTTGATGTTCAAATCATAACCATCTTCTCCTCTAACAAATAGAAGAGGGTACTGAAGTGGATCATATGACCTGTGAGTGCCTTGGATCCTTTGAAGTGGCATTTGTGAAGAACTTCTTGAATGCAGCACAATCTCCCTACGATCACCAGCAATCATGATGGTCAGGACTGTCAAGCAAATCCATTCGTCTTTGCACTTGCTCATCTTCTCCCAAGAAGTAAATCTAGAGATATTTGCTGTCTTCAGCATTGGCTGTATGAAGAGGTTCAGTATGGTGGTACACTTACCCTTGGACCTTGAATGTTGGTGTCCACCATTAATCAGGACAACATTAGACATAAAGAAAGTCATGGCAAACATATTATTGAATAGTCTAATATGTTTCACAAAGTCCTTTGATTGTACAGTTTCACTCTTTAACAGACTGCACAATGGTTCTGGTTGCTATAGAATTGGTGGCAGTTTGACTTTACCACTACAGCAGCACATTCCTGGAGTTTCTCCTTTCCACTTAAGTGCACTACATTTTAGACAAACATTTGACATTCTGCCAATGTCAAGAAGATTGTTGCTTTCATAGTCATATCTTGGGTTGTACATGAAACCATCATACATTTGGGTTTTCCATTTCAAAGTGATGGCAACATTTCTCTGTTTTCTTTAGCCAAGAAGACGTTCCACATGTTGAATAGGTGTGTCAGCTGCTCTGGTAACTCTGTGGCGGACCTGATCTTCATAGAGACGTGATTGCTTTCCTCTGTTTCAGCTACTCTGGATGCATTCTGGCGATTTTGTTGTAACTGGAGTCGCACTTGATATTTTTCTGGAGTTTCTACTGTTCTCGGAAGACTGGCGGACCTGATCTGGAGTCTTGCTCTTATTTCACCAGGAGTTTCTGCTGCACGCGTATGTTCTACTGCTTTTGACTTGACTGTTTTCCTGTCCAGACTCCTCCTTTTTTCTCATAGGCATGACTGTAGCAAAATATGACAATGCATTCCTATGAATGAAGGAATGTAATGGAACAATGTAGTAAGTAATGTGATATTTATTGCAGTAAAGTAATTATAACAAAGAAGTATTGCGTTTACTTACCTCTTTTGTTTAGTAAAGTTTTCTCTAAAATGTACGCACGGCCCAGAACAGGCACATGGAGCACTATTTTTGGCTGGAAGCTGCCAAAGTGAGGTTGGAATGGAACAAACCTGTTTAAGAACCTTCCCCATGTAAGATGACTGCTGGAGAGGAGGTCCATCCTACAAACATGGGTCTGGAGAAAGAAGGGGGGGTCCTACAACCGTATCCCCTCTCCCACCCTACACATATATGACCATCACTTTTACTTACATCCTCATCATCTCATCATCACCACAAAAACATTCAAAATAACTCTCAATTACCAACTTGCATGATTTCCTTTTTTTCTTTTTTTTTTGGTCCATTATCTCGCGGCTCAGAACAGGCAGATGGAGCACTACTTTTGGCTAGAGGAAGCCAGAGTGAGGTTGAGATGGAACGAAACCTATTTAAGAACCTTCACCGGTTAATTTTGTGTACGTGTAGCAAATTTCACGTTATTTGGTTGTCTGGATCTTGAGTTATAAGGGAACAGATAAACAGACAGACAACAATCACGTCTTATATATATATATATATATATATATATATATATATATATATATATATATATATATATATATATATATGTAATGAAACTGACTTCTCGATGGGGGGTGCAGTCATGGCCATAAAAATGATACCTTTTCAACTAAAGACCTTTATTAAGATAACGTTGACGGACGGGTTCCCACTTCATCATAGGGACAAACTGAAGGGTCAGCTAGCATGAAGTTTTATGTACAAGACACGTAACACCTGGGTCAACATCTGTGGGAAAATATCTCCAGCTAAATCTGTCTCCGCTAGCGTGTATCTCCTTTTTATTTGGAAATTTCCTAAATTGTCAGTTAGGGCCATGTAGGTGTATAATTGGCCAGGCCCCTTCTCTGAGGGCGTAACCTGTAGCCCCAGTGGTCAATTTAGGTTAGGAGTTAAAAAGGGGAATGGAAAATGACGCGGGAATTTTTACCCTTGATTTAAGTTTTGAAAACCCCTGAGAATTTTCCTTACACACACACATGTATATATATATATATATATATATATATATATATATATATTCATATATATATATATAAGAGAGAGAGAGAGAGGGGTTACTACTTATATCTTTACTAGTAAATAAATCTTGTTACTTAATAACTATATCATAGATCTAATCAATTGCTCAATAAAGTTTATTTTGGTAACTTGTCTTTTAATCTGTATAAAAAATATTTTCAGAAACAGTTGTTTATGCTGTTAAACATTTATACCTAAATCTAATATTCAATAATCAAACAAATTGATTTACAAGCAAAGAGAAAAAAAAGATCAGTATAATGTGATCTTTGTTAAATTTTCTAAGTCACTTTTTTAGATTAATAAAACTGTTTAAAATCTTTTTAAACACTTCTTTGAGAAAATTAAACATTTATAAACAAAGACAATACTTAATATTTAATAGACTTTGCTTCCACGGTGCATTTAAGATCTATCCAACACATACACACACAAATTTAATAAATAAAAGTAAAATAGTGGCATATAGAATAAACATGGCATATATAGTTGTTTATAACATTTGAATAATAATTAAAAATAATTAATTATAACATAAGACGGAAAATAAAATTTGTTTCCCAACACTACAAATGTTTATGCATTGTTTTACTAAAGTTATAATTACTGTGTGGATAGAATAAAAATTGTTAAACTCATTCAACACCTTCTGTATTTCATAGTAACATACCAGTTTAGTTAGACATAAACAAATCATACTAAAAAACTAATATACTATAAACAGAAATCATTTAGAATTACTTAAATGTAGTTTTAAGAGTTCAAAATAGTAAAATGGATAATTATCTAAAAATATGTATTAGTGACCTTTCGCATTGAAACAAAGTTATAAAAATGATACAGCCAAAAGGAGATTCATTAGCTATAGTAAGGTAATTCCTCAGCTAACCCAGGCTTTTTGCCCATACAGCAGCTTTCACTGAAAACCAATCGCCACTACCGCAACCACAACATCTATATAGCTGCTGCTGACCTACGGGAGGTTCCGTCTTGGCTCGAGAATTAATGTGATCATCCCCAGTAAGGAACTAGCACTACAGAGGCAAGTTCAGGACTACCAGGGAAGACATAGAATAAAGATCACTCAGGTGAACCCCGGGCTCGTGACACCCGTGTGTGGATCTGAAGTAGACACATCATACACTATTTTTGTGTAAGTTGATATTACCCCATGGCGAAGAGGAGAAAAAAAATCGCCTCTTTTTAGCATCTTTCATATTATAGTCCCCCATGATAATTTTGAAAAGAAAACTAAAAATTTTATTTAAACTTCATTTATTCAATTTATCACTGTAATACCTAGTATTCCATAACGGTATTGTAACAAATTATAATAATAATAATAATAAAACAAAAACAAACAATAATTAGAATTGAAAAATTTTTTTTCACGTTTTGGAGAAATGGTGTTGTTTCATGTTCGATACAATTGCTTCAAAATTAGGACTTTTTGATGTAAGAGCGATTTGAATGCAGTCTTCGGCGTTTAATCGATTTCTGTTCTTCGTTTTTATGTTCATTAGAGTGGAAAAGCCTTGTTCACACAAATATGTTGTTCCAAATGGCAGCAATTTTTTAACCGCCTCTTCATGTGCAATTTTGAAAGCCTTTGAAATCCCAAAAGACGTCAAATTTGATTTACTCTCAAATTGAATACGTGCTTCAGTATTAGATCGAAGTTCAAGAATTGCTTCTGCCAAACCTGAAGGTTCTTCTGGTATATAGCAATATCACATTTAAAAGGATCTACAATCCAACTGATAGTACGTGTATCAAGATCTGGAAAGTAATCTGAAAACCGCTTTCTGAGTGTGATAAGATGACTTACAATTGTATCCTTGATGTCAACAAAAGTAATATTTTCGCAATCTTCCAAAAACAAAGCTAACCTAGAAAAAGAAGCTATCTTGTTCTGTTCTACTTTCTGTCTCCAATATTGTAACTTTAATACAAACGCTGACACTATTTCTCTCGCTGAAATGATATTGATATTCTTTCCTTGCAATTCTTTGTTTAATATATTTACACTCTCAAAAAGTCCGCTAAATATGCGAGATATGCAACCCAGGAAGAGTTTTTAAACTTATCTGCGAGAATATTTTTTGATCAACCATAAAAATTTCGACTTCAGTTTTGAGAGTCCATACTCGATTTAGTACATTTCCGCGAGAGAGCCACCTTACTTCTGTATAATAAAGTAGGACCGTATATTCAGCTTCACCGTCCTGACAAAATTCACGAAATAGCCGCTTGTTTAATGCATGTCCCTTGATAAAATTTACAATCTTGATGACATCATGCATGACAGCTTCCAGTGTAGGTTCTAAATATTTGACCATAAGGGCCTGGCGATGGATCATACAGTGAATAACTTCAATATTTGGGTTATTTTTTTTTACGAAAGCCGAAAAACCGTTAATATGACCCAGCATAGCTGGAGCTCCATCCAAAGATACAGAAATACAGTTTTCCCATTTTAAACTTTGCGCTATGAAGTATTCATTTACTTTATTGTAGACATCAATTCCACGAGATCTCAACTCGAGAGGAGAACAAAACAGAAATTCCTCTTCAAAATTATCTGCACCTTTGTAGCGAACATATACCATTAGCTGTGAATTGCTACTACAATCAGTTGTCTCATCAAGCTGAATAGCAAAATATTTAGCCTGTTTTAATGCGAAAATAATCTGTTCCTTCACATTTTCTGCTAATATAGAAATTCGTTCTTTCACAATTTTTGCAGACAAGGGCACTGAATTTAGTTTCTTCGCTTCTTTTTGACCACACATAATCTCTGCCATTTTTACAGCAGCTGGTTTAACCAAATCTTCACCAATAGTGTATGGTTTCTGTAATGTATCTGGCAACAGCCAGAATAAAAGAACTCTGTATCAATTGGAATCTGGCAACACCAGATAGAGAGAATTCTGTTTTGGGGTTAAGAACATCAGAACAAAAACTAAAAGCTTAAAAATGTACATATAACGTGATTTGTGATTTGTGAATAAATATTTGTTTCGTGAACATCTGCATCTTATATTAAGGCCCCTAAAACACTACATTTTGGCGACGAGGATAAAAAAAGAACAGAAGTAAAGCATCATGTCAACGGAAACTAGAGCGATTGATTTATCGAAGTTTACTTTCAACGAATTTTGCCCAGGTAAGGATGATATACGATATTATTTTAGACGTTTTGAACTTGAAATAAGAGTTTTTCGTATCACTGAAGATGCAGATAAACGAGATTTAATTTTACGTTGTATGGGACCTTGTTTATTTAAACTAGTAAATGATAATTTTGATCCTATTTCTCCTGACGAAAAAACTTATTCTGAAATCAAAGATTTTTTGGAACAGTATTTTAAACCGGCAACAAACATCCATGTCGAAAGAACAAAATTTTCCCAACGTTTTCGCCGTAACGGTGAATCAATAGCTGAATTTATTGCTGCTTTACGAACTCTTGCTGTAAACTGTAAATTTAAGAATTCTTTAGATGAACGTTTAAGAGATCAATTAATACTGGGTATCAATGATTCCCGAATACAAGAACATTTGTTTCGTGAGCACTCTGATGAAACAGCAACTTTTAATCAGATTGAGAAGTCGGCTTTAAATTATGAATCTGCGTATATCAATCGAGAAACTATTGAATCTGTTATACATTCCGATCATAAAAACCCCGTTACAAGTGTGAATAAAATAAATACGCCAACTCAGAATGTAAAGAAAAACAATTTCAACGCCGGCGCCAAACCCACCGTTTTCAAAACCAAACCAAAAGTTCATAGCGAGATGGAACGTAATAAATTCCGAATAGATAAACGAACTGTCTGCATTCGATGTGGGAAAAGTAAACATTCGAAAGGGGAGAAATGTAGAGCTGAATTAGCCACTTGCCGCAGTTGTCATACTAAAGGACATTTTGAAAAAGTATGTGTACGATCTGGGAATGCAGAATTCGTTCATCATATTTTTCACATAAGCAATGATAATAAATATCAGGTTAGAGCTGTAATTAACAAGAAAGAAATTGATTTTCAATACGATACTGGATCAGGGAAATCTATAATACCTGAAAGTTTTTATAGAATAATTGGGAAACCGAAACTTTTAAAATCTAAACAACTAATTGCGTATCCTGATAAACCGATTGCAACACTGGGAGACATTAAAGTGAAAATCAAAATCGGATCGAAATCGGAAGATTGTTTACTAACAGTAGTACCAGGTAACAGTGTACCTATATTAGGCAAGGATTTGATGGAAGTATTCCATTTAGAACCAAAATTTGAGGTAAAATATATTGATAAAAATGTTCGAACACTTGAATCACAACTTCTTGAAGATTATGCTGATATATTTGATCAAACTAAAATAGGTACAGTTCGAAGTTTTGAGGCGGTCATCAAATTACATGATAACGCAAAACCAGTAATCTGTAAGGCTCGATCTGTTCCATATGCGCTTAAGCCTGCTGCCGATAAAGAAATTGATCGTTTGATAGAAAATGGCACTTTAGAAAGTGTTAATATTAACGAGCAAACCGTACAATGGGCGTCACCAGTTGTTTACGTAACAAAGAAAAATGGTCAAATTAGATTATGTGGCGATTTTAAATCCACGATAAACAAACATATGATAACAGAACAATATCCGTATCCAACATTCGAAGACATTGTTTCTAAATTAAATGGTTGCACAATTTTTAGTGTAATTGATTTAAAGGATGCATTTTTGCAAGTTAAAGTTAGTGAAGAATCTCGGAAATATTTAGTAATTGCTACACATAGAGGATATTATCGCTTTTGTCGAATGCCTTTTGGCATATCAGCAGCACCCATAATATTTCAAAAATTGATGGACCAGTTTCTTATTGGAATCGAAGGTGTTACATGGTTTCAAGATGACATTGCAGTCGGAGGTCGAAATATACAAGAACATGCTCAACGACTTCGACAGGTATTTGAAATTTTTCGTAAGGTCGGTTTAAAAACACAAATGTCAAAAATACAGTTGTTCAAAGAAGAAATTAAATTTCTTGGACATGTGATTAACAAAACAGGCATTTCGCCAGACATTGAACGAATACGCGCTTTGAGAGAACAACCACCTCCAAATAATGTTTCAGAACTCCGATCATTTTTAGGATCTGTGAATTATTATAGCCGCTTTGTGAAGAATTTACAAATACTGTGCACACCCTTACACGAACTATTAACAAAAAATTCTTCTTGGGAATGGACTGAACGTCATCAAAATACATTCGAAAAAATTAGGGAAAGTATTTCATCTCCAGCCATACTGGTACATTTTGATCCAAAACAACCAATAATTTTAGCTTGTGATTCATCAATTCGAGGACTTGGTGCAGTTATACAACATCGCATAGAGGGGGAACTGAAGCTTATTGCTGCTGCTTCTAGAACTTTAACACCTGCTGAACGCAATTATTCAAATATAGATCGTGAGGCCCTAGCAATTATGTTTGGGTTACAAAAGTTCTATAAATACCTCATTGGACACCATTTCATTATTCAGAGTGATCATAAACCATTAGAGCGTATATTAAATCAACACAAAGAAGTTCCAAGTTTAGCAGCCTCAAGGTTAACAAGATGGGCTATAACTCTAGGTGCTTTCGATTACGAAATAGAGCATCGTCCTGGCCAACAAATGGTGGTTCCAGATGCCTTGTCACGTTTGCCGTTACCAGATAAGAAAGTAAGTAAATTTGAAGATTCTTCATTTGTTTACAGCATTGCCAATCACACAATACATGAACTTACGTTAACACGTCGCACATTACGTAGATTTACGGAAAAGGATTCCGTCCTATCAAAGGTAATTCTATACATTGAGAAAGGCTGGCCCTCAAAACAAAATATTGACGAAGCACTTATTCCTTTTTTTGAGAAAAGAAATGAGCTTACTTATGAACAAAGAATTTTGCTGCTGAACAATCGTTTAGTGATTCCGGAGAAATTAAGATATTTAGTGATTGATAAACTCCACGAATCACATACTGGCATAGTTGCAATGAAATCTGTTGCCAGAATGTCAGTATGGTGGCCTGCCATCGATAGAGACATCGAACAAACAGTCAGATATTGTAATGATTGCAATGAACATCATCCAAAAATTGCTGAGTCTCCATTATTGTTATGGAACAACACTGGTAAACCTTGGGATAGAGTTCACATTGATTTAGCTCAACTTCATGGTGAAAATTGGCTCTTCATCATCGATTCTCATTCACGTTGGCTGGAAGTCTTTAAACTTAAAAATGTTACATCATTAGATATCATAAAGTGTTTCAGAAAATTATTTAGTTCTTATGGAATATGTCGGATAATTGTGTCTGACAATGGTCCACAATTTACTTCCACCGAATTTCGAGAATTTTGCGAGATGAATGGTGTAAAACATATTCGATCTACTCCTTATCATTCCAGAAGTAACGGACTAGCAGAGCGTGTCATACGCACATTTAAAACCCGCTTCAAGAAAACATCTAATCAGTTTTCCGATCAAGAGCATCAGCTACAAGTTTTTTTATTTACTTATCGAACAACCATACATCGAGCAACGGGTTGCACACCAGCGAAGCTATTTCTCAACAGAGAACTTTCAACTTTATTTGATCGGTTGAAACCTGACCATATAAACGACGTGGAAAGCTTAAAATCAAAATTTTATCATGATAGATTTTCTAGACACAGAGACTTTGAAATTGGAGACAATGTGTGGATTAAACGAGGAATTGACCAAACGTGGAAACCAGGAACAATAAAGGATAAAACAGGTCCTTTATCTTATAGAACACAGCAAGGTATGCATGTACATGCTGATCATTTACGGAAACGAGAACAAGAACACATTGAACATTGTCAACAATCACCAACATCTGTAGATAAATCCGATGAAAAAGCTACGCCAGAGACTGTTTCAGATTTCCAATTACCAGAGTTAGACGGTACAGATATCCATTTACCAGAAGTCACTACTCCCGAACAAGGAACTTTTCTTCGACGTTCCAGTCGAATTAGACATGAACCTAAACGTTTCCATGAGGAATTTAACTATTGACTATTTAATGTTAATTTGTTGTGTTTTAAATATTTGAATGTGTATTATCTGTTTAACAAATTTAATTTTAAGGGGGGAAAAGATGTAATGTATCTGGCAACAGCCAGAATAAAAGAACTCTGTATCAATTGGAATCTGGCAACACCAGATAGAGAGAATTCTGTTTTTGGGTTAAGAACATCAGAACAAAAACTAAAAGCTTAAAAATGTACATATAACGTGATTTGTGAATAAATATTTGTTTCGTGAACATCTGCATCTTATATTAAGGCCCCTAAAACACTACAATTTCTTATTTCGAGCAATCAACCAGGCTACTTCAAAGCTAGCCCTTGATGCTGAACGCTGATCGAATGTACCAAACAAGTTGCTATTCAATCTTTGTCTTTTAACAGATATTTCTAAATTTTCAAAGTATTCTCGCGGTTTGGAAGACAAGTGTGAATGCAAATTATCTAAATGTTTCTTCAATTGACTTTTTTTGAAAGATTCTGAAGTCAGTACCTTCATACATACAGCACACTGTGATTTCATTGTATCATTGTCTTCTATTTGTGTAAAACCGTAATTAAGGAATTCTTCTTGGTATGTTCTTTTTCTATTTGCTGCCATCTGAAGGGAGACAGAAAATAATATTTGTAAAATATTTAAATTAAATTTCTAAATTGCGGCTTACCTTTATCGATATATCGATGATTAATGATAAAATCAGCAACTAACTAATAAAAACTCGCTCTCTGACTTGTCACTTTATTTGTACTCAATTTAAAGTAAAATAAAATGTGCTTTATTGCGCAAAGAGAACACTTTAGTGGTGGGTAGTGAGATGGCGTGGCCTGCATATGTCGCTAAATTGTTTAAGTTGAAAAAAATACTAACAAGTTTATAAAATAGCAAATTAAAAATATATACTTTTTACTCAAAAAAGTTTCATTTTTACCCCCAAAAATTTCCTTTTAACCCATTTGGGGTAATTTACCCCGGTTCCCCGGTTCCCGGTTATAAATAATTAATCAAATACCAAATATTGATAAAATGAACTAAGCATATAAGGTCAAAAGCCGAGAAGAATTATATTACTTGAAAATGTTATCATAAGAATGAAGTTACTTAAATGATTTCAATTTTTATAACACTTAATTAAAAGAAATATACCAAAGTTGCCAAGGTTATTTAAGAATAGGTGAAGTACAGAGTGAAGTCTTAAAATTGGATAAATAAAAATGGCGCAATTGAATTAAAAATGAAAGAAATATACCAAACTAATATTGATAAAACGAAATAAGTATATAAGGCTAAAATACCGAGAACAATTATATTATTTGAAATCACATTTTAAACTTCAATCAAAAGTGGTTACAATATCTCAACATTTCATAGTTGCCATTTCTAAAATGAAAACTTATTTGTTCCCTGTATATCACTTGCCAATTTTTTTCTCTAGTGTAGTTGAGTTTTAGATAACAAAACCTATAACCATATGTTAGTTTTTATTTAATAAATGGCAACTGCGAAATAAAAACAAATTTGACAGAACATGGCAATTTTTAATTACTGAAAATAAAAATCTCGCCAAGAAAATAAAATAGAAAAAAAAGCTGATTTCATAAACAAAAGTGAGTTTAGCGTTTAGCAGATAAGAAAATAGTCTTATATATATATATATATATATATATATATATATATATATATATATATATATATATATATATATATATAAATGCCATCATATATTTATATACTTACA
Organism: Pardosa pseudoannulata; assembly: GCA_032207245.1. Classification (NCBI taxonomy): domain Eukaryota; kingdom Metazoa; phylum Arthropoda; class Arachnida; order Araneae; family Lycosidae; genus Pardosa; species Pardosa pseudoannulata. The sequence goes on along the minus strand of CM063498.1, from coordinate 61,627,299 downwards.
CTTGAATTTAAATAGCGTAGATACGTTTTTGTGTTTCCCGTATATCAAATATCTGGTGATACTAATGCCAACAATGAATAACACTGCCATATTTAGACGCCAACTCAACAATGGAAAGCTCGTGTCGCAAAATTAAAATGCCATTTTGTTTGGTTTTTCGTTAATATCTTTCGAACTAATTGGTATATCGGAACACGAATGGGCGAAATAACATCCCTGGATCTCACAGTCAGATTTTAATCTGGGAATTCAAGATGTATTAATGTGGAATATGTTCATTTGGCGGTATCAAGGATTTCTGTCCAAAGAAAATACTCTATGACTTATCGGGTAGATTTGTTAAAAAGAAAACATAAAAATGAAAACTGTTCTTAATATCTATAAATAAATATAACAAAATATATGTTTACATGCTAACGATTAAATCTGCATCGAATTTCTGTCTTATATTAAATTTGCTCAAAACTGTATAGTAAAATATAAGTTTAACCCTAAACTGTATTACTACTGTACGTTGATTAGCAAAGTTAATATACCTTGCCAAATTACGTGATAGAATGGGGAGGAGAGGTTTTGACAGGAAAAGTGCTATTTTTGTTCGTAGTAATAAATGTTTTCTAAAATTAAGGCAATTTAGGACAAACCACATAGTTTAGTATGAAACAGAAACACACATTCAAATATATGAATATGAAGATAACTATATAAAATGATAGTTTTTTATTTGCCCATGAGAGTCACTGAAATTTGTACATTTTGTTGTTACAATATTGTTGATAAACATTTCATTGTAAAGTAAAAATGAACCAAGAATTAAATTTAAAATTAGTTCTCACATAAAAATGCTATAATTTGCGTCACATAGAAATGAATGTGAATCACTTTATATCTCAATTTCAAAATTAAAGCGAATTGATACTACGCAGACGATTATAAAATAAGAAATGAATAAATGAAATATTTAAAGGAATGACGTCATAATGATAGAAAAATATCATTTTCACCTATGTATTATTTAATAAATTAAAAATTTTAATCGCCTGCTTTTAACCGAGGAAAACTGTGTTTAAAACAATTACGTGGGATGACGTCACATTGCTAGAAATATTGCTTCTTTCACTTAGTTATCATGCGATAAATTAAAAATTTAATCGTTTTCTTTTAACCGAGGAAAAGAATGCTTGGAATAATGACATGAAACGCTCGAAAAAGGGTGAAGGAATAGATTTCGAACGTTAAAAATTTACAAAAACCTTCCCAGGAATATACCTAAACATTTCCCAAATTTTCACGGCGATTGGATGCATGGTTTTTGAGTCTATTGAGTACATACATACAGACAGACAGACACACACAAATTCATTTATATATATATAGATTTGCAATAATTGTTTAGCAATATGTTAGTGGCTTTTTTTTTTTAAATTTTAATAACATTTCGGAAAAATGGCCATTTTTATAAGTTTTAAAAATTATATACTTTTTTCTTCTGATAAATTATAACAAACAACACTCATTGCAATTCCTCATTGATTTTGAAATTTCAAAAATTTTTATTCATAGTTTGTTAACAATTTTCTTATCACTAAGTAATGAGAAACAACATTTATTATATTATCAAAAGAATACTTTAAACAATAATTTATTTAGAAAGTCAGTTAAGGAAATGATTAAATTTTCTCTTTCAACCGCAATACTGATTTAAAGCACTTAAAATATTTGAAATTTCTTGTACATTTTTGACATTCATCGGAAAGCAAAATTTGTCAACTTTTGATAACTTTAAATTATCTTTAAAAATATTTACATATAGATTTTCGCCAATAACTAACATTAAATATCGAGGAATATTGTCCATTACAGTTATTTTAACGAAAGAAAAATTTCCATTGTTAGAGTTACTGAATTAAATAAAATATCAATTAAACAAATCTTATGCTCCAAGTCAGAAATACTATCAATTTTGAATTTCTGAAGATGATCATCAAAGGACTTTTTGCTTTGTTCTATAACTAAATGTCAACGACATAGGGAAGGGGAGGGATATAGGGGACCAGTCCCACTCCGAAATTCTAAAGAGACCGTTTCATGGAAAGAAAATGAACCATATGTGGGGTTGAGTCATCTGCCTAGTTGTGCCGAGAAAACAGTGTGGCTGCTACCATATTACAGTCGACATATGTCACTGGTGACTTACACGTCATAATGACGTCAGAAATCGCCAGAGATGGGAATTTGGTACCATAAATTTCCCTCTCTGACATCATTATGACGTAGAAATCACCAGTGACATATGTCGACCGTAATATAGTAGCACCCTGTGTTTAGAACAGTGTTTTTAGTGACACTGTCAAAAAGAAGTAAGAGTGGATTGACTAGCACTCACAGCAACACATCATAATATAGATCCCCAATTGGAAGAAACTGTGAAGTTTTTACAAATCTTCAAGGCGAGCATATTTTATAATGTACAAGTAAAAAATTTAAACATGTTCATTTTCTTTCAAAATTATTCTTTTTTCTTTGGTTATACTTTTTTTTATTTGGTTTAAAAATTAGAATTTAATACCATGTAGAATGTATACCTTTTCAATTTTAATTTTATTATTAAATTCATTGTACAGTTACTTTATTATGTATTCTAGACTTTAAATTTGTTCATTATATCCTTTTTTAATCATTTTGATATTTTAAAACCACATTGTATTATGATACTTATTAGGGGTATACATGTAAACTTGTCTTTATCTGAAATATCACTCACAGAAAATGTCTTTCCCCTTGGTCCCCCTCCGAATATAATTTCTGTCTACGGTCATGCTAAATGTAACTGTGAATATTCATATCTTTTTTTTGGTTTCTCGATCCTCTCTTGAAACTTTATGTGTTGATAAGTACTCTGGGCACCCTTCAAAGACAGTAGGAATAGTTCCATCTTTTAATCTTGGCTACTCCATCTGTATTATCGTCCTCTTCCCCTTTTTTCCCAAAAATTCTGTTGAACGTCTATGCCAGCAAAATGAAGTTCACATACCTAAAATTAATAAGATTACCGGTAATTAATAAATTTATCAATATATAATTCTACTATACTACATACTATACAGGGGAGACTAGTTACAGTAAAGCAGCACTACTAAGATCAGTAAATAAAGAAAAATAAAATTAATTTTAAGTAAAATATAAAATTGTTCTTAAAATTTTGTAGCAGAATAAGACAAATATTGGATTAATTTTTCTTTTTGAAATAGTAGCATTGTGTATAATAATTGTTTCTAAGGGAGATGTTTGGAGATTTTCAATGTTATAAATAACTTTTTGTGAATAAAGAAAAATTAATATGAAGGAACAATGTATCAGGGAAATCGAAATATTCGTATATTTTCAAATTATATTAAAAACAAAATTTAAATAAAGCTATATTAGTAAAACCCAAGAAATTGAATAATATTTTGAATTAATTTTGTTACTAAGCAAAGGAATATATAAGAAATACTTACTCTGGAATTCTTTGTAATATTGTAGTCTCGTGAAATCACCGATATTCACTTTTTTCATAAATCTTCATCCTTTCGAAAACCGAAAGTTGACACTTTCTGTCCATCTTTGCCATAATTTCCTCAGCATTTAGGCACAATACATTTATATACTATTTTATTTAAGATTCTAAGATTCGAACAGATAATTATAACATGGCAAAATACTTCGTCAAACTCGTATTTGTAGAATGTACGAAACAGAAATTTCGCTCGTCTCGATTAAAACATCACCAAATACAATAAGGCGATTTCATGCAGTAGGGCAAATTTTCAAATTATGACAATTCTGGCTTTAGTTTCAAACGGAAGGGCAGTTTATTGTTTGTCTATTGGCTGTTGTAAACATGCAAATTGAAAGGGCATTATAGTAGTTCGTGACGTTGCGACAAACTGCTCTATCGTCTGCGCAGTAAATAATGTAGTTACAAGGTAGCTTTTCTTGGGCCTACGTAACTACGTTATGTCGGTAACGCGTACTACGGCTTGCTCTTTAGAAGGTGTTGCCGATACCAATAGTGCGTGAGACTACGCGCATGCGTATCATACTTATTTCAATGACTGTTCCTGCACGCAAACATTTCTACAAAATCATTAGTCAAACGCTCGTAAAACGCCTACATTTGTATGCTGAAGAGGTCATCTGAAGAACTTATACTTTAAAGTAAACGTCTGGATATGAACTATCGTAATTTTTTTTAACAAAGGAAGATTTATTTCGTCTCAGGTCATCATTTTGTCACCGCATTCATGAACTAAAGTTGATAAAAATTGTTAAAGAAGAAGGTAATTACATATCTCAACATTGCCATTTTGTCAGAGCGCGGTACGCCATTTTGGTCTGTTGGAAAATTACATCACATTGTTTTGTAAGTTTTTTAGATCTGTAAGTTAAGTTTATTAATTGCTTCGTCGGCTGTTATAGATTTTAGCCTTAAATTTATAAGATTTAGCTCTTGATTTTTATTTTTAATGATTTCTGATTAAGAAGAGTTAAAGTATATTTTTTCTGTAGTTCTGAGCTGTTGATTGGAATCAATTGTCATCGATTTATCTCTTTAAACTAAGTAATTCTGTATAATTAATCTGTACTTAAATTTTAAGTAACACTATTCTTATGTGCAGTAAACATTTAATTTAGGATTGAGCATAAGATTTTAATTATATCAATTGTATGCTGCAGATCTGTTATAAAACTCAGTATTGCTTTCTTCTCAGTAGGCGACGTATCATTTTGAGCACTGTTCGAACCACTCCATCAATAAGAGGACTTCTTATTGATTGCATTGTTTAAGCATAATTTGATCCTAAATGTCAATGTAAAATCCATTTAACTTTGTGTTATATTGCTGGTGATATCGAGGATGATAAATGCTACTTTGCACATGTAAGAACTTTGAAAAGTTAGAAGATAATTTTAATATAGTAATTCAGAATCGCCTCTTAGTCTTGATTATTTTTTGTTTGTAATTTTTAATGTGATCAGCTAAGTAATTTTTTTAAAATTATTTTGGCCTTACAATGCTGTAACGCGTTATAGAAGAGAGTGCTTGGTGTTACTAGAAAATTATCTACAGATTAGTAATATTTTTTAATAGAAATAACTTGTTAAGATATTTTTTACTTCATATTCATCTTGATTGTAGTGAAGAGAGATATTAGGAATTTAATACCATGTATGTTCAACTTTTTATCTAAAACAAATTGTTTTGAAAGAATCAAATATATAGACTTTAATTAAAATATTACAACATTTATATCTCTAGAGGACTGAAGTGAAAATCAGAGGTTTGGAACTTCATATTAGACATTTGCAATATTAATTTAATTTTAAGGACTTGTGACTTAATGTTGTTTCCACTTAATTTAATGATCACATTTGGTCTTTCAACTCGCTGGGGGAAAAATGTATAACATTTGTTTTGCTCAACAGTATCTCTTATTAAATTTTGTATTAAAATTTTATTAAGTTTTTTTTTTATTATAAAATTTTATAATCTTTTTGTTTAGTTTAAAGGTTAAGCACATGAGTAGGGGTAAAAATGAAATTAATGATAACTATTGCAAAATAATTGATATATCTGATGTGTAATGAAGAGTATGTTATAAATACAAATATGGATTGATTTTCATTTTGGTAAAAGTTTTAAAACTCGATGAAACTTTAAGAGAAATAAGGAAAAATTGATGAAAGGCAAAGCCAAAGTAATATGGTGTATACTTGGTATGACAGTTTTTTAAAATATTGAGTAACTGACAACATTAAGGAACAGCTTCATGAACTCTACCAAATAAATCATACTCACATAGTTTGGCTAAATTTTGAGCCAATATTTTGGGTGAAATGTATAATTAAAATAAATATCTGCATGCCCTACTCCTTTTTATATGTTGCATCGTATATTTCATAGTTCTGAACGGCAGTTATAATAAACCTAGTTCAGAAAGTTTTCCTTTTTTATAATTTTACATAAGTTTTGTATTTGAGGTAAGAGTTTCATACTTTTACTTTTCTTTCTACCAGTAGGTTGTGGAATTAGGGTTGCCGTGATTGTAATTTAAACACTACTGCTCTAATGGGAAATTAAATGTTGGTGATTTAAAATTATAACTAATACGTTAACATCTGTTTTACATTAAATGCTTGAAAATAATTTGCAAATAGATATTTAAATGACATTTTAGAATTATTGGTGCTGTTTCTTAACATAACCCAGCTTGTTCATGAACTAATTTCTTTGAAATTAGTTCCAAATTTTTACATTAAAGAGTTTTCCTATACTCTTTCGTTGTAACTAAAGATATAATTGTAGAACAAGACCTCTGCATACATTTTCAGAGTTAAATTAAAATTCGAACTGTATAAGTTATGTTTATTTAATTTTTTTTTTCATACAATATTTTGGTTTTAGCTATTATCCATATCTTTATGCACTTACAAGATACAGTAAATAATGAAAACAATTTTTACTAACTTTGGAAACTTGCCATTCTTTTTTTATATCCACTATGGAAATAATGAATTGATAAAATTTAAATTGGCTACTGCTTAACTCCTTTAAAGTTCACTTAAGTGCTATGTAAATATATGTTAATGATTTGGAATTGATTTTGCCCAATGTAGATATATAGTACCAATATTGTTTAGCAAATGAAACATTAAGAATGGTGCATTTAATTTTGGGGGAAAAAATCTGGAAATTGGGTTAGTGGAGAATTTAAACATACTGTTGTCTTAATTAAATATAAATATTACATACTATTTTAAAATTAACGTAACAAAATTTCGTGAGTTAAACTAGAGTAGGACTGCAATATGTAACTAAGTATTGACACCAGTACTAAAAACCAAAACTAAAATTCTCTAGTACATTGAGAATAATTCATAATCCTTGAATTTTGATGTTACTTACATTTTGTTAAAAAATAATTTAAAAGGAAGTAATCATTTAAAGTTTGCAATAAAAAATAAACTGAAGGTATACGTTCCACAAAGTTTTTAGTTTTAAGAATTGAATTCATTAATTTAATGGGGTTTTGAGAATGCACTTGTACTGGAAACATGTTTGGTCTGAAGAATTCATGAACCTTATAAATAAAATTATAGGAGGTCAAGGTTTACATTTTTAGCAAAGCATTAAGACTTTTCTCATGCCAGTGAGTATTACATAATAGTAGCTAGTAAAAATATTAGGGAATATTTTTTTGAAAGTATGTTTTTTACAGTGCATTCAAGTAACAAATTACAAGACAGAAGATTGACAATGATCAAACTCTCCCTGAATTAAAATAGTAAAAAAAAAAGTTAGGAAACAACATGAAACTCAAATTAGATGATTCAGTTCATAAAGAATGCAAGGGGAATTAAATTTTAAATATTCATTCAAAAATTAAATATTTCATAACATTTTTGTTTAATAAAGATAATCACATGAAACATCAACTCTTTCCCTTAGTTTAGATCAAGCTCAACTCAACTCTTGTTATGTAACTGAGGTAACTTGTGTAATATGGATATGCTTACCACTTTTTATTTTAAACTTAATGAATTCAAAATGGATAAAATGACTGACATGTGAAGATGAATGAAGAAAAATGATTTATTACACATAAGGCAATAGAAAGATGTAAATGAAGATAAATAGCTTCAAAACAGTTTTTTAAATGTCGAACCATTTTTGTTTCAATCTACTTTTCCAAAGGGGGATAGTTTTGTAGAAAATAATTACAGTTGCTTCAAGAAAGTATTTGGAAACTTGGTATTTGACATGGAAATCATTTGCTGCTGTCACCACTGTATCATATGACAGGGATAATACATTATGCAGCCTGATATGACATTATTTCTATGAAATAAGCTTTTCATATTGTATTTGCTTCAAAAGCTACATTCAAGCCCTCAAAACAAAGCTACTTAACAATATATTCCCTCAATTTCAGTCATTGTTAAGTATTATATCAAGTGATACCATTGTCATTTTTTACTTTCAGAGATTTGTATACTTCTCCAATTCTTGTATCATTATTAGCGCCAGAAGTATTTTAATTTGTAAAGCTGGGAATCCTAATATTCATTTTTTAAATTAAGTCTTCATTATTACTTAAAAATAACATTTTAAGTGTGAGCTTCGTTCATACTTAATGTATACTATTTCTGCTTTTTTTCCCCCACTGTAATTTGAAAGCAGGGAAACAAAAGTTCTCTTTCAACTGCTAATTCTGAAAGAACACAGACATTTAGTTGAATTATGATAAAGGCAATACACAGTAAAATTTGATTATGGTTTATTCAACATATTTAAATATGTATATAGGCAGTGATACTTTGACTTCATGAGTATACATATATATATTGGAAGGCAGTTTTGTGGTTCAATAAACAGGTATACTTCTTCCACCTTACAAGTTAAGATTTTGTGAAAATACACAAAATTACTGTTCACTTTCCCCAAGCTTTTACTTGTATTACAGCACATATATGTTATCAGAAAAGATGAGAAAATGACAGATTTGTATTACTAATGAAATGGTACAAATTTTATCTTTTCAAACAATTCCAAGTTATCTGGACTTAATTCAGCTCTTATCAAATTAAAGAACATAACATAAAATTAAAATTGTAACCTAACATTAAAATATAAGAGTTGTTGATTTTATCTCCACTTCCATGTAAAGTAATTTTAAGTCTAGGAACCAAAAGTTTTTCTTGCAGCTTAATTTTAAGTTCAAACTTATCCTCTCTGCATCGTATCTCTTTGATTTTTCTACACTTCATTTCTTAAGGCAGGTTATTAAATTTAATTTTACTATTCAAATGCTTTAAACTCAGTTTTACATAGTGATAAGAAATTCTAAAATGTGCAGTTAAACTTTAATACAATAATGGAATAAATGACTTATATTTATTGATTCCCATTTGTAATGCTTCACTTACAAATTTAAAATGTTTGTTGATTAAGGTCACCTTGAACTGTTTTCCTGAATGTATATGAAGTTTAGACTAAAAATATAGAAAATATTTATGTAGCTTATCTTCAACATTAATGCAAACACAAAACTACAAAAAGACGTATGGATTTTTAGCACCCATTCACAACTGAAGATTTTAAATCTTCTCCTGTTGCCAAAATAAAGTACAGGAGAAATTTTTTAAAAATATATTTTAAATAACATATCACAAAAAGAATGTTTTTGTACATATAAACATCTAAAATTTTTAAAAGATAAAAAGAAATTAATTCAGACAACGGTAGTTCAAAACTGTATTTACTTTAAATATTTTCAAATATAGCAATACATATATGATAGACATATCACTTTGCTCACAGGAATGTTATTTGCAAGAAATTAGTGGGTGATACACTAATACCTCTTCAGTTCTACAACCTGTTTAATAACAATATGATTCCTGGGAAGTTGAGCATGTTAAAATAGTAGAAGGGGTAAATGATTGTTAGGTCTACAGAAATAAACATTTAAAAATCAGGGTCAATAAAGATTCTCATACTGAGAGTGAAATCGATAACTGATCAAGCGAATCTGGAACAGAATGGATTTAAAGCCCTAAGTTACTCCTTGGTGGGTTTGCTACATTCTTGTAACCTGGAGTTACCACATTTATATTCATTAACTAATTATATTTTTGGCAATGAAGCATCATTTTTTCTTTCAAACAAATATCTTAGTTTTTATATACAAACATGAGATTTTTTTAAGGTAAATTCAGAGACAAGTAAAACAGATTTGTGAGAGATAAAACAAAAATTCTTCACATTGAAATTAAAAATTCTTATATATATATATATAATTTGAAAATATAAAATCATTCCTTTTATATATTCAAAATTGATTACATGCTGGGCATAAATATATATTTTGAAACTCAGTGAGCAGTGTCTGTGCTCTTTAGTGAAATTATATTTTTATTAGAATTAATCAACTTCTATCTTAATTTTTTAGACATTTATTGCATGGAAATTAGTTAAAAAATAATCCCGAATAAACATTTTACTGAAACAATTGGTACACGACAGTTTTAAATAAATCTTTTTGAGAAATATAAAAATCGACAAATAAACTAAACACAAATCATATGTTGCATCAAATTATCCTGACACAGTGTTCCATTTCCAGTCATATTGTTCCAAGTCCTGTTAAGTTCCCAGAACTGTATAGGATGGGAAGAAGAAACCTGGGCAAACATGTTCATTTCCCTGTGCAATAATGAATGCTATCAATAAAAGGTACCAAAACTTGTTTAGGACTTTTGAATCATGCAATTTGTACTGAGATCCAAATAGTACATTTAAGAATGGAAAACTATAATTTCTTAACATTGATTTTGTAGCCAATGGATGATGTGCTAAGAGATGGGTCCCTCTAGCTACAACCACTGATTGACACACGAGAAGTGTAAATTTGTAGTAATATGAGTCATCACATAATTATATTAATCTATTCATGAGTTTTAGTATCGAGGGTCTTTAAAGGAGGAAAAAAAGTATTTGTTCCTCATTTGTATGGAGTGCTTTAAAATATTTAAACATTTAAAAACACTTCTACATTCTATATGTCAGAGCATTTTGTTCCATCTGGTTACCACCTCAGAATTCTCCAGTTTTCCCATACATTTAAACAGTGTTGACTGATAATGGTCAAGTAACTTATTTATTGTTAAATACATATTTTCCTAACAAGAGTTATCTTTATTTTGGTTTAGCAATGGAATTTTTCCACTGCTAATGAGTTTTGGAATTATATTTTTATTCTTTCCCATATATGTTAAATATGCTTTACCAAGTATGAAATTTGCTATTTTATATGGCAAATTTGAATTTTCATCTGATATAGTGGTTACATAATTTTTTTTATTCATTCATGCATGGGAAGGAAATTAATCTTTTGCTCCTTAGAAAGTAAGATTAACTTATATGAATTGGTTTATCATCCAAAGGTGATTTACAGATATTCATCTATCTATAAAAAATTGCTTAACTATTACTAGTGACATAAGTATATACACTTGAATTACTGAAGTGAAATGACTGATTGTTCACCTGTATAAATTTATACACATGCTTTTAATGCAAATCTGAGTGAAAGGATTCTTGTAGCTTGTTCTTAATCTCTGCTCATTAATCTTTCACCATATTTGTTATTGCAGTTTATGTTGACATATTAGAATATTGTTTATGCTTACAGTGGTACATACAAGTGTTTATGTTTATACACAAGAACATACTAAATTACAGAAGGTTATTTCTGTTGGAGAATTTCTATTTTGTATAGGTTTTTAACAGTGTAAAAAAAAAAATTTAAACATAAAATGATTAATCTTGCTTTCAGGATCCCTTTACTAAAATTAGCTAATCAATATAAATACTTATTTAAATAGTATTTTTTGAAACCAGGTTCTTAATTTTATACCAGATATTTTTACAGACCACTCATTCCACTTACCCTTTATTATGGGATCTATAATGGAAAGAATGGTTGTTTTTTAAAATTTGAAGTCTTGGGTTGTGTTATTGGATTTTATCCTTTAGTCTAGTGTAGGTTTAAAAGTGTTTTCTTGCACTGAAGTTTATCGTTACAAATGCATGGAATAAAATATTGAACATAGTGTACACAGAAGTAGTTAGTATTAAATCACAATCAACATGCTACATTTTAAACAAATATTTTCAACAAAGACATAAACAATAATGGGAAGTCATATTCAATTAGATTTTATGTGTTAACAAACTGATGTTAGCTTTGTATGTCTGGTAACAGTTAATAATTTGTTCTTCCACATGTAATTTTTGGGATTGTTTCCTTCAAAAAAAGTTGTAAAGAATTGGATATGTTGTACAAATTCCTAAATTTACTCTCTTGAAAGAATTTCTTTGCATACAGACTTTCAGTAGTTATTTTCTATTTAGGTAATTTACGAACACAAAAATGATTTTAAATTGATTTTTTTAAGCTTGTGAGATGTTTAAATAGCAGTGTATCGTTAAAACTAATTTTTGCATGACACAAACACTTATAGTCATTCTTTTAAAATAATGTATCTGAAATTCACACTGGTCTTTGTTTCTATACCAATAATTTTTAGCAGAATGAACTTGCTCATGAAAAGTTAGACAAGATGAATTTACTATCAAGCTCATAAGCTCATGCCATCAACAAAATTGTTTTACATGTGCTGTATGTTTTTGGTTCTTTTAAGAAGAGGTAGATCAAGTAAAAAATTGGTGTAGGGCCATTATACAAAATATTTTTGCAAAATTGTACGTTCCATATTGTTTACAGACTATAAAGGTTCTTGATAGAAATTTCTTTAAGGAATTTAATTTCCTGTATATTAATCATGTAGATAACATCCTGAGTTTTTGTATGACAGTTTCTTAAAGTAGCTGTAGGAAGTTTTTGCTAAAATGTGCTGGCTTCTGAGAACAAACAAGTTGGCAAGGGGTAAAATAAATGAATCAATTCCATTAGATTGACTTTTAAAACGTATTGAGGATTCCAACCATGGAGGACCACACTAACAAAAATTTTATAGAGGGGTGGATTATAATTTTTTTTCCCTTGAAAACTAATCTACAACATGTAAAAATTGAATATTCATTTTGATTATTTTGAGGTCCATTCAGAGATGTATCCAAACTGTAATATTTTTGTAACTTTTCCTCCAAGGGGATTATAATATAGATTTTTTAAAAATTTGGTCGTTTCTCACGATGGTTTTTCAAACGATAAAACAAGCTATATTTAATGATTATGTGCGTTAAATAATTTGTTGAATATTTTTGTCCAATGCATTCTTTACCACTTGACCTTATACATTGTTATTCCAAAATAGCAATAAAAAGTATCGGTTTTCGCAACGTGTTGGTGGACTGCAAGTTACTACCTCCAGTTTATGGTATATAGTCAGATCAAGTGACAATGCTGTAAGGTGTATTAGGGGTAATTATTTTTCTTGTTTTAAACGAATGAGAAGAGCGCTGCCCTTCGGTATCCTTCAAACTGCTAGTGATGTTTTGGGATGTTCATATCTGTTTAATTTGGCTTAGAGCTTTACGGTCTACTTTTTTGCAACACGAGGGCTAATGAGCCCAGGGCCTACTGCTTAAAGCCGATCCCGAACGGCTACGAACACTAATGTCAGGAACGGGATTCGAACCCGCTGACTGCGGTACCGAAAGCTGGGCTATACCATTCGGCCATCGTCCGGCAACGTATCCACTTGAATTGTACTTGAAGCGGTAGGTTTTCTATCCCTGATATAGGAAAAAAAATCGTATTTCCAACTAAACCAAGCCTTAATTTTTTTTCCTCTGATGGCCGTGACCAGTTCAGGTTCTGCCTTTTGGTACCGTAGCCCTTGATTTTAGTGCTTGTGCATGGAAATTCGCGAGTGTCAAATATTTAGTGTTTCTGAGAAGTTTTCAATTGTGATTTTTATATAAAACCTACTCTGTTTCAGGCCCCCCCAAAAAAACCTTGCAAATTGAGCTGTTTGCATTATTATGGGTTTGAACTGTTTGTTACATTTCGCTATTGTTAGTGCAAAAGATCTTTTGTCAAAATTGTCCATTTTACAAAATTAATCTAATTTGCAAGAGACTTCATTAAGAAGACTTCGATTTTTACAAAAACTGTTCACATATCGGTATTTATTAATAGCTGAGAATAAACGTCATTTTTGGAGCAGTTGCAGAGTATAGAATACCACATTTAGCATTGATAAAATGAAAAGGTACCTTTTACATACAGTTTACGCCAACAGCAGTCCTATGTGTTCCAGCAAATAAAGTATTTAAACAATCGGAAATTTAGTCATTTTTAAAGAAGCAAGCTGAAATTAGCTGCGTACCCCCCCCCCCTAATTTTTGTTTAATTTTCTGGTTTTCCAGAAGTACATAAGTAAAAAATATTTAATAACGTTTTAGTTTACTGCATCAAGCTGAGCAAAGCCTGTTAACCCTCTGTTTTATATTTCCTTCATTTATAATTGTTCCAACAGTTATGCATTTCTTCATTGTATATTTCAGAAAGATTTATCTGTTTGAGAGTTTAAAAATGTGTAGCTTATTTTCGTAACAAAGGATTTTTTAAAAATTTATTTTGAAAACTAACTGTATAAAAAACATTCTCGCGATATTATTCAGAAGGTTGATCTGGGAGTGCTAAATTTATATCGGCTATCTTTAGTATGTCTAACAATTTTAAATATCTTTCAAGCGAAATTACTTCCTTTATTATTTATTTATTTTTTTCTTTCTTTTTTTTTGGCCTCATTTTTCTTAGGAAGGCATGTTTTGCAATGGATTTTTATACAATCTAAATCAGATATGCAAAGAATGATCAAGAACCACACGGATCAACTGTGACGTGTGAGAGGGCAGCTGGATAATTATTTTTCACTTATTTTATTTATACATAAATTATGTAGGGCTAACAAGAAAAGATACTTTATTCCATTTTTTGTTTATATTAACTGCACACTAGGTTTCAAAGTTTAACGAATCAAGAGGTTTCTACCTTCGATTTATTCGTATTCAGAGTTGTACAAGTTAACTCCCAAATATATGTTGAACTAAACAAGTTTGCAAGTTTTAATATACTGCCTGGCAACGATTTGTATTTGATTTTGTTAATACAACTGTAATACTTTAGAGTGAGCAAGTGACCGGCAATTTCGCTACTCAGTAAATCTAGGACATCCAGAAAATATATTTTTCTTTGTTTATATCTGACTCGAACTTCAGTGCAGTGAACTTCGTTTCAGTGCGTTCGGCAAGGTCTTTCAATTTTTTACTAGTAGAAATGTAATTCGTACGCTACAATTAAAAGCTATCATTGATTGTAGCTATCTGTCCTAGGAGGACGATAGAACGAATCTACTGAGGGATAGAATCTCCGATGTTGTTACATTTAACTATAACCTAGAGAAAGATCAACTTTTCAACAAAACTTTTAGCCCGACATTGCTCGGACTATACTAAATAATACTTCACTCTGCTCTAGGAAGGTCACTTTACGATTGCAGAATTAAATATAAATAGTAAAACACTTCGGACCTATTAAGCTTTTCTTTTTTAATGGATAAATTTTAAAATAAAACTTTTCAAATTTCACGCATTAATAACAAACCACGGTGATTGTAAACCAAAATAATGTGAGGAAGAAATATTAGACAAAAAGCGCAATTTTTAATAAAATCCCAAATTTTGAGAGAATTTAGTTATCTTAGGATCAAACACTGATATCTTAGCCTGGACACACGGATAAAAAGTTTCGTTAAATTATTTTCAGAAATCGTGATATTAAATGAGAATAAGAATAGAAAAAGATCCGATTTTTTAAATTACTTGGTTGAAGAAAGTAAAGCATGCACTTTTTTTTCTCTGACGCAAAACTAAATCGAGTAAGATAATAATAATAAAAAAACTCCTTTCTTTAAAACTTATCAAAATTAACTTTTTTAAAAATCATTAATTTGTTTTTAAATGAAAGTTATATTGTACTTTATTAACATATTCTTTAACTGAAAGTGTACCGAAAGTTGTGTTCAAACATCAAGTAGCTTATAAATATAAAAATATATAATAGGGATAATGAATTGAGTTCTTTACAAAGACTTGACGCTACATGTGAAACTGATCATTAGAGAAATTTACTTCAAATTTCTAATCTTTGCTGTGTTTAGAATATTTTTTTTCTAGATCGCTGATAAAATTCTAACTATAGATAAAATAATATTCAGTTTTGTTAATATGAAGCAATATATTTTTTAAAACCAAATATGTACACTAAGTGGTAATAGTAGAAATCCATTTACCTGCAAAATTACTTTTAAAATTTATAAATTAAAAATTAATACTTTAAATCCAATGGAAGCTAATTTTTAATTCTGTGAGCCTAATTATATTCGAGTAATATATATTATTTCATAGCGTGATAACAAAAATTATATTTTTCAATTTCCTGACAGTAATTATTTTAATTTTAAAGGGTTTGATGCTTGCTAAGTTTTGGGTTCACAGAGTAAAACAGTTTTTTTACTTCAGTTTGATATACATATTTAGATTCTTATATAAGTTATATATTTCAAAAGTTATTTTGAGGGTAAGAATTTTTTTTATTCGGTGTATATTTTCTACGTTATTTAAAATATTATATTACTTGAAATAGCAAAACTATAATACTATTGAAATTGAAGGTTTATTATAAAAACCAGTAAAAATTCATTCATAAAAGGATTGTTTTATGAAAAAAATTTAAATGTTGCATAAAACTGAATTATTTTATTTTCAAATTTCCTTTTTCTGAAAACTAATTTAAAGTTTGAAATTAATTTGTCATTCGGGAAAATTTATTACTCATATCAAAGGCCTGGTGGAGAAAGAAAAAAGAGGGAAATTTTTATACCTTGTAAAATCGGGGAAAACTGAACAAGAGTGTTGTCGACCCTGTTAATAAATTGATGCTATTAAATTTGTTTTGCAAGTTCAAACTACTGATTCTGTGTCATTTTCAGGCAAGAGTTTGAGTTGTTAAAGTTAGTACATGGGCAAGCGGCCCACAGTCTGTACTGTAGCTCATCATATTTATGTTTTTCTCTTCGCTCAAGCTGCTTAAAATTTACCCAAACTGTTAGGTTTAATTGTACACAGCTGTACTTTGGTCATCTCTTTCTTGAACGATGTAAATTGACTGCTTCTCCATAAACTACGTAACTAATGTGGGATATATTAGTTTTATGTTTAAAGGTCTTTTTAACTATTCTGTCTGAGTCTTGATTAAACAAACTTACGTACGCTGTTTACATACACTTACCTCTGAGAGCAGGGGTAAACTATGGCTCACTGTATTTAAATATCTCTATATAATTAATAAATTACTGTAAGGAAATTCATTATCTACTACTGAGGCGCAGTGCTAATCATTTCCCTTATATAACTTAAGTATACATATAATGGTGGTTTCAAATTGAAAAACTCCGATATATGTGAGAAATTTATTTATTTTATTTTGTTAACCAGAAGAATTCAATGTAAATTAATTAGAGCTGGATTTGAGAAAATATTTATTTTAAGCTCGGTCTAGCAGTGTTGCTGGTGATGTCATAAATTATTTTGAATATTCTCAAGTTTTCAACCCAAAATGTTTATAAAAAAAAATGAAAAGTTGATTCAAATAGTCGTGTTCTTAAAGATGAATGGGCCTGGAAATGTATTTTACAATTGTTAAATTTTTAGAATATATTAATCTGCTAATTTTTTTCTTCTCATTTTTTACCCTCTATGAAAAACGCTTGTCCCGTCTCTGTATGCGTTTAAGTGAATTATCTTGTTTATGTAACAATCATTTAATGAAGTCTATTTAAATCAGTACAACCTTTATTGATAACTCAAACGTTGTAAGTTGGAATGGTGCATAGAAACAAACACCTCATTCTTACATATATTTCTAACTTTATCATGACAGTTCAAGCGCTTCAAAAGTCTGCATACACTAACATAGCGTTTAAGATGATTAATTATGTAACTAAAAATTGATGCATTGTAGGTTATTCTCTTCTTTTTATGATCTCTCTTAACCTATTTTTTATTAGCCACATATTCAAATACCTTAGATAACTCTGCTGTGGTTATTTTATTCCACTCTTGTACTGTGACAAGTTTGAACATTTTTGTGGATGAATATATATGCTCCTTGATTCTTCGTTCAAATGAATGATGTTAATATTCTGTTCTATTAAGATCTAGGTACTAGGTGACTGGGGTAATGCATGGAGCTGGCTTATGCTATAACATCCATATCCTCACAATGTACGACATTTCTTGTGGCAGGGACGTAACGAGAAATTATCCATTTGGGGTTAATTCTCTTTTTTTAGCTCATGTTTAAGTTAAAACATCTATCATTTGGAGGGATAATATCCTTCGCTACGTCACTGTCTTGAGATAATTGTTCTGCCGAGATAAAAGTTTTACCCTACCAAGCTTCTCGGCATTTACCATATTTCTCCGCTGTATGTTTTCAAAGAATCAATTTTCATTTTTGAGTCAAACTAGATTATCAATCCCTCAATTTCCTATGTATTCCTAAATTGTAATACCTTTTCGTCCGAGTTTGACAAGCAGAAAAATGTTATCTTGTACAGAGTTTCCTCTAGATATTTCTAGCCTATGATGCCGAAAATACAAAACAGATAAAAGGTCCACCTTTTCTCAAATATAACGAGACTCTTAGCTCTGATCCAAAGATGAATATAGCTTCTTCCTTGTAAATCGTGCCTAAAACTAGCTTTAGAAAGTAAATAAATAAAAGAAAAACTTTAAAGTCCATATAAGTCCGTTTACTTCAAATTACATCTATTTCTCCCCCCCAAATTTTTTTTTGTGTTTCTAATTAACACATGAATGTCATTCTTTTCTATGATATTTTGTAAATTGTTTAAATGTCATGAAATTAATAAATTCCTAAAATATTTAAAATTTTATCGTTGTAAAGAAATGCTAGCTAGTAGCAGAGGATACGAAGTGTTTCTCGCAAAATGACCTAGAACATTCTACGTTAGGAATTGCCACAGAACTGGTCACATCGACTGCTTTACACTTTTTTTGACACAATGTGCCTCATGCGTCACAATGGTCACATTTCACCTGAGTTTTATAAGCAGAAACATAGTGTTTCTTCACTTCACAAATTATCATGAACTCCTAGTCTTCATGTCTGTGAGGTCTCCTTAAAGTTGTCCCTGGCTACAGGTTATTTTTCTCAGCATGTTTTGGAAAGTGTGTGTCAAAGTTATTTTGCGGAATTAAAGAAAAGTAGTTATTTTATCA
Source organism: Pardosa pseudoannulata (assembly GCA_032207245.1). Lineage (NCBI taxonomy): Eukaryota > Metazoa > Arthropoda > Arachnida > Araneae > Lycosidae > Pardosa > Pardosa pseudoannulata. The sequence continues at coordinate 61,608,416 of CM063498.1, read as the reverse complement.
TGAGTAGGGGCTATGTAATATCTTTCATATAGCAGTGTCCAAACCTAAAATAAAAGTGGCTACCACCACTTCTCTCTGCAAGTAAAGCAACAATAATTTTCTGGTCTATCTTTGTATCTTCAACACACAAATCAGAAATAGTTTAGATGGATCAATTGATTTTAAAATAATTGAAGAATTTATACAGATATAAGATGTAGATGATTAAAAAATAGTTGTTTTTATTTTAATAAGCTATTTTGTACAACCTTAATCGGATTATTTTTGCAAGTGGAAAGAAAAAGGACAAACTTGGATTAAACCGAAAACTCAATTTTGCTTTTCCCCTTACACTGATACACAGCGTTTTGTAATGTTTTACAATGTTTCCACTCCATAGTTTCTTTCCATTTACGTTTTTGTTTCTTTTTCTACATTCTATCTAACTTACGCGCATGTGTCTTCATAGCTAAGGAGGTCCTTTCGTCAGTTAGAAAATTTGAGTGTAATTTCTACACAAGATTTTTTTTTTTTTTTTTTTTTTTTAATGTAAGTTTCCATCTTGGTCTACCATACTATACTGTAAGGGATTTTATGAAGGGTGCTAAAATAAATATTAATTTTTAAATATATTTTCATTACTGAAACTGTTTAATGTAAAGTAATGGAAATATTTCATTTGAAATTAAACATTAAATTTTAGGTTTATTTTGGTTTCTTTGTAGAAAATTTAAGTTTCTTTTTAATTTTTTTTAAATGTTCCTTTAATACCTGTGGACATGTGGTCTGATGAATATCTGTTAACAGTTTCAGAAATGGCTGCAATAGATTTTCTTTTTCAAAAGATCTACGATCCTTTCAGCAGCATGATCTCTTTTCTCTTACCTGATATTGAACAAACATTTAAAATTCCAAATATAGAATGAATACACACACCCATATATATATAGCATACAAATAAAACCGACTAACTTAGGAACCCATTTAAACTAGAATTAACTACAAACATTGCTGGTTCAGTGAATGTTTTATTACTAATTACTAGGAGTAAACATCCTTCCTCAGGAACTCAGTTATTAAACGTACACACATTATACTATGTGAACAACTATTCTGTCGAAAAGGGAACATATACATTGACCTGGGGGTCGGGAACACATCTGTACTTGCTGGCAGTATACATTTGTCAATATTCAGCAATTGTATCAAAAGCTCATAATTATTTATTTAAAAAAAAAACAGCTTTGTTAGAAGACTCGTCTTTTTAACTATACTCTGACATAACGCATCTGTTTTGTGCCATTCTTAAATTATACGAATATTTGTACTTTCAATAACGATCAGGTGATTGTTGATTATAGCAATTCAATTTACAATGTTTGAGGAATCAAAAATTTAATAATATTAGTTTAATTATTTGAAGTTTTATAATTTTATTCCGAAAGTCAAAGATCATTGTATGAACACGGATGGCAAGTGTACGCAGAATTTTCGCTTCCAAAGCCATCCTTCGCCATCACCTTTTCCGTCGGACACTATGAGTTATCCCCCCCCCCCTTCTCTACACAGAAGTGATGGCTTGCGGTGTTTCAATCATGGCCCATAATGAACAGGAGCTATTACAGCACGTGTTCAACAAGGACTCAGTTGAACAATTTGGACAGATAGTTTTTTGAGCGTATTCAGAAACCTATATTGCCAAATTTAAAATAAGCAATCTTAATTAATTTGCAATGCACTTATTTTGGATTGTAATTGAATTAATTTGTAACAGTGTTCAAAGGCAATTTCTTATCTGTGTTCTTTATTTACACTCGTATTTGAGAAATATTAGGTTGACTTTTTATTTAAAAAAAGAGGTGCACTGATGTGAACTAAACTTCACTGTTTCAGCCAAAACGTTGATATTCAGATCGCTGGTTAATTTTTTTAAGATTATTATGTGCCGTTCTCTATATATACAAAAAAAAATTTTTTTTTAACACTAAACATACCATATAACGGGTCAAATGACCCATAAGGTTTATGTAAAAAATGTGATGGGAAATGAATTAAAAATTCTTATTCTTTGTGTTTGCAATACATAAAAATTGACAATATACAATTTTGTTTAATTATAATAACGTTTATTTGTCTATTTCCTTCCAATTTTTATATTTCATACATTTATAATCAGAAAAAATAAAGTCCGGTCATTTGACCGACTATGGTAGAAATAGGTATGTATTCAGTGTTGGTATGTTTAGTGTTAAGGGTCAAATGTGGCGATTGACCAATATAAGCATCCAAGTTCACAATTTATTCATATAGTCAATATACATTAAAAGTACTATAATAATTTGTTACTTTATGCTCCTGTTATGGTAGCTTTCTAATTATTTAATTTTTGCAAGCACACAAAAATTAATGCAGTTAATTGTTTCGGAAGTATTCTAGTTTAAAACTGCTTTGAATTACATTCGTATTTATTATTTTCTCTATAAACCTGATAATGGAGTAATGTTGAATAGTAGACGAGCATTTGAATCAAAAGAGCGTATTGCACATTCTATTTTTCCTTTTCAAAGTTTATCTTGAATCTCCACAATTGAATGTGCTAAACTGTCTGGCATGTATGTTTTCAACTTCTGATAAACACATATTGCGTTGCTTATTTAAGCTCTCGAATGAATTCATGACAGAAATCGATGTTATAAGTTGTATGTAAAGCATTAAGAGCAAGTCCTAGTACTTGTTTCTTTGTTAGTTGTTAAGGAATTACTGCTTATGAACAGAAAAATAAAATGAAATTTATAATAGGTAAACATTACCAGTTCGCAAAAACTTATGTACATACGAACTTTCTCTTGAATTTAGGGGGTGTGTGGGGGGGAATATTGGCTCTTAAATGATATTGGTTTTAGAAGAAAAGTTTTAGTCATATGTACTTGCTTAATAGTAAATGTAGCTGTCATTAAAAAGTATTATCGAATATTGACTTAATGCTTTTTTAATCTTGTTCTTTAGAAGAGGACGAAAAATAGAAAGACCTATTTTTTCCTCTGAGTATTTTGTCCATGATATGTGCTGAATTTGGGAGGTAAATGGGGCAAAAGAAAAGTATACTCGTCTAATATTTTTGAATTGAGTCTCAAATAGAAATTTCTATGAAATTGTTAATTTTAAAGTTCTTTAAAATGTAATTTGTGTAAACCGGGTAGTCGGAAATGATTCCTAATTGACTGAACCATTTAGCGATTTCCAATTAATTTTTATATTTTGTTGTGAACCCTGTTATTTACATATTTTCCGTATTTGCGATATCGTATAATGCCATGAGTAATTAATGGAGATGGACATACACACCCATACTGTATGTGTATATATATACACACACACTCACTGTAAATCTTTGTATAATAATACTTAAGGGACTCAATAAAACTGTCTTTATAAAGGGGTATATCGTTATATCGAAGGGCAATATAGCAATACACTAAAATAAAAAACTATTCAATATAAACGATTTATATTTGGGTTAATTTGATATGTTTATAATACAATAATGAAAATTTTAAAATATACTGTTAAGTATTCCAAAAGTATGCAATTTTTTTTAAGTCTAGGCATGTACTTAAAAAAATTCAAATACCAGAGAAATTTATTGAAAGAAATCTTATTTTTGTCCGTATCATTTTTTTCTCTGTTAAATCAACCACGATTTATGCATAGAAGACTAAAGCATAATTTTTCCCTCGATATTTGGAGCTTGAAATGTTGCTGAGAGATAGGAAATAACGATCGGTCTTGCGAAAATATCGTTTTACACAGATTTGTCGTTGTAATATTGTTAAATCGGGGGGACCATATGCAAGCTCATCGGGATCGCCAAATATTACCATCATAGAGGGATTTATTTTACTGGATATTGTTGTAGCAAGGTTTTACTGTATATTTCTGCAATATTGTGAATTCGTTTTTGGAAATGTGTAACATATAAATAACGTTTTATAAAATCAATGTTGGTTTTACGTATTTTCGAGTAAAAAAAATTCACTAGCCTTGTTAAAAAATTATTTTTTAATTAATCATAATTATTTTATTAATCATATATTTATCAAGTATAATGTGCCACTTTTTCGTGACCAATTACCGTAATTATTTGGATGGTGGGCCGCACATTGTGAAGAAAAAAAATTATAGCTTGTTACATATTTATTTTTGTGAAATACGTACAACCTAATATACATAGTGTTAACGCATTTTTGTTTCGTCCACATTCTGTATCACAATGGTTACAACCAGTAAGTTATGTGTACCTCTTTTTTTAAGCAAATAGTACAGGTAAGGCTACTTGCCAATGGTGCTAGCATTTAAATTTTTCAAGTACGAACTTTTTAATGCCAAATAAAATATTTACAGTTACTACAATTATTTAAAAGTATTATCACAAATGATAAGAAAACTGTATGCTATTGATTCATTTATTTGGCCAGGCAATTTCGCGGGCTGGACTTTGATCACTTCTTATGTTAGGTAGCATGTTTAAAGTTCTTCATATTTAGTAACGTTAAATGATCCCTAAGCAATTGTTTATAGTGAACTTTAAGTGGCCGTTTTCAGGTTATTTCAAATCTGGAAGTAGTGTGTAATAAATATTTAATATCTTTGTAAATGACAACGACAATACAATTGTTTCATGCAAATATATTTTAAGTAAAATGTGTTCTGCGAGATGTTCAAAGAATCCACAAATTAGTTTGTCAAATGAATTAAGAGTTATATTGGACTACATTATATTGCTTATCAATTTATAGTTTATAAATGTCTCTAGAATTACGTTTTTGAGAGAAGAGTTTCATCAAGTCACGAATGAACCATTGCCCCAATTATTTTTAATGAAAGTTCATCAGTGTAATTCATCCAAGATTTATTTTATTGTGATGCTAAACCTTTTATCGAAAAGTCGCGATAGTTGCCGCCTAAATGATTAACGCTTTATTAATTTATCATTATTCTTAATTCAATGAAATCAGTGCAGATTTTTTTCAGTATAAATAAACGCCAAATTGTTTATTACTAGCCATAGAACGCTAAAGCATTCATGTAGAAAGGCCCTCCTCTTCGGTACTGGAGTTGGTGAGTTCAAATCCTATTGCTGTCGTGAATGCGGCTTTAACTCTTTAATGCCGAGTCATTTTTGCCGAACGTATATTTATGAATATTTTAAACCTAAATTAAGAACTGCACAGAGTGAAACATATGAAATTTAAACAACTTTCAATATTACAGTCTATCCTCATTAGTGATCATCTGCCATTTTAAACATCATAAGAAGTCTTTTACGTTTTTTAAAAATGAGAAACCTCGTAATAACAGGTTTATTTAGAATCGCATGCATACCTATTATATAAAAATATAATGTTAAATATATAAAGGTTAACAAAAATTCTGAATGTAAAATTAATGCAGATTCAAATTAAAATGTAGCAATACATTTATACAAATAAATGTCGTTTTTAAAAGTCTGGAAAAAATATTTTGGAGAATTAACCGTTTAAACAGAAAATGATATAAATGAAATAAGTTGATTTCTAAAAAATACCAATCGCTCTACATTTTCTGGAAACAGAGAATTTCTTCTGTTGCATATCTGCGATACCTCAGGAAGAAATACGCTAAATATAAACACTGCTTGGAATTAAAGGTAGAAAATGTGAAACTTTTATGTTACTAAAGGAATTGTCACTACAGTAAACAAAAAACAATAGAAAATTATTAGTGCATATAAGGAAAAAAAATTGGATAAACCAAAGTTTTACGTTTAATTTATTCTAATACTTTTATTTTCATTTTTCAAAAATTGCTTTTCTGTTAAATATTTAAATACATTTTAAATTTAAAAAGAATAGATTATTTGCTTAAAATTCATGTTTATTTCAGTAAATGTGAAATTCGTTTTATGCCCACATTGCTGCAAATCAATTTTCTCGGCTAGTGGGTCAAAGAAAACTTGGTACAACACTAGAATACTATCTTTGGCACAAATTTGTTTCCGATATTAGGGTTGCTTAAAAAGTGTCTAAACTTTCATTTTACCGTTGAGTTGTTAGTCTTGATAATTTTTCAGATGTCTTGATTCTAAAACAGATACGTCATGCTTAGAACTTCAGTATCTCTAAAACTAAAAATCTTGTTTTAAGCCTTGTAGCCTTGTCGTTATATTGATTAAATGTAAAATAGAAGTAAGAAATATAATTACTCAGTTTATTTATAAACAGAAAAAAACAAAGCAATAATCTCCGAGATTTTGAAACTCTTTGGGATGATTGATTGCACCAGGACCGGATAAACAATTGGGCAGCGCGTGCAGTACATGCATGTGGCCGATAGAATAAAAATTATTATAGTATCATTAAGTATTTTTAAATTTATTCGCAGTTGACTCCCGGCATCTCAGCATTCTCCCTTCAAATTTGTACTAAATTTATATCTGTGTTTAGGAAAAAAAGAAGTTATTGGAAATTAAAATGAAAAAACATTTGATAACATCAATCAATCAAGAAAGGTTTAATTATATCTGGCACTGCTAGCAAGTAAAAGTTGCATTTTCTATAAGATTAGAACTATCAAATTTTACTACTAAACTGACAAAAAATGCAAGAGTGTAGTTTTATACTTTGTGAATGGATTTTGTCACTTTTATATATTTATTTATAAAATATATAAAAGGTAATATATATATATATATATATATATATATATATATATATATTAAATATACAGGGAAATAATATATGTATATATGTATTATGCTTAATCAATTCATAATACAAAGGGTCTTTGCACTGGGTGTTACACTCTAGTACGGGTTGTATTGTTACCCTCATCGTATAGTCTGCATAATAAATGTAGCGTGTTTTTGTTTATTCATATCTTTATATATTATATGCTAGTTAATTTATGAATTTACTTAAATATTTTCTGTTAATGTAATTTTTTTTCTCTTTTAGAAAAATGTCGATTTTTATTCGTCTCCAAAATTTACCATGGTCTGCAAATTCCGTGGACATTCGACACTTCTTTTCGGGGCTGTCTATACCTGTAGGTGGAGTCCATATAGTAGGAGGAGAAATGGGAGATGCATTTATTGCATTTAGCACAGATGAAGATGCTCGACTTGCCATGGCAAAAGACGGTGGGAAAATTAAGGATATGCAAATAAAACTTCTCCTTAGTAGTCGCACTGAAATGATGCGCGTTATTGAACAGGCTAGGCAGCAAAACATGGTTGTTGCACAACCTCATATTGTTACTGCCCAACCAGCAATACTCACTTTGCAGCAACCAGCAAGAATTATGACTCCTACCTCAGAACCAGAGAGAAGAAGAGCTCACAGTCCAAGTCCACCACATAACCGTTCTAGAGAGAGATCCCCTATACGTGATCGTAGAAGAAGTCCAGATGATAGACGAGGATCAAAGCGAGAAAGAAGTAGGAGCCCATCGCGCAGCAGTCGAAGTTTCTCGAGAGACATGGATCGTCGAGGTGACCGTTTTAAACGAGAGGATCGACGATATGATGACTCTCGTTTCAGAGATGATCGGCGTTCTGCTCGAGATTCTCCTCAAGAATCCAAAAAGTATCTTGATCCTGATAATGTTAACAGATCGCAGCTTCATGGTACTGAAGGTTTCCGAAATGTTCAGAATATTTATGATCAGGCTCAAAATATCGCAATGCGGGGCATGTATCCATTTGGAAACCAACCTCATTCAGGAATCAAAAATTTTCCCGATACATTTACTCATGGATCAACAGAGTCCTCCACAAAGATAACCCAGGCAGAACAATTTATGTCTCAAAAGCCTGATTTTCCTGACTTACATCAGAAACAATCTACCCCATATCCCCAAGATCAAGTACAATTTCGTTCATCATTTGAAGCAGCGCCTTCATCTAAAGAAAGTTCCGTTTCACAGATCGACCAACAAATGCATAAACCTAGACGGCGCACACGTTTCGAGCCAGAGTTTGTTCCGTCCCCAGCTGGACAACATTTCGGTGCTTCTAATATTAATACTAAAGGTCCTGTACCTGATAATCAGCAGGAAAGTCACTCATACCCTGGGAGGTCCCCACGTGAAAATTTTTCAGAAGTTAAAAATGCATGGTCGCATGAACTGACAAATAGATCAGAAAATACACAGTGGAACGAAAAGCGTCAAACCCTTCTAAGTTCGCCTTTGTCCAAGAATGGAGATTATCTACAGGCCGTTCCGATGGATCTAGACCCATCTCCAGATAGTAATGCTGATAAAGATATATATCAAGAAACTCAATCCCTTGGAGGCCATAATGCTTATGGAAGAAATAATGCATCTCTTCGTGATGAAGATTCAAGAAGAGAAAATCAAAATAGAGGACCTCAAGGTCATAAAGATAAAACTATCGGAGAAGAGGAAAAAGGCCGCCCCAGAATGGAAAATGATGCCAGAGGCCCTGTTGGTATGCATGGTGAAGCTAGAGGCCCTTCTGGTTTGAATAATGAAAACAGAGGTCCCGCTGGCATGTATAACGATGGTAGAGCAATTGCTGGGATGCATAATGAAGGTCGTGGTCCACCTGGTAGACATAACGAAAATAGAGGCCCACCTGGAAGACATAATGAAGGCAGAGGTCCTGGAAGACCCAATGACGGAAGGGGACCCCACATTCATAATGAAAATAGAGGACCACCCATGCCTGGTAATAACCAAGGTCGTGTTCCACCTTCGTTGACTGTGGAAGTAAGAGGATTAGCACCAGACGCAAGAATAGACGATATATTGAATTTATTTCATGGAATCCCATTGCCAGCTGCCAATGTGCGAATTGAGGCAAATGATGAAGGATTTGAAAAAGCTATTATACGTTTTGTCTCTGCTGCTGATTTTGAAGAAGCTTTAAGCAGAAATCGACGTTTTATGCATGAAGGGCGTTGCGAGTTGGTTCCATGCCCAGCTGCAGCGTTTGATAACGATTCCCGTCCTCCTAAATCCAGACCAAAGCCAAAACCCAGAGAATCAGATTTGACTATTCAGCTACGAGGTCTTCCTTTCTCTTGTAAAGATGATGATGTTGTTAGATTTTTTGATGGGCTCGGAATTTTAGATTTATATGTTGATATTGCTCCTGATGGTAGAGCATCTGGTGTAGGTTTTGTAGAATTTGGAACTAATGAAGATTTTCGATCTGCTTTAGCTATGAATGGTAAAATGATTGGTCATAGGTATATTACCGTATCTGTAGCTAGCAAAGAAATGATGGCCTTTGCTCGAGGTGAAGAATATGATCCCAAAGGAACCCTTTCAGGACCACCTTATCATGGTAGTGGTCATCTCTCTCAAGGTCGACCACCGCCATCACATGGTCATATAAGACCACCTCTCAATCCAGGAAGACCTCCAAGCAATCAAGGGCGACCTCCACCTCCAGGCAATCAAGGACGGGCTCCACCTCCGGGTAATCAAGGACGTGCCCCACCTCCAGGTAATCAAGGACATGCTCCACCTCCAGGCAATCAAGGACGAGCTCCACCACCACCGTGCATTTCTATGAAGGGCTTACCTGAAGGCGTGACCAACAGAGATATAGCTAATTTTCTTGGTGAGATGGGTATTATGCCCCGAGCGGTTCATATCATGTTAAGACCTGATAAAACGCCTTCTGGTGACGCTTTTGCGGAATTTGGTGGACCTGCAGATATGGAAACTGCCTTACAGATGAACGGAAAGCTTATGCTTGGCAATCGTGTAATGATTCAACCAATTTCCTTTTATGAAATGTCAGAAATTGTGGGGAGACCTTCTCCAATGCCTCCACCTCCAGTTCCTAATGCTCTCTTAAGGACCCCTGGAGACGGTGATAGGCCACGTCGTCCTTTGCTTCCCCAAGGTCCTATTGATGGACCTTTTAGAGAAAGACCTCGTATGGAACCTCCTAATCGAGGTAATCGACCACTCTTAGACCATTTTAAGAATCATGCAGAACCAAGACCTTTTGGTCCCGGACGAATGCGAGCACCGTGGCCCAGCCGATCGTTCAATGGGGGTAATCGACCAGATGTCAGATTCCCGCCATCTGAGCGTGGCATAAAAGACTTTGGCTCTCCAGGATGTGTTGTGTCTATAAATAATTTGCATTTTAGGGCTGGATTAGAAGAGCTTCTTGACTTTTTCCAAGATTATAACATCACAAAGGACAATATTATTCGAAAGTACAATGAAAATGGCCAAACAACTGGTGAAGCGAGAGTAGCATTTCAAGCTCCTAGAGATGCTCAAAGAGTTGTTAGAGAATTGAATCAAAAACCTATTATGGGACGGCCACTTACTTTGTCCATTCTGTAATAAGATATTTCATACAGTTGCAAAAAATGATTCAGTCAAATTTTTCAAAAACAGCTTTTATACTTTTTAAAAATATCTTCATTAATACATAGAAAGCATTTATTTCACTTTTATGTGGTTCTTTAATTTTTCTGGTCAGATTTCCAACTTATGTGGATCATAAAATAAAATTATTTTTGCTTGTTGTAATCCATTTCAAACTGATATATTAATTTCTTCTATATCAAAATTGTTATTTCAGTTATTAAAAAAAAACAAAAAAAAACGAAAGTTAGATATATTAACTTTCAATAAAGAAATTATAAATTATTCCTCTTATAGTTGTGAAAAGAGAGCCATAAAAGTAATATGATTTTTAAAAAATTCAGCAATGTTTATTTATATAATGAATGGCACTCGTGAAAGCAGCATTATACATTATATTTTCAATAAAATAAAGTTGTTTTCGTTGAGATGTTTTAATTACGTATAAAGAATTGACCTAATGCAAATGTACAAATCTGTAGATTTAAGCACTTTAAAAGTTATCTAAAAGTATTTAGTGTGGATTATTTTAATTCCAAAGCATGCACTAATTTTGTTTCTAAAAGATATCTTGAAATGTTTTGCAGATTTGTATAGTATGAAGTACTGTGTCTTAATGAAAACTGCTTGCATAGCATAATGATTTATTGCACTCAATATAAAATATTTAAAATTATATATGTTATAAATGTATATGTCACCCTATTTTATCTATTCTAAAATTATGTCTGATTTTCAAAAGAATATCTGATTATGCTCTTTACCTTTTTTTTCTTTTAAGCTTTAAAATTACGTAGGGTGCAAAACAAAACAATGTATTTAAATAATAAAAGCTTTTTTACCCCTTATTCTAAAGAGTATTAACACTGCTTGCATAGCATAATAATTCATTCACTCAATATAAAATATTTAAAATTATATATTTTATAAATCTATATGTAATACTCTATTTTATGTATTCTAAAAGAATGCCTGATTTTCAAAAGAATATTTGATTATGCTCTTTACCTTTTTTAAGCTCTAATATTACGTAGGGTACAAAACAAAACAGTGTATTTAAATAATAAAAGATTTTTTTTATCCCTATTACTTTCGTATTGCTTGTAAGGACTTTAATTTTCTTATTCTAAAGAGTATTAAAAGTTTTTCTTGTCTTTGTCAAACTTAAATAGGAATTTAATGCGTAGTTTTCGTTCTATTTCAATTTTATATGTGGGTATAAAAGCGATACTGATTTAAACCAATGTTATAATTTGGATAGGATTTTTCATTCTATAACAAATTTGTTGATTCGGACAACAAAGTTGCCTTGTGTCATATGTAAAAAAATGTGCTAGGTTAATTTAGTTTTTTTTTTTAAATAACTGAATAAGTAAATAGATAATTTGAAAACCATTTTATGCTCAAATCTTACGAGTGTATTTAAAAAAAATATTAAAAAATGACTCCAGGGAGCAATTTTTTAAAGAGGCTCGAGACCTCACCTTATTAATGGATATCAGTTTTATAGTTCTAGAAGAAAATATTACATTAATTTTGGATACATAAGCCGCATACTTGATAATTAAGCTATGATTATTGGATTAACAGCCCTGGTTTTAACCCAATAATCATAGCTACGTTAATGGTCTCAAAGAATATATAGTTCGCCGGATCATCGGCTCTCCAACAATGTTTTTAATTCTCATATTTTTAGTGATTACTTTTGTTTGTTGACAAGATAATCCCTTTTTTCTTTGCTGTATTGTCAATTTCCCTAAATAGTCTTCAAAAACAGGTTAGGCTATGGCACCATACCAATTTCAACTTTTTTTAAAAGTACGGCTTATCTACCCGAAGTTACTGTAATATAAATACGATGTTAGATTGTGTTCACAATATTCACTTTCTTTTGATTTTATAGTGTTATAAAAATGGATTGGTATTCTTTAATTTCCTATTTAAAGACCATTGTACATAAAGAAAAGAAACGACTTGCACTATATAATTATACTATATATATATAGTTTTTTTCATGTCATGAATGATTCATCTCAGAATGTGACTGTAATTAATATTTGTTTATCTTTTGTTACGTTTGTGTATATATAAATTGTTAGAATGTTGTTACGACCATACGGTACAAATTTTCACCAATTTCGTTTCAAAAAAAGTATTTTGAAAGAACGGAATATTTTCAGTTTGTTCACCTCCTCTTAAAAATGCCGTTGAAGGCTTTAAGTTAAAAACTTCATTTCATTGTATGTTCATTTCATAGACATCCTCAAACAGCGATATTGTACATGTGTGTATATATGTAAATAAATTTTTTTTTCATACAATGTTGGATAATTTCTTTTCTCGTTGAATATGTTCACAGTTCTTAAAGACGTCGGTACAGTAATCAAGAATAATGAAATAATAATCCAAACAATTTCATTCATCGCATTAAAGATAAATCAGTATTAAATTTGCACTTTTTTTTTCTTTTGTTTCTTACTCATACTTCTTTACTTCTTACTCATACTCATTTACGGATGTTGATCATATACCTATTTTTTACTCAAGTGAACCAATTTGACTATGAAATGTTTATTATAAAAAAATAATGGAAAACATTTTTTACATATAAAATCGGTTTTTGAAACACATTTTCTGCAAACATTTCTATTATATTTTAGCACAATGGTTTCTACATCTGTTTCTTTTGCATGATTGTTGAACTTGACAATTCTTCCGTGCGTCAGTAGCATGAATTTCTGTCATTGGAATGGAAGTGTCTCGACTTTCCTATATTTACTTCTTAGCTCTTCAGCCAATTGGAAAATATCCCAGGCCTGATAGGACCAATAAATTTCATGTTATGCGATTAACTGTTAAACCATTCTATGATTCAAATCGGCTCATAACGGTGAAAATAGGTATACCACATTTGATAATGGGAAATGAAGGGGTCTGCGGAGAAGAGGAATGAAAGGTTGCATATATTATATTACTTAACTAAAAACCAACGTATGTTTTCGAAAAGTGATATTAAAGTTATATATATATATATAGTGATCAAATTTTTAATGAATCAAATTGGCTCGGTCCATAAATCTAGTGTTAAAAGTGGTTGTACTGCAAAGTTTTATTAGTCCGACAAAGGGGCGAAATGATGTTTGTAGCCGTTCGGGATCGGCTTTAAGCAGTAGATCCTGACCTCGCTCTCACCTTGGAATAAAAATGTAGACTGTAGCCGTCCAAATCAACTGCCAGTATAGTACTACAAATAAGCGATTTCAGAAAGGTTTTGTTTTAAAATTACAATGCTTTTTTTTTTCTAGGGCGTTAAAAAAATACATAAATTACCATCAAATTTGGTTTAATATTTGAGTGTGAGTTGACTCTTCAGGAAGTTTATTTTATTGTACACTTGATGAGATATTGAATGTTTAGAATATTTTACTCTTTCAAGCAATCCCCCCAAGACTAGAAAAGTTTCCTTCCATTTTTATTGAACCATGTCTGTATAATAGCTAGTTTGAGTATTCTGGGAAATTCTGCAAATTTTTCATTAATCTGGGAATAATTGAATCGTAAGTTGGTTTTTAATTCTTGAAACATACGAAAGTTTCCTAGGAGCTCTGGGTGTTATTGCGCATCTTGATCTTTTAGGATACAGAATGAAACACCAAATCATCAGGGTTGTAATTTTGACCAGGAGACTGGCTAAAAATGGTTTTAACCGTCCAAAAAGGGTCAGAAATGTTAAAAAATTGTTTTAAATGGTCTTAATTCAGGGTTGCCAACCTCCAACCAATGGAATCAGGAATCAGTATTGATGAACCTACCCACCCCCTCTCCCCATTACTTTTCACCATCTCAAAAAAAAAAAAAAAAAAACCATGAAAAATATAAATAAAAATTTTAAGCAATTTACAGTGCACCAGATGAAAAATATATAATTTTCAAAATTAAGAATTTAAAACTTAGAAAATAATTTTCAATTTTAACTTTCACGAAACTTAGTAATACATTTATTCATCTTTTAAAGAAAAAACTGAGTCCACTTTTGGATCTTCCGAAAAAATCAATATGAAAAAAAAAAAAAAATGGACCCTTAACAAAAATATGTTTAAAAGTGTTTTAGTAAACAAATTTTTACAAAAATATCACAATTTGAAAGCATTTTCATAAAAATAGAAATTTAAAAAAAAAACTGGACATATTCATATGATTGATATGAATGCAGACATACCATAAAAATGCATAAATTTTTAATTTTGGAAAACATAGTTCATATACACAAAATAAGCACTGTTGTCAGAAATTATTTAAAAGAAGCAAAGTGAATTTTCCCAAAATAATTTTAATAAGAAATCTCAGTATTTTGGTTTAGGGTTAAGCTTGTACATTTTTTTTAGAAGCAAATTTATTATAAATTCGATAACAATAATGTTATAATACGTAATTTTTGAAGCAACGTCCGTAATTCCGTAATCATTAGCTAGAATGCGGAATAATTCCGCAGAATCCGGAATCGTTGGTAACTCTGTTAATTTCTATATATAATATCTTTTGTAATTAGAAGTGGCTTTTAATAATCAATAAAAATAGTAGTGCAGTTAAGCAAAATATTTCACTAATAAGTTCATGAAATTTAACATGCTTATACAGTATAATAAGAATGTTTGAATTTTAAAAAAGATCTATACACATGCAATTGTAAAAATGTAATCCAGCTGCATTAAAAAACATAAAATAGGATTTGTAGTTAAAAGCATAAATTTTAAAATTAAAACAAATAATTTACAATTGAAACTGTTATTAATTTATAACTTGTTACTTGTAACCGTTTTTTGAATTCAACATAAATTAAATATAAAACATCTTAAAAAAATAAGTAAAACATTTTTTTTTGTTATGTTATATTTGTATTTTGTTGATGTTATTTATATTATGCCATTTTTAACAAATGTAACTTGCCTTTATCATATGCTAGTAAACTATGTTCGATTAGTATTAAATATATTGAAAAGTGAATTTCAGTGGTCAAAATTGATATTGACCAGGACGGTTAAAACCACTGGTTTAAACCCCCATGGTTAAAACCGATACAACTCCGCAAATCGTGGATTCTAAAAATCTGACAGTGACTGCCTGTGGTCGGCAAACATTTTAGCCAAATATGAAGATTACAATAATTTAAAAAAATATTGGGAGCCAAATCTACTTGTTTAATAAACTTTTATCACACTAAATAAGTAGTACACTAAATAAAACTAAATTTCATACTTAATAAATATTGGGGGAAAAATAAATCCATTGTTTTTGCTTGAAATTAATGACTTTAGTACCGGGTGACCGAGCTCCGCTCGGAGAAAACAGGTATCGAAGCTAACTCGAAGATTTAAATTTTCAATTGTGATTTATCAAAACAATACATGCCATAAGAAAATTTGTGAAACCATTAGTGAAAAGATAACCGGTTAAAGTGCACCATTGTAAACTATTCTAAACAAAGTTGTTTGGAAAGGGAACTATTCTATACAAAGGTAAAGTTTGGAAAGTCATAGAAAATAAAATGTAATTGATAACAAAAAATTATACAATTAAAGAAATGGTACAAAGTGAGCAGTGTAAAGATTGAAGTGTGTTGAATGGAGAAGCATTCTGACAATGACGATATCTTCTAGTTGTCCATTTGGTATAATTGAGTTGATCGCATGTTGTTCCAAAATTCCGGCTCCTTGAAGCATTTCATGTAGAGGTGCGTTCTTCATGTTGAAAATGTAGCTTGAAATCTGATGAATGTTGAAATGTCGAACTTTGTTGACGGTGATTTGAAATCGAAATCAGTTCCTTAACACGTTCGCTGCCACCGACGCACTGGCGCGTCAGAGCGGCACCTCCTGGTATGCCGACGACGCACTAACGCAGCGACGGACTTTGATAAGTTATATGCTCTGTGTTTAGTGTGGATTTGGAAATTGAACGGCGAGGTTGTTTCGGCACGTTAGTGAAGCATTATTTTTTAATTTTTTGTGGTTGGTTTTCAAAATTTTTGTTTGCATTATTTTTTTTTACTATATCGTTTATGTGTTATATATACTTTGCTACATTAATTTAATATTTAGAGTTGATAGAAAATAAAAATGGAAACCGATATCAAGGAATAAAGACAAATCCTTAAAGACTTTTATTATTATTATTATTAATTCGTCAGAACTACAGCCAATCGATTCCTCGTGGTCGAAAACCCCCGGGTACCAATTTTCACTCGGTTTGGACGCATGAGAAAAAAGTTTGCCCGCACCGGGGTTCGAACCCGGCCCTATCTGTAGCGCCGAACTACGTGACCTTAGCGCGTCAAAACCGATGCCAATCGATTCCTCGTGACCAAAAACCCCAGATCCCCAAGTTTACTACAGTTTATTAATTCTGGGGCGATTTTCGACTTGACAACCATTCCTCGTATTATAGTATAGGATTTAACATGTTTCGGATTGTCCGATTTGAGTAAACATGCACCGTTTTGTCGTATAATTTGTTGTCATTTTAAAGGCAGCTTCCTAATGTCCATCTCGTAGAAGTCTCAGTCCTTATTGGTGAAAAACTCTAGTAACCAATTTTCACAATCTTCTCTTGATCCCAAATTTTTATCACTCGGGAAGTTTTGCAATGCTAAAAAGGTGGTAATCGATTGGTGCAAGGTCCGGACTAAATGGAGGATGCATTAAAACTTCCCAACCAAGCTCCCTGAATTTCTGGCGAGTCATTAGAGATGTGTGTGGCCTCGCGTTGTCCTGATGGAACACAACACCTCTTCTGTTGGCCAATTATGGCCGTTTCTGGTCAATCGCTAGCTTCAAATGGTCCAGTTGTTGACAGTAGGAATCTGAATTTAGTGTTTGGCCATACGGAAGCAACTCATAATAAATGATTCCCTTCCAGTCCCACCAAATACACAGTAGATCCTTCCTAGCCATTAATCCTGGTTCGGCCATCGTTTGAGCTGCTTCACCGCACTTTGACCACGATCGTTTTCGCACAATATTGTCGTATTTGACCGGTTTCTCATCCCCAGTCACCCTCCGTTTAATAAATGGGTTGATATTATTCCATTTGGCCAAGGCTTCGCAGACGGAAATTCAATCAATCATGTTTTTTGGTGGTAATTGGTGTTACACCCAAACATCGAGCTTCTTTTTGAATCCAACTTTGCGCAAATGGTTTAAAACTGTTTTATGGTCAATCTTTAGCTCCTGGGCGATGCTACGACTACTAACATGCCAGTCAACTTCTATTACTTCTGTGATTTTAACGACATTTTCGATGACGGGCTTGCCTGTGTGAGGTGTATCTTTAACATCAAAAATGAATGAACGGGATCGACGAAACCAAAATTGCACGTAATTAGCTGTTACAGTATCGTCAACATAAACACTATTCACAATTTCAGCTGCCTGGCTTGCATTTTCGCCTTTATCAAATAAAAACTAAAATGTACTGAATTTTCTCTTTGTTGACTTCCATTTCTAACACCCTGTAGCTCACAACTGAATGGACCAAACAAAATACAACAAAAAATTTTTTTTAGTGTGGAATGTCACTTTGAAAACGAACATAAATTTGAAATTGTTTGATCGATACTTTATGAGATATCGATCACTACAGCCATCTACCGAAAAAATAACGGATTTCTTTTTCCCGACCTAATATTTATTAATGGGAACAATGTGCTTGCATCTCCTTGGAAAGTTTGAGTTAGTCAGGTTTGTATGTTGTTGTTTTTAATT